>JADRCH010000150.1:1279388-1339002 GCA_019843965.1 Rhynchomys soricoides | reverse complement strand
GAGAAACAATACAAAACAAAATGTAGTAATATCTACATACAGCAGATGCACAGCATTATGTAATTCATATTGTGCAATTTTCAAATAAATAAATGTCAGCTTAAATATGAAGGTATAGTTTCCTCATAATGTAAGCATATGGAGCTAGGTATCAATGGAAGTTTCTAAGAAGTGGAGCCTTCAGCCTGGTGAGTGGCAGGACATTGGATGAATGCTGATTTTACTGTTGATTGTTTGTTGACTTTGACTGCCATGTGGCATTTTCAACTAAGAATATGTATTATTTCTAGGTCATTAGAATAAGATCAAATTGTGGGAAATCGAATGATCTTTATACACGTCCATGTATTTATAAAGTTCTTTCTCAGATTCCACAGGAAGACTGAAAGATAGAGTCAAATAACCTAGACCCTTAGGGCTCCCAGAGTCTGACCCACAAATCAAAGAGCATACACAGACTGGATCTAGGCCTCTTTGTCCATATGTAGAAGATGTGCAGCTTGGTCTTCATGTGAGTACAAAACAACTGGAGTAGGAGCTATTCCAAAAGCTGTATGTCTGTGTGATATGTTTTTCTAGACAGTGTGCCCTGTCTGGCCTCAGTGGAAGAGAATGTGCTCAGCCCAGAAGAGAGGATAAACATCCCCCACAGATGTGCTAGGGTAAGGGGAGACCCAGGGGGACCCCACCCACTCAGAGGAGAAGGGGTAGGAGAGATGAAGGGAAGGAAAGTGGAAGGGGGACCTGGGAGGGGAGCAGAGGGCAGGATATAAATGATTTTTTTTTTTTTAAAAAAGAATTTTGGAAAGTAAAAAGTCCTTTCTCTGTTTATCTCAGGAATGTTTTAGAAATGAAACAAGATAAAGTTTTGAATGACACCATATTTTGAATTTTGGCTTTTTTATTTACATTGAAAATGCAGAAAATATTTAAGCATGCTTACAATATTTTGCAGAAAACAGAGATAAGTCCAAACGTTTTGTGCCTCAAAATATTCTCTAAGCAATGTATACTTTTTTATATCATTTCTATTTATTCTCAACAATTCTGACTATAGCATTCAGCTGCCTTCATGCTGAACCATCATCCTTTGTAGTCCTATTGCTTTCTAAAATCTGCCGTTAATTTTTTTCCTCTATGCTTACACAGGATGCATTTATATTATGGAATGTAATTTCAAAGAGCAGTTTTGCCCATATCTTTACTGAGCATTTTTTTCCCTAGTGGTTTCCCCTCCAACCATTTCCCATTGATTTTTCCCCAGGACATTCCAGCAGTGTGCTCACCTGTAGAGTACCCTGGAGAATCAGCATAGAAAGACACCCAAGCATGTATGTACATTCCTGTTTCTCTCCACTTTCAGTGGCTCCAGGCTGGCATTATTTTGTAACTTCAGGTCACTACTGCTTTTTATACTGGGCTCTCCATGGACTTTCATCCTACAATTGCATTGGAATCTTTCTGTGTTGCTCAGTGTGCTTTGTTTGAAAATTATTCTGAAGGACAAAGGCAGTTACTCATTTCAAGGATCTCGCTAGTGGTCATGCTATCTTCTAATGAGTATCTGTATCATTGAAACATCAGTTTATAGTAAATTAAGTATGTCATGTACTTCTTAAAACATCTGCAGTATACTCATTTTTTCAATACTCACCACATCATATACATCTTATCTTTATATTCTGGGCAATTGCTCATAGTAGATGATTAATGAATATGAAATAAATTTAGGTAAGTGTTATATTGAGATTAAGGGCCAATAATATCATGTACAAATACAGTCTTGAGAAACATTTGTTTAGCCTTCATTAAAGCATCTGCAGAAAATAATCAGATTCGATAAGATGCTCTATCAAAGTGATAAAAATAACACAAAATCACATAAATATATTAAATATTCCAAACTCCATTAAAAAATAGAGTTCCATGCAATGAAAACCACTGGAAAGATGTTGCTGAGAGGAAGCTTTCCATCTGTATGGAAGCATTTTAAGTCATTAAATGTGCTCAATGTGATTCTAGCATTTTCATACACTGTAAAATGACTACTAGATTCTGGTTAACATATTCATTCCTTCACAGATATGTGTCCATCTACTTATGTAATATGGTAGGAATATCTAAGATTTAATCTCTCTCCAAATTCCTAGAATACATTTTCATTAACCGTACTATCTATATAGCACATTAGCTATCTAGAATATGGGTTATGTCACTCTTAAAACATGTCTACTTTTTAAATGGCATTTATTTTCACTTCATTAAACACCCTAATATCTGGTAATCAACTTTGTATTTTTATAGATTTTCTTTTATAAATTCTACATGTAAGTGAAATCAGACCCCATTTGTGTTTATCCCTACCTTATTGGTCTTGAGCAATAAATACTTAGAGATTCAATAATCTTCTCTCAAATTATATCATGTTTAAAGCTCAGTGGTATACAGATGACATGTTCTCTACCTATTGATCACTAAAGAACACAAGTTGATCTCACATGTTAGATATTGAGAATAATGTGAAACTCAACATGGAAGAAAATATATTTAATTCATACATAGATTTCATGACCCCAAGACTAACAATAACCCTAACAAGGCATCTAGCTCTAATATTAACCTTAAGTCTAAATTTAGTACTAATACTGTCTTTTAGGTATACATTCCCAGTAGCAAGTTTTGCTGAATCATATGGTAGTTGTATTTCTAATTATTAAGGCATCTCTATACTATGGTAATAATGGAGAAACCAATTTACATTCCTGGCAAAATGTACCTGAGTTGTTTCTGTTCATAGCGTTTCTATTACAAGCTACCTTTCATCATTTTCATAGTAGGCATTCTAATCTATGGGCACGTATAATCTCATTGTGGCTTCAACTTTTGATTTGTTGACAGTAACAAAGTTCCCTTTCATCTTTGGAAAAATTGCATTTGGGTTATCTACTACTTAACAGTTCTCATTTTTTGTTATTATTATTGTTTTTCTTTTTGTTTTATTTTCTATTGAAAATAAGTACGTATGTGACATATATATTTTGAGAATTGACTCCTATATGGTATAGATTTTCAAACCCCTTCTTTTTGTTGCTTGATTTCTGATGTTATCAACTCTACTTATATGTTTTGCTTTTATTCTATGTGCTTCACTAAAAAATGATTTTTTTTGTTTGATTTTTAAGTGGGTGCAATAAATTTTGTTGATGGTATTTCAAGAAACTATGGCTCCTTAAGTCTCTATCCTTCTTAAGAACTGGAATGGTAACTGTGAGGGGATGCTCAGTAGTGGTGGTTGAGTTGGGATGGGAACACCTTAGCAGTCAAGAGCTCTATTGTTCTCTATTATTTTTTACTAGGGTAGATACTCCAGTGCTTCTAAATCCTTGGATACCACGTAGGCCACAAGGCCCACCATCTTGTTTCTATAGCTGTATTCTTATCCTAATAGGAAATGAGCGCTTTACAAAATTGTCATCGAGAGCAATGCCAGGCCCAGCCTCAAATGTAGAACAATATATATCACTATGAAAGTCTGAGGAGACAACTTGGTCTTTAGTGTAGCCCAGGATGTCCTTTGGTGGGCCCTCCAATGCCAGCTTCACTACCTTCTTGATGCCATCATACTTGTATTTTTCTCTAAGTAGCATATCAGATACACTATGAACATATTGAGAGTTGGAACATAGAAGACCATGTCAGGGATCTTCCAATTCAGCGCTCAGAAAACCATGGCCATAGCCTTCCCAGTATCAGTTGATACAAGGATGCTGTGCTGGGCAACTCTAGCATGATTATACGACAGCTTCTCAGATGTACCACCCACAGTTTTCTGGGTCACAGTGATGGCATAGACTGCATAGCTTCTCAGACGTACCACCCACAGTTTTCTGGGTCACAACGATGGCATATTCCCCTTTTGTGAATCCTTCAATGCCAAAATTTTCACAGATGACCCTGGCAAGGAAGGTAAATCAGGAAGCATTGATGACAATCTTGAGTGAGTTCTTATACTTCTCATGGTTCACATCCATCTCAAACATGGGGACATCAGCCGAAGAAGCAGAGATGGTAACTCTTTTAGACCTACCCTTTTGGTCCAAGCTCTCTCAATGGTGGCGAAGACACCAGTAGACTCCATGGCATAGTAAGCACCAGCATCACCCCATTTTGTGGTGTTAGGATCTCACTCCTACAAGAAAGTGATGGCCTTCCCATTGATGACTAGTTTCCTGTTCTCAGCATTGACTATGCCATGGAACTTGTCATAAGTAGAAACACACTGGAACATATAGACCATGTAGTTGAGGTAAATGGAAGAGTCATTGAAAACAATATCCACTTTGACAGAGTTAAAGGAAACCCTGCAAACCAAGAACCCGATATGTCCAAATCCTTTCACTCTGATCTTTGCCATCATATCTCAAGGATGAGTCAAGCACTGCAGATGATGCAACAGACTATGGAACAGGGAGGAACAGATATATATATAGGGAGAATTTTAATGTCATACCTAATATAAACTATGGTGCTTCTTTCTTTCTATTTTTTCTCTTTCTTTCTTTCTTTCTTTCTTTTTTTCTTTCTTTCTTGGATATTTTCTTTACTTACATTTCAAATGTTGTCCCCTTTCCCAGTGTCCCCCCCCCCAGTCCCAGAAACCATCTATCCCATTCCCTGCTTCTGTGAGGGTGTTCCTCCACCCACCCACACACTTCCGCCTCCCCACCCTCGAATTCCCTTACACTGGGGCATCTATCGAAGCTTCATAGGACCAAGGGCTTCTTCTCCCATTGATACCTGACAAAGTCATCCTCTGCTATATATGCAGCTGGAGCCATGGGTCCCTCCATATGTACTCGCTGGTTGGTGGCTTAGTCACTGGGAGCTCTGGGGGTCTAGTTGGTTGATATTGTTGTTCTTCCTATGGGGTTGCAAACCCCTTCAGCTTCTTCAGTCCTTTCTCTAACTCCTCCATTGGGCACCCTGTGCTCAGTCCAATGGTTGGCTGCGAGCATCCACCTCTGTATTTGTAAGGCCTTGGCAGAACCGCTCAGGAGACAGCTATTTGATAGTCTGTGACATAATGATTGTTACAAAGTAGTCAAAAAGAGTGAGTTAATGAATAATTGCCATTTTTAAGTTACTTGACTTCTATATTGCAAAACATTGTGTGGCATTTTTACTTTAACACATTTTATTTTTTTTACTACTGAAGCTTCTGAAAGACACTTTTGATAATACAAGTCCCTCTAGTGGCACCTGATGTGAATGCTGTGGTATGAAAAAAATTAAAATTGTTCTTAATGTTTGTAAAACACATTCATAAGATTGACATTTAGAAATCTTAATATCTTCAAGTAAGTCATTTATTGTAATAGCAATTAACTACATTATGTAGTATATATTTGTGTTTGTGCTAAATCAATTTAAATGACATATAAGAATTGTAATTTCCAGCTTAAAGGGTACTTTGATAGCACACAGCAGTGTCTCTTAAGTACTTAAGCTATACTTGTTGTTTTATCCATTAATAAATTTTATTTGATTATCGGTAAGCTTACACAATAGATCCCATCATTTGTGCTTTTTAATGAAGTATTAAATTAAATTAAAATCCAGTAAAACTTAGAAAACAAACTATTTGAGTAAAATGTCAAGTAACTGAGCAAAGGGCTCATGCATAAGTTTGTTTATTTAGTTTCTGCTGCTTATTTCCATTAAAATAAAGTTGCTTGGAAATAAAGAGTGGGCTGAGGAAATGGCTCAGTGGGTAAAAGACTTGCTGTGCAAGCATGAGAACATGAATTTGGATGCCCAGCATGTGGGAAGTTGAGGGAGGCAAGTCCTTTGTGCTTGCTGGCCTTTTGTTCTAGTGAATGTCACCTATTTTTCTATCAAGCCTTTCTTCATTCAAATGAGCCATTGTTTGCTTACTGCTTGGGGAATGTCTATGACATTATAAAAAACAATCTCACTTTGGCTTTGTGCTTTAAAATGTTCAAAGAAAATATTACCAAGCCTAGATTAGAGGTTTGGCCATCATATAAAGAATGGTAAAAGCAAAACATGTTATATTTATCATTTGCCTCACTTTTCAAATAATTAATCTTAGTGTGAAACATGAATGACAGAAGTTATGACAGTTTTCTAAATGGCAAGGCAGCTGATGAACTCAACTCAGCTCTGGCCAGAGCTCTCCCAGACTTGTTAAATGGGCATAGAAAGTGAGACCCTCCAGCTCCCAAACAATTCTGTGAGTTGCAGGGATAAATTCCAGTACTACCATTACATTTCACATTTATTAGGAAAAAGATGTCAACTGGAAGAATAAAAACCCCAAAGAAACCCCTATTGCCTTGTTTGTTTGTTCATTTAAAGTAAAATAAATTCATTGTTCTAGAAAGTAAGGCTTGGCAGGTTGACATCTTCAAATAGTTCAGTCTCTCGCTGTTCTACTGGCCACTCATATTTGGATATGGTAATAGCTGCAGTACAGTATAAAGCTCCCATTCCTCTACTCATAGGGAGAGTTAGATATTATGAAGGGCCCACAAAAATAACCTTCACAGAATCTGCATGTCCTGAAATGGACATGAAGTATCTATATAAGTTTTATGCAAAATGGTAGAGACTTTATGTAGATTGTAAAGAATATATTCGCTGAATTAACAACGATTACCTATTAAGGGGCATAATCAAATAAGAATGATAAAGTATTCCTCTCTGAAAGTTGTGTGACAACACTGATAGTCTGTCTCTAGTACCGTACTGATGTGATCACTATTATCAATAACAAGTAACTTTACAAACATAGCCATAATATCAGAGGAGGGTGTGTGCATATTTTTGAAGTGAATTGTGAGAGGCTATTTCTGATAACATGGAAATAAAATGTTAACTAATTTGCATCACAAGAAAATATCACATTCCTACCACGAAAACTTGGAGATAAGGTATATGTGTACTGTATTGATTTATAATACAATAAATTACCTTTAATAACCAAGGTCTAATTAAGAATTCTAAAGGCTCTAGGAATTATTCTATTAAATTAATGCTAAGGAATACGTGGTATACTGAAGTACAGTTGAGTACAAAATTTCAAATATTTCAAAATATTTTAAGTAGTTCTATATGGACACAGCATGCATTCAGTATCAATCTGAAAAACATATGGAAAAATATTGAAAAATGTGTTGAGCATAAATATTAATCACGAGCATTTTGTACATTATTTAGCTTTTAGCTTCCTCATATCCTAATTTATAGAATGCTTTTGTGCAGCATTTTTGTGATTTCCCAGTCAGGGGTCATTCTGGTTAGTTTTTATCAACCTGACATAAACTACTGTAAATTGGGAAGAGAAATCATATATTGAGAAGTTGTCTTCATCAGATTGGACCTTGGGAATGTCTTTGGGGGATTTTCTTGATTAATAATTTATGTGGGAGGGTCCAATCACTTATTGCTGGTGGTATCCTTAGGCATTTATTGTCTCTCTTGGCTTCTTCTCCATACAGTATAACTTGTAAGCCAAATAAACTCTTTTATTCCCAAGTTGTTTATGGCCGTGGTGTTTATTACAGTATGGTAGTCATCTCAGCAACAGAAAGCAAAGTAAGACAATATAAATGCTTTTACATATGAAAGTTAAAAGAACATTTTTATAGTACTCACTTTCATAATCCATGGAGTTATATTTTAAAAATGTGCTTCTTAATAACTGTCCATGTTATTGCTCCTCACATCAACTGGTCCAAACCTCACTATTAATAAATCTTCGTTTTCTTTATTTTTATGACATCTATCCACAATTTTTATGAATTTACTTTTAGGACTCTCACATTTCAGTACACTATAGACAAACTTAAAGCATTCTACTTATGAGTTAAGGTCACCCCTTCCTCAGTATTTTAGTTAGCATTGACTATGGGACAAGATGAAGTCATATACCCAACCTTAACCTTGAAAAGCAAAATACTCTTTTGTGGACCTGACTTATCTTTTAAATCAAAACTTACCAACATTTAAGCTCTTCTTCTGGAATATAGAACATGATGAACCTAGAAGAAAAACTGATTTTCATAAATTCCATTCATGTTTCTACAAACTCTGCATGAGCTAGCAGTTTGTTACATGAAGTTCTCCTTGTGTAAAATTTAATATAAACATTATGCAAAACTTTTCAGTAATCAAATCCAAGTGTAAAGGTAATTATACTAACTTCAGTTGTTAAAAGTCAAATTCTGGAGTAAGTGGCGTAACAACAGGAGCATATTTTTTTTTAAGCATTAAGAAACTTGCTGACAAATCTGCTTGGTTAGACATCCTATACCCATTATCTATAAGAGAGTTGTTTACTCCACTAATGAGCACAGAGAGCCAGCAGATGTCTAGAACAGATTTGGCAGCTCCTGAGCTTGATATCCATATTCCAAGAACCCATTAGCTAAATATAATTTTTAGAAACCTAAATGTCAGGATTCTGCCAATGCTTCATCCACATGAAACCTAGAATTAGAAGATCGTATCACTCTACAGTGGTCCAAGAAATCTAGCTGGAAAGATTGGTGGGGAAGCATTTGAGTTATTTAAATAGCACCATCACAGTTCCAGTCAAAATCTTTACAGTTTTGCCAACATATTTTAGACTATCAAATATCTCCCTTACATCTCAGCTCTCTTTGAAGATAGAGGTGGAGAAGCAAAGAAGATGGGTTACAGTCACAGCTTTACTGGGCTCTCCTAGTTAGGTTTTCCATGGAAACTACAGTGTAATCAATTGGCCTGGAGTCCATTGATGACATGAATTTACCCCTCAATTTCTGGTATAATGCAAATGTATTTTGAACTATTTTCTGGTAGAGCTGGGGTAGGGACTAATATAAGAACTCTTGTGGCCCAAAATGACAAAAAAAAAAAAAAAAAAAAAGATAGGACTTCACATGAGAAATAATATGTCACATCCCTAATCTCCACAGTGTATGTCAGCTACACCACTGAGATATAATGTAACACTTTACCATAGTTGTAGGCTTCAGTATAAAACTCAGCACTCACATGACTGACAGATTTCAATTAAAATAAAGAATCTACTAAAAAGTGAACTCATAAATCTGTATTAAATATTCATCAGAAAAATATTAAGTGGCATCTTTTCTCTTCGCATCGTAGTCCAATCTTTACATTAAATTAGGACCAATTCAAAGCTGCTTGCTTGATTTTACTGTCCCACTTTTACAAATATCTTTTCTAAATTATAGCTTAATCACAGTTTTACTATTATTTCTTTGGTGATATAATAAATACTCTTTTGAAGAAGGATTTTGTGACTCTATATTCAACAAAACCTTGTTAATAATATTGCTAGTACTCCACATACTGTGCAGAAAGAATATATAATTTTAAAACAGTTAACCCTAAGAAATGTCAATTTATTAGATACAAGCATATGAATAATAATCACATATTATAAATTGCTATATTTGTGGGTTGCAGAACACCTATGGTGTTAGGAAGTCAGAGAAAGCTCAATTTTAGCACTATAATTGAATACAGTCTCAATTACAGCACCCAATATCCCTCATACCCAGGAATCATACTGATTTCCGCTAGAAGTCAATGGAGAGAAGTAAGTTTAGTTCCATAGAGAATTTTATGCTTTATTTTACTGCATTATGAGAACAAGATAGTCTAAGTAATTTGCCTTGCATCCTGACTTCAGTTCATCTGAGTAAGTAACTGAAGCTAAGTGCTCGATTCATTTTTATGTCTTCTCCAAATGAGGCTTCGATGTTTATACCTTGTAATTACCTTGTTTGACACATATATTTTTAAATTTTGTCATTTTAAACAGCAAGGGCTAGAAAAATAATCCCTTTTATTCCCCTAAATTTTTGAAGAATTAATTAATGTCTTGAGATTGTAAGTGATGAGGCAAAGATTACATACATAGTTACTTGTATATTTTATATGAAATATGAAGCAACCTGAACATTCATTCTTCACTTAAGTCATCCTTAAGTCACTTAAGTCTCCTAAGAAGATGAAATAGGAAAAGTTTGTAGCCAGATAATTAGCAATTTATTAGAAAGGGAAGAAAGAAAAGAAAAGGAAAAAAATTGAAAAAGAAATAAGAACTTAGTCGTTTTACATTTTCATTTTTTCCATGTATTAGATAGAAAACCTAAATGATGACAATTGTAAAAATTTCACCATAAAGTAAAAATTCTATTCTCCTGGCACATTCTCCTAAGGTAAATAAACATGCCCCCTAAATAATTTAAAATGTCTTTGTCTTAAGATAAACTCTGATTTATTGATCATTTAAAATTAAATAAGTATATTAACAAAAAGCCACCTGATTTTGGTGGGAGAGATCGCTGCTGGGTACAAGAATAAACAATAGATGAGAACTTCGCAGTTACTGAATATCCACAATTTAATTCTATCTCTTGCTTCAAGGAAGGGTAAATATGTTCTGGAGAAAACAGCTGGTTTAAAGCCACCAAAAGGAGGTAAAATTGTTCGCAAATAGATGTACATTTATTCCAGAATAAATGGTAATATCTGCAAAATACATCAAACTAAGAAATTTTGGATCTGTCCAAATATAAATAAAATTATGATATAGGAGTACTCCCATTCACAAATTTCTAGAAAATCAAGAAAAAATAAATGTACCCTTTAAAATTTAAAACTTATTACATGCTCTATGTTTTCATCAGAAAAAATCTTAAAATTAGTTTCCTATAGTTTGAAATAAATAAAAAGTTCTATGATCATCATTTTGTCTGTTTATTTAACTTGTTGGTTTCTTGCTGAGCAGCTAGTTTCATACTAAAGAATTTTAGAAAATTATTAATGAGAACTGAGAAAATGTACAGCTAACTTATATTCTGTATTATCTATCTATCTATCTATCTATCTATCTATTTATCTATCTATATTTTACTATTTATCATAAAGATTTTATTTCCATGCTAATATGTTTTCATCTTCTCAAACAACAGTATCTTATGGTTGGAAATATTTTTGCTCCAAGAGCCTTATAAGCTACTATTATGAACATTATGATAACACTTTTTCTTTTTTCTCTATTTTACATTATTTTAGAAAATTTTAATTGTGAGTGCAATAGTTGAATCATAGCTACCTCACCCACTTCCCTCTCCAGCTCCTATGCACACCACATACTCAAATTCATGACATTGTCTTCTTTAGTTATTATTGATACACATATATGCATAAAAACTGCTAAGTCAATTTTATGGTATGTGGGGGGGGTAACCATTTGAAACTGGCTAATCTATTAGCACTGGAAAAGACAGAATTTCCCTTCTCAGTAGCCATTAATTGTCTGTAGTTTATCATCTAAGCTCAAGGCCTTGACAGATTCCATCCAACTGTGCTAAATGTCAATCAGTGTTGTTATTATAAAACTCTTGTCTAGATGACCACATTAGATTTCACAGTTTCATATCTCCTATTACTTGTAGAAGATAATATTTCACAGCAGATGCCCTAGTCCTCTGTTTCCTCCTTTATTCACATCCTCTTAAACAATGTTGCCTAAGCCTTTCTTAGGCAAAGGGGTTGTGTTGTAGATGTGTCAAGTTGGCATAGGAAAACCACAGTCGGTTCTCTGCATTTTGCGAAGTTGTGGCTTGCTGTAATGGACTCTATACATGCCCCAGAACAGGTTTGTTGTTGTTGTTGTTGTTGTTGCTTGTTTTTTGTTTTGAGAAGCGAGAGCCCCACTTATCTGTGGGTGTAAGGACAGGTCTTTCAAATGCAGTTCAGATTTGAGATGGTTTAAGAAAGTGACAGTAAAAGGTTCTCCTCTATGGTCAATCATCACATCAGCTATGGGTAGTGCAATAGCTTTAGCATAGAGGTATGAATTTTATGCTATTGTGTAGGTCTTAAGTCCAATAAGACTGTTGGTGGTTTTCCCAAGGTATACAAGTGCAATTAAACCAGTAGGTATTTATATCTTGCCTTGTTGACTGCTTTTCTCCCTTAGTAGCTTGCACAGGGCTTTCTTATAATTTGAGAGCTACTTCTTCTCAGGGATAAAGAAATGGCTCAGTGGTTTGGAGTTCTGGCTGGTCTTCCAGAGGCCCTGAGCTTAATTCCCCAAAACCACATCATGACTCACAACCATCTATAATGGGATCTGATTCTCTCTTCTGGTGTGCATGAAGACAGAGAGCCACTCTTCAGTAAAGAGTCTTGCAGGTCAATTTCAGCTCAATTTCTTCATACTCTGTTTGAAATGTTTGATGTCTTCATCCATTCGGTTTACCTTCAAACTCTAGGAAGGAAACCAGGTTGATGGCAACAGCCTATATTATGTTGGTAGTGGCTTGAACTCCTCTGCCCAACAGATTAGAGAGAGGTATCCTGTGTCTGACACTGATGTGGGCACATGTGTGAAAATTTATCTCCACAAATGCTTTAACTTAATTTAAATTATATATGTTATACATACACTTGCATAGATTGTACATGTATGTTTTTTTCCTTTTACTGAAAATAGATTATTTTCTCATAAAATTCAACTTAATCACAGCTTTTCCTCTCTCCACTTCTCCTAGCCTTAACATCTTCCCTCTTTCATAGACCCATTGCCCTTCCATTTCCATTCAGCAAAGATTAGTCCTTCAAGAGATGACAGCCCAACAGTTCATAACAAGGCAGGAGAAGACAAGGCCACATCCCTCGTATCAAGGCTGGACAAGAAAACACAAGAGGAAAAGAGTCCCAAGAGCAGATAAAGGAGTCAGAGACACTCCCACTCCTACTGTTAGGAATTCTACAAAAACATCAAGGTAACTGCTACAACAGATACACAGAAGATCCAGTGCAGACCCTGTAATTGCTGATTCAGTCTCTGTGAGTCCATGTGAGCCCTGCTTAATTGGTGGTGAGTCATTTTAACTAATCATAAAATAACACTTTTCTTAAGAAGTTTCTAATCATCTTTCATGGTCTCTAGCCTGTTTCCCTCTATTTCTGGCCATATTGTTCTCCCTCCTTTCATAGGCAATCCTATTTGAGTTTTCCTTTAGGAATACTACCACCATACATACCATGCTATGTATATGAATATTATTACTTGTACATGACAAAATCATCCCCTTCTAAATGTCCTCAAATTTACTCTTAAATTATAAATTAGGGCTTCAATTATAATTTGGTTGAGGAGTACTTTCATTAATATTTGATTTTATTTGTATGGTATTGATACCAATTTTGCCGATAAACTCAAAGCATTGCCTCAAGTGTGAAATGACTCATTTCATCAGCCAGAAAATTTCATTTTGAGTGGCTCTTCAGAAAGTGATGTTTTAGATTGCTTTGGATCATATCTCATGCTTCTACCATGAAGTCACCCTCTGAGTAATGGTACCAGTTCTCCAATATGGGATAGCAGACACATGCATCAGCAGTTCTGAGCATCAATGCTATACTTCAACAACAACTTTAATGCCAAGGATTTATGGTGAATTCAATGTTTTCTATATCAACGCTGGTAGAAAGTGTTTTATTGAACACATGTTAAGCATTTACCACATAGAATAAGTTCCTACGTTTATAAAAGAATTACTGACTCCAAAAGGAGATGGTGAGAAAAAGATTCCAACTGTTGATCAGCAGAAATTTAACTGTCAGACAATCACATTGTAATAACTTGACACAAAGTCTCTTGCCAAATCCGATGCTTGTAATCAACGCAATGGCTATTTGTTGGCTTAGTCTTTAGTGTTAAATCAGCAGTTCTCAACCACAGGGTTGTGAACGTTTTGAAATACCTTTTATCTCTGAAAATATTTACATACAATTCATAACAATAGAAAAATTGGTTATGAAATAGCAATGAAAATAATTTTATTGTTGACGGTTACCACAGCATGAGGTATTTAACTGTATTAAAGGGTCGCTGTATTAGAAAGTTTGAAAACCTGTGAAAATGCATGGATTCTCTTCTAACTAGTGATGAAGAATAGAGAATTGTAATTTAACAGTTCTAGGGAGAGACAAAAAGAGCCACACAGAAATGCAAAGTTACTGTTGATGGTCTCAGCTGAGGTCCCAGCCAAAATCAGCTGCCAGATACACAATCAAAATATCTGTATATAGCTTGAGCCCCACAGAATCTTAGGTTTTCTGAGCTAAGGCCTCTGCCCTTGGAGGAGAGACAAGCCCTGATCTCTTCTGTGACTTGTCTGACCTACAGAGTCCATGAGTGTAATGAAATGGTTGCTTTATGCCACTACATTATAGGCAATGTTAAAAGCCACATGAATAAGTAATGATAGATGAAGTTTTTCAGAAAGTATTTGTTGTCAGACAAATATCAAGTCACTGAGGAAAAAGTGAGACACTTAACTCTTCTGTGTGATCTGGGCAGTTCAATCTGAAATACACATATGTTTAAATGTATATCATTAATATCGCTGTGTTCTAATATAGCTGTTGATGAAATGATGTAAAAAGAAGTCTGAGTACTTACTTATATTATACATATAGAAATAAACATAACAATTTGTTTCAAAAGGCAAAAACTGTGGAAGATGTGGAAGATGTGGAAGTCAACCTTGTGGAGGAAAATCACAGGATGGAGAGCGAGCTGCCACAGGCTCCTTCAATTACCTGAAGAGTCCTAATCTGCTGTACATGCATTAGATCTAAGTTGGCTCCCTGCACACCCTACCAGTGAGACAGCAAAAAGGAACTGAGGCCAGGGTGGTTGCTGCTTTCCCCATTTTACAGAAGTTTTCACAGGTGACCATGGTCCTCAGACTCCTTCTAAGTTACCTCATTTGACCGGACATTCATTGGAATGCAGTGTGGGGAGATACAATTGACCAAGGGTGTAGGGGCTAGACATTGGCTCAAACACTGTATATACGCTTATGTGCTGGGTGATAAACTCAGGTCTGCACCTTGATGCTGGTCTCCAGGAAAGGATTTCCAGGGATATGTCATGTGATTCTGTCTCCTTCCTCCCCCCTTGTTTCTGTTACCACAAAATAGTAATGTAATTGAACAATTTATAATTATGTGTCTCAAAGAAAATATGGGACAGAAAAATAATTAGAGTAAAATAAATAAATTCAAATAAGTTTGTGATTTTACCTATAATCGTTAGGTCAGAAATTCATTGAAACTTTTACTTACTCTAGTTGCAAATTAATGCCATTTCTCAAAAAAAAAAAAATATGCTGTCTTTTATCCCCCATCAAAGAATAGCAAATAGTTTTTAAAAATTAAAAAAAAAATAATAGCAGCAAACATTCATTTCATTGTGTTGAAATTCTGCACTAATAGTATTATATGCTAATGTTGACAATGTTGAACATTTTTTGAGAAATTATGAGGACCTCAAAATGCTTATTTGACTTACAGTATTTGTATAATTGCACATAAAAAGTCATCATCTTCTTACCTGGATACATTGAGATATAATTTTAAAATTATATCATGAGAACTTCTATACACTAAAATTCAAAGTCCTATAAACTAAAGCAACTTATCAAAACATTGAAATCAATGTAGTCTTGGGGACATATTTTCTGGTAAATACCGTGAATATACATATTTGAGTGGGGTAGATGAAAATATTTTAAATAAAATGTATAAAAACAAATATGATATCATAATAGGACAATAGAAATGTTTATCTCTATTCTTATTTATACTGTTATTTTATATGATATTTTATATATCTAAATAATATTTGACTTATGTTTTCTATATTTTGTATTTATTTATTTTTATAGAGATAGGTTATTTTTTTCCAATGGCATTTTTTTACTTCCAAAACTGAAAGAGTATTTTTAAAACAGGTGTGTGATGGTTTACATCTATTATGTTTGTTCCTGGAGCAGGATGATTATAAGTTCCAAGCCAGAATAGGGTACATAGATAGTTCTCAATGGAGATATGGAGAAGCCTTAAAGAGAAAGTCATGACCTAAGTGGTGACAATAACAAAAGTCACAATATTCAAATGTCTTTAACCTATGTGATAAAGAAGTTCATTTTCATAAGAGACTGACACATCCACAAGTCCTTAATTGCTGACTTTTAAATCTTTCTTGATTACATAGACTCATGCATATATGCTTAGCATTTCAGTGAAATTATTTTGTTCTGCCTGGCTAATGGTCTGAAGAAATTTTCCACTGTGAATTTGGGTATCTCACTACTGATACTGTCATAAGTACACTAGGTGCAGAGTAGTTAACGCTTTCTTAGTCAATAAACAATCGACAACATCAAATCTGGCCTTCAAAATAATAATTCTTTTAGTAAGAGCACTGATATATATATGGTAACATACACACATATATCAGATGGCCTATACAATTTAATAACACAAGATACATTTAATTTATGTGTAAGGTTCATGGCCAATTTTTCCAATTTTATGAAAATATAATCAATATCCTAAACATTCATTAGTCACCATCATATCTTTATTTAAGAATAAAGAGCTAGTAGATGTCTTTTCTATATAGGTTTTTCTGAGTAATCTGTGCTGAATAGGCTTATGATAAAGGTTACAATCCATGTTTTAAAAGCCTATTCAAGGCATAAATTAATATGTACTCAGACTATGTAATAATTTTATCAACATTTTCCGTGGTATCTTTCAAAGTGGAAATACTTTTTTTCTGTTTCAATCAGAATTTTGCTATTCATTATTTCCATAAAATCATCACATAGGAAGCATATCCGTCTCTCACTCTTGTCACATACCATATTGATTCAGTATTACTTCCTTACAGAACAACTATGGAAACCACTTTCTCTTGATTATCTCCTAGCTTGATTAGATATTTTAGAAATGTAGATGGTGTACTCTTCAAAATGTAGATATCAACTAAAGAAAATAACTTGCCCTGCCTTAGAAACTCTCAGTAGCCAACAGTTTACCTGGGAAAGACAGAGTCCTTTGATCCCCTACCACACCAGTGATCAAGCTTCATTTTGTGCCTGTCCAGCACAGGCAAGCATACCTGTTTATAAGTTCATGACTTTGATGGCTACTCCATGCCCAGAAGAAAGAGCTCCAAACACATCCAGATGGCCCTTGTTAAACTCAGTGGGCCACAAACCAAAAACCAAGGCATAACTATGAGGAAAAGATATACAGGTATGATGAGGAAGGATTGCCAGGGTAGGACACAGAAAAGGGGGTGAAGATGTAAGAACAGTCAGAATGAATTATGTAAATGTATGAAACTATCAAAGAATAAATTTCATTAATAAAAAATTAAACTCATGCTTTGCTTGCCACTATACTACAGCTCATATGTTTTATAAATAGATTCCTGAGATGGGTAAAATGAGGCTATAGACAGGGCTGTAGATAAGTTAGCATGTACAATTTGTTTCCCGTAGTATGAGATGCATAGCAATACTTAGTCCATGTAAGTTCTGTGTGAGCAAGCACTGCTTTATTTATCATTTATGCTGGGACTTGAAAGGAGACTGCAGATGGAGCCGAGAACAGAACAGATGAGTAAGGATGAGTTCAGACTTCAGAAGACAGCTTCTACTTAAAAGAAATCCTTTACAAAAAACTAGAAATAATGCTGTGAAAGTCACCATTGTGCCAATGATGGGCCAGTTCAAGTAAGGACAAGGTCATTTGGGAATTTAAACAGGGAAGGTGGTTCACTGAAAGAATTCTGCAATGGTAATTTAATTAAACCAAATTAACTAAGTTTTTTTTTTTAATAAATCTGTAAATGGGTAAATACATGTAAATTACATATGAGCAGAATTTTTATATTGGTGTGAATATTGTGGACCTGAGGAGGTAGCACAGTAATGACAAGCAAAGCTGGAAGCCAGGATGCCTAGGCCATGGTGACTAGTTCCCACCTAGCACCTGGAAACTGGACAAGTTGTAAAGTAGCATTAACTATTTTCTAACTTTGAACCAAAGGACAAATGAAGGCTTTCACGTGCCACCAAATGGAGTGCTTTAGGGGGATGTAACAGGTGGTAAACAGATCTGCTGACTTTCATATGCAATTTTTTATTTAAAACAATATGACCATGACAAAAGGTGATTTTTCTTTTATCTGTTTAAACAAACATCACAAGGATGAAAGAAAAAACAAACTCAGAAAAAAGTGTAACATAAAATAAGACAGATACACCTCTTTGAAATCTCTCAGGGGACATTGATTTGGGGACCTTTACTATGGTTTCTGAGTCTGTTGACATTGTGGTTTTAATGGACCCTCGACAGTACAGTAGGCATAATATGAAGAGCATGGTGTATGGTGACCCCTGGATTATTTCAAAACTATGGCATTCAAAAGAAGGCACATTTGTTAAATAATTTGTATATAATTGAATTAAATTTCTAAGATATTAAGGCTGTATTTGAGTGATCAACCTCTATCTCATCTCACTAATCCAATAAAATATCAAACAGAACATTATATCTGGCCAGTTTTTTCTTTTATTGAAAATATATAATTTTTTAATATATGCTGATAATATTTTTTTCACAACCCCAAATTCCTCTCGCTTCTTCCCCTCTGCCCTCCTGTCAGGATCCACATCCATTCTGTTTCTTCTCAGAAAATAAATAGGCATCTAAGGAATAATAATAAAATACAGTACAATAAGATAAATAAAATCCAATCAAATCTGAATATGACAAAACAACCAAACAAGAAAAAGAGTCAAAGAAAAATCACGAGAAATGCATATAGAAGAGGCACACATCAATGAAAATACTTGGTATCTTAGCTTCTTGTCTTGTTACTCTGACAGTGTTATGAAATAATAGGAAGCATACACATGCTTCATTCAGAAATTTTGTTATTCTATTAATAAAAGAGAAATATGTGTATTTATATATAATAGTTGTACAATACATCTGCATTCTTCAATGAAAGCATGAACTCTAGAATAGTTTTCTACTTCTTCATTTGCTTTTTGAGCAATGTTCTCTCTTACATTGGTAGTAAAGTCACAGAAAATATACAAAAATTACTGTGATTGAGTATCTAAATCTAACACAGGAATATGGATTAATCCAATACAGATCAAAAATTTTTACCTCATAGTAAAGATCTTATACCTTCCTTATCACTGTAACTTTTTATTTTAGTGAGTTAACACACTCTTGACATAGTGAGGTTCATCCTCTGATGTAGGCCCATTTGCTTACTTCAAATATTATATTAAAGGCTACACAATTGTGGAATTATTCAACTAGATTCAACTAAGTAGCATTTACAACGCTATCCACAAAATAATTTGCATCAATCATGTAGAGGATTTTAAGTGATAAGATGTAAATTTATTCCATCTTATAGGTAGCAAGTCATTTAGTTTATCTTTCATGCACCAGAATGACCAGCTGTGTCAAAACAGCTTTGTTTTCATTGAATAAAAGTAAATATCATTAACTAGCATTTTCTAAATGTCAAACAGGCAACCACTGATTGAAAAAAGCAAAAGCAACTTGAAATAATACTTCTACAGTTAAATTCATGTGATTATTTTCATTGTGAAACATATAGCAAGAATAATGTTCTCAAGTAGTCAAATAGAAATGTATTAAAATACGCTTTTGTTCTGTCTTGTGATCTTCCCACATTGAAAAGCTCTGTGCCCTGCCGCAGAAAAGAACAAAGCTAGATTTTGCAGGAACAGATACTCACGCATAAGTTTACTAGCAATATTATTATTTCAATAGTAGTTATGAAGTATAAATCTTAGGTATTTTGATATCAACAATGCAAATCATATTTGTTATAATCAATCCAAGTACACAACACATTAGACAAGGAAAAGCAATCTTTAGATGAAACTCATAAGCAGAAGTTTGTCTTATATGAAAATATTTCAGCATTTTTGTCACCAGGGTTCATGTTTGGAATGCTGAGCCTCTACATGTTTTCTCGTACATTAAGTTTGAATATTTGAAAGAGAAGTTTTATTCACAGTGTTATATTCCATATTAGCTATATTATCCCAATGACATTTTAATGTGCCTAATATATGCACTTTATATGAAGAATTCCATATTATTCTAAACCATAATGTGCTTGTTTTCACAGAATATAACCATAAGTTTCCAACTATAGTTGCAAAATAACAAAGTTTTGTGAAATTACTGTCACTAATATGACAAACACATTCATTTTATTGCTGCCCAACCCTGCACTCATGTGATTTTCCCAAGGACATTAGAAATTTTCAAAAGCATCTCCCAAATAAAAGTTTATCAGTAATGGTGTGTTTATTAGATTATTTGAGACAGAGCCTCTCTCTGTAGCACAGGCTAGACCATAACTCATGGACTACACCTTAAAAATACAATTATACCTCCTCTGCCTAGTAAATGATGGAATCACAGGGATGACCCATTTTACTCAGATTATATATGTGCTTAAAATAAATTATATGTTTACCTTTTTTGTAAAATTTGTCATATTTATGGACTTTAGAAAATAATCCATCATTTCCAACTCCATGTCTATTAGAAAAAGAACATTTGAATGGTACTGTTTTATGTTTTAAAGACTATTCAATTTCTACTACTAACAATTTTACCAACAGAACATTTTACATATATATATATATATATATATATATATATATATATATGTCATATTTTGTACATCTTTTTACCTGGAGTCATTGTAAGAACTGTCTTTATTTCTTTATTCACTCTAAGTACAAAAGTTCATAATGAGATCGAATTCTTCCTCGGGGTTCAATTCCATAATATTGGAAGCATAGTGAAGTTTACAGTATCTCCAGTTAGGCTTTGATATTTTTCTGTAGTTAAACATAAAATTTTCCAGGTTAATAAAGCAAGAAATCACAAATTTTAAGTTTATTTATATTAGTACATATACATTATCAAAAATTATGCTACAATCATTTAATACTAATTGATTTAATATTATTCTGATCTTTAGTGTGCTGTTTTATACAGTATAAAAATTAGGGAAGTTCTTTGCTCATTGAGAAGATGTACATAATTTTTAAGCAAGGAACCTCAAGTAGCTATATTTGAATTTTTAGATTTTTTTCTACATTAGCTGTTGATTTTTTTCTTATGCTCTTTGCATGCTAAGCCATATACAAGTCAATCTTTCCTTAATTAATATATTAAATTTGATGGCATGAAAATATTATTATTGTCCACAGCAGGTCACTGACTTTAATTGTGTATATGTACAGCGCAAACTTAATCCTTTAAGACCTGATATTTCATGACAACTTTGAGGATCAGGACTCTTTATGTTTCTTCTTTCTTGACCTTAGAGAATGCAAATTACTGGTGTAAATCGATTAATTTACTTTTCTCCAAGAATAACATACTTGAGATTTTCTCCAGCCTTGAGACATGCTGAGGATTAAACACTATAATCCTTCTGGTTTTCCCTCAAAGGAATTAACTACAGGTTAAATCTCCACTCCTTCATTATTTTACCAAGCAAACAGCAATAGGCATTGCAAATACTGTTATTTCTACTCTAAGTGAATTGTTAGGCTGGAATTTTTTGTCATATATCTTTCACTTAATAAAAATTTCATCATTTCTTACCTGAAACACGATCCCATATATCTTGAAGAACAATGTTCTGAAAACCTACAAAAGAATTCTGAACAATATAGCTCTGAAAAATGGAACATGAATGCTTTTATGAATATGGTTATGATTCAAATAGACAAGTGCAGATAAATCTACATGAATATTGCATCTGGTTCTTTGAGCGGCTTATAATTTTGAAACTGTCACATGTCAGCAAATATAAAACACTGCCAAAAAATCAAAACAGAAGTGAATCTCCACTTCCTGCAATTTCATCTGGTTCATATACCATACTCATGACTGTATTTTTCTAGTTATTACTTCTCTTTATTTTATTGAAAAATAGACTTTTTTCTCACATAAATATATCATTTTTTTATCCCTTCTCTCTACTTCCTACCACCTCCCCTCCCATTTGGACCCACACCCTTTCTGTCTCTTGTTAGAAAACAAACAGGCTAATAAAATAAAAAAATCATCGCATCAAAGTTGGAGAAAGTACCAGAAGGAAAAGAGCCCAAGACAAGACACAAGAAGCAGAGACCTGTTTGTTGTCACACTCAGGAATCTCATCAAAACACTGAGCTGGAAGTCATAATCTATTCACAGAGGCCTCGTGCATGGTACCTTAGTCTCTGTGAGTTCATATGAGCTTTGCTCATGTGAGAGGCCTTATTAAGATCTTCGTGTCTTCCTTCCCCTCTGGCTCTTATGCTCTGCCTCTTCTTCCACAGGGCTCATTGAACTCTAAGGGGAATGGTGTGATGGAGACATCCTACCTAGTTTAGGGCTCAGTACTCCAAGGCAGGTTTATGCAGCAAATTATTTTTACTCATACAAAACAGTTTACTCTTTAACTCTCCCCTGAGAGAAGAAAAGTGAGCATATGAAGTAAAAAACACCTTTAGAATGTATACGTGTATATATACTTTGTGGGAATATAAATGGCCAAAATGTTTTATTAAATGATGTTACTATAAAGTTGGAATTAATAACCATAATCCAAATCATGGTTTAGTTACTCTTCTATAAGAAGAATGTCCTTAAGATTGTCTATGATCAATTGTCATGATAAAAACTATCATGTCTTTATCTCCTAAAAATGTAAGAGAGAGACAGTATCAAAGTATTTTTAAACATATGACAGGTGCTTAATTCTGTCGTTATTTTTTTCTTAAAAAGCCAAAATTAATTAGACAGTTATCATCTGTATAGACAATACATATTCTGTGAAGCTCTATCATAGCTTATTTAAACAATAGTGCAGAAGATACAAACAGTTGGTACAGGAGGAAAGTTCAGTTTAATCACGTGTTAGAGTTACTTTGAAACTTCTGTTTTATACATTGCATTATGCTGTGAAATTGAGCATGAGTCTTGGGAAATGACCCACAGCTCTGTTTTTCTTTGATCGTCCCTTCATTTTCTTTTCATTAGAAACACTCCGGACTAATATGATTTTAAGTAAAGCTTCTTACAGTTTCATTGTTTATAATTAACTGTTTCAAATTTAAGATTCAAATAAAACATGAAAACTTGGGTTTAGATGTTCATTTATAAATGTGACACTGATATTATGTTAATTTTTCCATTGAGCATATGCACAAAAGAATTATTATTTATAATTAATCTACCAGTATAGTCATTAAGCACTCTGAAAACATTAGACAGAATGTCGTGTGGTGTACACACGTAGATTTTGATTTTACACCTGAGTTAGAAAACCTAAATTGAATTTACAAGTACCTATGTCATTAGTTAATATCAGTAACACTGGAAAAAATGAGTAGTGAAATCAGATTACCCTACTGTAAACACGAATATAGGAACTCCATCTTTGTAGGTGTGATTTGCATACATTTAAATTGGCATGGACATCTTTGAAAACAAGCTGTGTATGAATTCATAATGAGCTTGAAAGTAGCCACCAATCAGAAAGCGGCATTACACTCTGGTTCCCCACTTGTATGTTACATTACTCTTTTGGATTTTGGGCTTCCCTTCCTCTTCTCTCTTTCCTTCTGATTAACTGTAAGGCATGGACTGAAATCCTTTAACTAGGATGCGAGACACAAACAGCACTGAGCAGCATGGAAATCCAAGGATACCCTTCCTTCCTTTCCAACATTCCTGGTAAAACATTGACCCTAGACCTACTCTGTTTAATGTTCCTGACACAACTATTCCCGATCTGAACCCTCCAGCCACTAGCAAAATATCCTTTCAATGCTTTACAAATTCGCTTCACTTTTCTCCAGTGTCATCAAAAAAACCTTCAAATATCCCCTTCCTAGTGTCTTTGACAATATTAAAACAAAAACAAACAAACAAACAAACAAAAAACCTTACTCAGGCTTGATAATCTGCTCCTCTTCAGTAAAGAAAACGATAATGACGTTAACGAATGCATTACAGAAAATCCAACACCAATGATAAGCGACTTAACAAACATTGCAAGTTTAACCTGAAAACATCCTTTTGCTTTTTTCACCGGTTTAGCCTGCTCTTCCACCTGCGAGCAGTGGAGGAATTTGTGTTGTCTACTAACCCCCTCTAGCGCCGAATTGGCTGCGCCCGAGCCACAGCTGCTGCCAGGCGAGAGATCGCCTGGTTCCACCGAGCTCAGCAGCGCTCTAGGGCCCTGCCCTCCACGCACCCCTCTCGGCCCTCATCAGGGAGACAGCTTGGAGACTGCAGGTGGCAAGACGCCTTCTCATCAGCTAGTCCTGTGCTTCGGCCTAGGGCGGGGTCCCACCAAGTAAGTAGCCAGTGAACCGGTTTAGGAGCGCTCCGACCTGGGAGACAGAGGGCATCTCGAGAAGGGGTATCTCGAGCAAGGAGAGCGCACCGGCCGCTGCGCGCTGCCTTGGACTTGGCCACGCACCGCTCAGACATTGGGCTTCTCCCAGCTTCTAGCCCGACGCCGCAGCGGAACAGCGGACGACCCAAGCCCTTGGAAGCCCAGCACCAAAGCTGCTATGTTGATGCTAATGACCTCCATGGCGAAGTCACCACCTTATGCGGATGCGAAGACCTGGGGGAGCCGAGGCACCAGGCACCAGTAGACTTCCAGCGCGCAGTGACTCCTCTCTATAGCATCTTCTCTTTCTATGCTTTCCAAGGACTCAGAACAAGAAAGGTGGCCACAAACCTCGGTGGCCAAGTTTGGGAGGCTGGTACTCAAACACGTCAGGGCCTGACCACTACCTTCGCCAAGCTGTGTCCCGGGGTCAGGAGCGTTAACCTGCAACCCTCACCCTTTCCGGTAGCAGAAATGTCCCCAAGGGAAAGGTGGTGTCCAGAGCTGACAGCACATCGTTACATGGGGGAGGGGAAACGCAAGTGCTTGGGGGACTAAGGTAGCTTCAGTGATACCAAATAAACCACTGCTACGGCCGGGGGACGGCGCAGATGCCGCTGAGTCGGTGGTCACGACGCAACACTCAGCCCAGGATACTCAGTCAAGAGGCTGAGTGCTCAGTCCGCCCCTCCCTGGGACCACTTGAGATCCCGCCGAGCCTCATTCGCTGGGTTTCCCAGACACCAGACACAGGAAAGTTCTGGGTGCCCAGGCTACCCTTACAATCTGCTGTGCTTCCTCTGCTCTGGGCTCTGCAAGTGCCCAGTTGGGTTCAGAGAGGCACTTGGGTCCCAAGAACTGCACCTTCACTACCGGCCTGGACATCCCTACCCACCCCCAGTATCCTCCTAGAGGCACCCTCCCCCGTCCACCATCCCCTCCCCCAAACTACAGCCTGAGCTCGCTCTTGCGCGCGCGCGCTCTCCTGGGCCCAAGTGACTAGTCCTCGCTCGAGCGGGACACGGTGGTGGATGCAATTCCCCTCGCCTCCAGCCGCCAGGAGCTCCCCGGCGGCGCAGGCAGCATCGTCCCCTCAAGCAGCTGCTCCAGCACCTGGGCAGCCTGGACCCTCGTGCCCTGCTCACGGGGCCTCGCGCGGGGGGCGCCCCGGGACTTCCCCTGCGGACCGGGTGGAGGAGGAAGAGGAGGAGGAAGAAGAAGAGAGCTTGGTTCAGGACCCCCACCCTACTAGGAACACCTGGCTGCGCTGCTGCCACTTCTTTTTAAAAAGAAGAGAACCAGCCAGAGCCATGGGAGGCTGCGAAGTCCGGGAATTTCTTTTGCAATTTGGTTTCTTCTTGCCCCTGCTGGCAGCTTGGACCGGCGACTGCAGTCATGTCTCCAACCAAGGTAAGAGACAAACAGAAGGGTTGAAGGAGGGGGGTGCCTTGAGTACACTTGTCCACTACTGCAGGTAACTTTGTCCCTGGGTCAGCTCCTCTGGACTTGCCACATTCTGAGTTCTAGAGAGCCCTGATTAGACCACCTGGAACCAGCGGCCCCTTGGGCTTTGATCCCTTGTGTCTCCTCTGTTGGATTCTTTCTGAAGCTCATACATCCTCAGCACTTGGGTTCCTTCCTGACAGTTGCTGGATTGCTCCCACTTGCACAGTCTCCACTGGAGGTCAAGCTTCATGGCACAGACCTAACTGCTTCTTGGAGATCTTTTACTAAATGGCAACGTGTGGATTCTCCACAGCAGATTAAAAGAAAGGTCATGACTTTCGCTGTACACCTGTAACCAATGATCAGCCTGTTTTCCTCTAGTAACTATGGGTCGACCTTACCCTATATTAGTTTCTGAACTCTATCGTTTACTTCCCCAAATTATCCACAGAACAGATGCTCACATATCTGTGTTAGTGTTTCTCTCTCTTGAAAGAACTGGGCAGACAAGCGTTAAATCTGAAATTCCAAGCTATGAGTATCCGATTCGTAAAGTCTTGTTGCTGTCCGAGTTTCAGAGGACTTTATCAGTGGGTAGTGGAAAAGGTAAGGCAAATATTGTGTGAGAAAAACAAAATGACGAGAAGCATGTGAAATATATAAGTATCTTCTTTTCTTCCATGAGATGTAACTCTGTGGATCCCTGTTCTCAATGTTTAAAGATATAGAAAAATGTCACCTGCATGTTCTAAATTGATTTTACACTAGATATCAAACAGCCATAAAAGTTTTCCACCAGGTACCTGGCTGGATGCTCTCTCACTGATACGACAGGATCATCAATATGTCACCTGTTAGCAAAGACTCTCTACACAGACTTCAAATGTAATATAGTTTTGATCAATTACATTTTCCATTTAATATGCAAGATATGTGTGTAATGGTCTAGAAAACATTTTTCTGAAAGTACAAATAGAGGTCAGATTATAGTGTCCTTTGCACTTGATAGGTAGGAGATTGAGAGAAGGCAAGCCAAACAACGTAGGTTTACTTTCGTTATATTTGCGTATGGCCATATTATTTTATCTAGAAAGGTAATAATCATTCAGAGACAGCATTCAGATGATCCTGTTTATAAGCAATACTATTGATATGTTTTGCTTATTATTTTTATCTGACAAAGTGCAATCACAAATATTTATTTTTTGGAAAGCACATTATCTCTGTGATTTTGACATGTCACATAGTGACAGTTATAATTCCATACTCTTCACAGTGCATTCCAACTGCATCTCACATTTGGATTATTGGTATTAATTACCCAGAAGTACTTTAGATTACTCCTGGGAAAATACAAAGTCTTTTAAAAATAACATGAAATTATTTACTGGCCATTTTATTTGGAAGGAAAATAATTTTTAGAAATGAGGACATCAGATATATTTTTAATATGAGAACTACCAACTATCGAAATTAAAAATGTGTATAGTTTGAGATTCAAGTTTACAACAAAGTTTGAAACGATTTCGGACCGGATTTTCCTTAATGGTTAATGCCTGTAGTACTTATGTAAGTTAGCATCAATCCTAGACCCTGGCTGGATTCAGACAAATAAAACACATATGAACATCCTCAAAACTAAAGCATTGTACTGAAGCATGCCATGTTGAACTATAGCATTATAGATATTTATATCCAATGCAAGAGCCTATTTGTGGAGTTTCTTAACTTCTTAGAGTAATTTTTTCTTATTTTCTTCTTTGTCTTAATGAATTTTAATGATTTTGAAACCTAAAGTAAATAGAAAACATCATGTTTAAACATCAAAAACTTATTGCTTGTTCCAATTAACTTAATTTAGTCGTTGGGAGTATTTCCCAGCTATCCAATCAACTAAAATGGGCTATTAGAGATCACCAAATAAAACTTTTAATTTAAGTTGTAGTAATATATTAAAAATACAAGTATAAACTTATCAGTACTCAAAAATCGATGTGGATAAAATTGAGTTTGTTCTCCAACACAAAATTACAAATTATGATCACATTTTTAATCAGTAATAGTAGTTACTTGTAATATTGTGATGATCAGAGATTTTGTCTGGCAAACTTAAGTGGACATTCAAATATTAAAATAATCATAAATAAATCAATAATAAATTATCAGCCTTCTTTCTACTCTTCTAAGTACTTCAGAGTAAGTTTCTTAACTTATAATTTCATAAAGAGACAGCAAATTGAAAATTAACTAAATTGAACATTATCTAAAATGCAGAATGTTACAGAAAGATATGAACAGCAGAAAATGATACAAGTAATATTTGCATTTAATTATAATACATATAAATATAAATGTCAGATGTGATTAATACATAATTTTTAACAAATACTTTTCACATTGCTCGTAATTTTATTAATCTTTTATACTTGAACGCTGCTATTTTATAGAGAGCAACTTTTCATTTTTCTATAACCTTCCTTCTTGATTAAGGACATTCACAAAATGAAATGTCATTGCTGTGTGTCTATTTTTACCAAATGATTATATATAAAATCCTTCATGGCTGAATAGATCAGATTCACCCTCGACCTCCTGCCCCATCTTCCATACTAAGGCAGAGTCAAACAATGATGCTGACAAGAAGTGATCAACCTAAGGGAAACCTCCCTAGAGAGAAGGCTTTCTGCCTTTAAACTGACTGTAGAGCTCTGTGCTGTAAAGACAAAATAAATCAGATTGAATCTTTCTTTCTATCATCCATTGCTCTTTGAATCAATATTAAAGTAATGGTCCTTCCCATATCACTTCATCTGATTAAGCAGAAACATGATTTGTATTGGACCTTCTCTCATATGCCACTATTTTCTCTTGTATTTAAAAATTATAGTATTTTCTAGGTATTGGCAATTTTATTTACTACTTACATTTTAGTCTCTGAATATATATATATATAACCTTGCATCTCCTTACTAGTGAATATAAAACCAAGCTTGCTTCCTGTGTAAGCCAAGCAAGTATATCAATTATAGTGGTTACTGGCCATCAGGGGTTTATTTATTCAAAGGTTATTCTTCTTTATAATCTGAATGAGTTGATGCATCTCATGGAGTGCTTATGTTTATAAAAATAATCAATTGCACACACAAAATAATTCATTAAGTCAACTTGTTTGTCTAGATGAAAGAGTGAATTTATTTTATTATCCCTAATGTGTGTCATTACTAGTTTCTAGACGATCCTGGACAAACACCAGGTAGCCATGGCATTAGTTGATTTTGTTAATTTCTCAACTTTTATGAAATGATGGCAAGAAATCTAAAGTTGTATGTAAATATAAGTAGCTATGTTAAAGCAGAAAATATTTGTTTGAAAATCAGTGGTCTAAAATTAGTTGCCTTGCAGTAAAGACCATTCATACATTGTTAAAACAGAACAAATTATTTATTATAAAAGTTAGTAGAATTAGGGCAATTAGATAATTTACAGACAATATGGAGGATCCTCCAAGATAGATAAAATGATTTTCACAAACTATGGATAAGTATAGAGACATCTGCGATGATTGTCACAAGCCCTATTAGAATATATAACTATATAACCATATATATATATATATATATATATAACCTAGATCTTGACTTTGTTATAAATAGGAAGTCCAATCTGTTGTATTATTAGGAATAGCATCCAATATAGAAAAATAAAGTATTATTTTTTACTGATTCCGGAGAGATCATCTGATTCTTTACATTGTTTGCTCTGGGTTACAAATAAACTATTGGAAAACTTTTTATTGCAAAAAAATAGTCACTTCTTCATTAAAGCTATGTCCTCAAAACTGGAAGAGACATAAATAAAAAGTATTACAAACTGATATAGTGTATTGTCTAACTATTTTATGTTAATTTTCTAATGGGGAAGATATTATTATTTATTCTAAATAAGATAATGTGTAAGATATTTGAGTCCAAAAGATCACACAACAAATCATGTATTTGTCCTGTCTACAAAATCATTCTCTGTTGCACAGTCCTTAGTAGCTGTCTCCAAGTTTGTTCTCTCTTCCATGGCCTCAACAGATCAAGAGATGGCCCCTCTACTGTTCCCACACAAATATTTTCACTTCATGTGTCCTTTTGTTGCAAATAATAAAAGATTCTACTTAAAATTCAACAGAGCAACATTCATAGAAGTCTTCTTCCTTTGGCTTATCATTTCTTGGCAGTCTAAACATTGTAGGTATCAATATGCATAGATGAATAATTAACATAATGGCATTCATGTACTTAAATAATAATATAAAATTGATTAAATATCTATAAAAATCATATAAACTTAGAATGAGTATATATATATATATATATTTTTTTTTTTTAAAGTAAAAAATGTATCACTGTTATCACTGGTATACCCTGAGCATTGTTTGTAGAGCATAAAGTTTAGTGGTTGCAGAGATGGCTCAGGGATGGACAGTGTATGCTTAAGGATGAGAATACTTTGTTATTTCATATTCACAGCGCTTATGCTTCTGGCCACCTGGGCCAAGTATACATATATACATCTACACATTCATACACATATACATAATAAAAATAACAAACTAAATAAAAGTTCCCAACGTCTCATAAAATAGTAAATTACTATATATAAAACAAAAACAAAACAAGCAAACAAAAAACCCAAAACCTAAAAAAGAATTTTTAGATGAAGAAGAAAAAGTGGAGGTGGGTGAGCATATTCTGTTCCCTCCATACAACCTAGGGAAATGATAACTAAAAAACTCAGAACAAATTGAAGAATGTGAGAGGATAAAGAGTCATGGGACAATTGTGGTCCATTAAATGGGAGTTTTGATAAGGTCCTGTACTGAGGTGACATTTAACCCTCATTCTCAGAGAAGAGAAACAAATAACTTGTTCACAGTAAAGAGTAAATTAATGCTAGAGGGAAATGATTTGTTTTGGTTTGGTTTTCTTTTGTTTTATTACTTTTATTTTTTTTTTTTTACATTCCAGTTGTTGTCCCCCCCCCCCACTGTTACTAATCCCATTTCTCCTCCCCTTGTCTCCAAGAGGATGTCCCCACATCCCCAAACTTCAACAGGCCTCCCCCATGCCCTGGGGCCTCTTATCTCTCAATGATTAGGTGCATCGTCTTTCACTGAGGCCAGACCAGGCAGTCTTCTACTGTATGTGTGTCTGGAGTGTAAAGAAGTATGAGTCCAGTGTGACTGGAATTTACTGAGAGAAGAAAGGAATTGTGAAAGTATAATTTGAAAGACAGTAAACAGACTTAATGGATGAAAAAAAAAAAGAGACACATTAAGAGCTTAGCCTCTAATATTATCTCAGGTAAAATGGAGTCTATCTCAAGAGCAAAGAGATGGCTGGAGATTTGCAAGAGCCCAAGTAGAAATCTGGCTATTCAAGAGAATTGGTGTGAAAGCCTGAAGTAGAACAGTGATAGTGCAGACAGACAACATATAGGATTTGAAGAATTAGTTAATGGAAAACATTATTCCACCCAAAAGGAACAGAGTGTCATAAAAATGACTTAAACAACTCTTTCATAAATTTAATGTTTATTTTTAAATTCATACTGTGAGGATTTTTCATATAAACATTTATGAATATTTTTCAATATATTCACATAGAGTAAATCTTTATAAAATGTTAAATAAACAACATGGCTTATTATCGAATACACAATTTTAGTTTTAACGTATGCATATTCAAAAATTATATTTATTTTTCTTCATATTTTTAAAAAGCCTTGCTACATGATAGGCAATAAATATTTCATCTAATATGTAAAATGCCTGGCCCCAAATCTAGCAGGAAAAAGTTTGTCTTCTCAATATTAGAATCACTAATTTGGAAAGTAGTTTAAAATCATGTTTGTAATATGAAATATATATCATATGACATACACACACACACACACACATACTGGTTTATGTTCAAATCTGATAAAAATCAACATTCTGTACCATTTATTGAAAACTGAACCTATTATTCTTGTGTAATTTATGTTAAAGTTAAGTGAGAAAATCATTCAATAAACTCAGCATTTAAAGTATCAGGGAGCCTATGAGGTGCTGACACCAGAATGACAACCACCACCAAGCACAGTTTCCTGAAATCCTATTACAAGGGGTGTGATATTTTCTTAGTGAGTTCTTATTTAATTTAAAAATATTTGATGGTGTTTGAATAATATCTTTTATAGTAAAGGAAATTCTATGATAAAGGGGAATAATCAAATGTTACCAGTAGTTTTTAAGCTATACATCTAGATTCCTTCTTAAGATTTTTCTATTCTTAATTTTATAGATATATAAAAGCTTGATTTAATTTTTTAAAGTATACAAAATTAATTTAAAAACTTACAGTGTTTGTGCAAATAAAAGATAAATATGTCACCAATTTATAACTTTCTATAGACTGACATTGAAGTGAGATTTTGTTGAAGGGATATTAAACTGACTTACTCTAGTGTGTTCAAAATGAAAGGATATTTAGTTAAAACTGGAATTCATCTTGAAAATATAAATTTCTACTTTCAAATAGCATTAGACATGCTTTGTTGTTGTTTGGCTTTGGGTACGTTGTTCTGTTGCAGATTTTTTAGCATTAGGAAAAAATTAGGATGAAAATTCATGCTTTCAACCCATGTGCTGGGTAAAATTAGATGCAAAATATAGTTTGTTCGTTTCTGAGTACATCACTAAGATCTTCAGCTGCTGGCATATATGCTGACCTGCACTTGGTGAACATACTTGCAAATAATTGTTCTTCCTTATATTTCATTAAAATATTTCAGGTGTTAATGTCACATTTTATGTTCCTTGGAAATATGAGATAATATGGACTTGGAAAATCAGTTTTATGGATATAAAAAGACTTAATCTGTCCTTCTACTCTTACATTTTCTCATGATTGTGATAAAAATACTTCATTTAAATAAGCATAATTAACTTAATATATCCATCTGCTAATAGCAATATGTCAACTATGTATTCTCTAGAGTGACTCTGCTACATTATCAAACTTGATAATTGTGACACAGAAACAAATAGACACATATTGTGCTACAGTAATAAGAGTATATGAGGGCTGGAGAGATGGCTCAGTGGTCAAGAGGACTGGCTGCTCTTTCAGAGGATCGGGGTTCAATTCCCAGCACCCACATGTCAACTCACAACTGTCTGCAACTCCAGTGCCAGAGAATCTGACACCCTCACATTGGCATACAAGCAAAACACCAATGCCCATAAAATAAGAATAAATATTAAAAGAAAGAGTATACATCTAGAATAAGAAAACTTCCAATTCATATTTATAAAAATGATGCACCAGTGATGTTTTTTGAAGTTTTATGCAGTTAATAAAGCCCATAATAAAGTTTTTATACTAGAGAATAAGAAGCCTTGTGTTAGAATCAAGAATGTTCCAAATAATAACTATATGAGCATAAGCAAAATGTATACAAGAATAAATAAATAAATAAATGTATAGTTCCAGGTTAAATCATGTTGAATTATATTTGTGGAGACCAAGGCTTTTATTTTATTTTACTGTAATACTTCAGTATAACTAAAAACTCTGTATATTAGATCTATAATTAGAGATTATAAAATTGTCTTACTATTGACATCTTACATAAATGAAATTGATTTATAGACATAATAAAACTGCAAAAAATAACCCTTCAGTAAACATATTAAATGAAATAGAGATGTGAACAATGCTGAACATGACACAATATTTTTAGGTTTTAGTTTGATTTGTTTGGCTATAGCTCTTTTTGTAGCACAAGATGACATAGAACTTACTTTGTAGCTCAGGCTCACCATAGACTCTTGGCATTTCTACTAAATTAGCCTCTCAATACTGAATTATAGCAATGTATGGCCTGGTGTGGCACATGGGACCCGGAAAGTAGGTCTGTTGGCTAAGGATTCTCCTTGATGTTGCATGTGGAACAAAATACTATGATCTATGGCTCTTCATTTTGGAAAATATAACCATCTATTAATGAAAAATAACCAGAGTTAAAACCCTTTATGGCAAATCCCTTCTATGGTCTATTTCTTTGAAATTAAAGTGCACGTATATACTGGTTACCTTGTGAAACACAAGGTAAAATAATTAGTCTCCACTGTGTATGAGAACTTAAAGCTGAGCGAATTGCAAGATATAATTGCACAAAATCAAACCTGATTATAGCACATTCTACACAAAAACATGCCTTTTGCAACACAGTCTATTTGTTCTCTCGTAAAATAAAGTCTCTGCTATCTGTGAACATGTTAGAACACTAGCATACTAAAGGAGGTTCACTATTACCTTGAAGACTTTATATGCTCCATTTAATGGAGGAATAGTTCTAAAGAGACCTTAATTTTTATTTAACAAACACAAACATTTGGCTCTTCATACTACCAGTATAGCAAATTACCTACCATGATTTAAAAACAAGTAAAATTTAGAATGCTCCAATTTTATTGTGATTTTTATGACTGTACTAGAAGTACAAGCACTGAAGGGACAGTAACTTATTGTCTTATACTATTGCTGTATAATAACTTTATAGATTTGACCAAATGTGGTTCATTCAGGTCATTAAAATAACACTTGCTAGTTTATTTATTAAAAGACTACAAGTGTAAGAACATTTGTAGCATTGACTAGTTTATGGCCAGAAATCTGTGTATGGATACAACTTTTTCTGGAATTCTCATGGAGCCTATTAGCTCAAATGTTGAATTTAAATTTATGAATTTGAGCTAGTGTTTTAAAGTTTTAATAATAGACTTATTAAAAGCTAAGTCATACTGTTTCTTTAAAATTGGTACCAAGGCATTTGTAACTTTTCATACATTTCTGTAGTGAACTTCTGAAATAATTATTTGTTGAAATGAATAGCAATCTTTAAATATGCAATATGCTCAATTTTTGTTACTTAGATACAAACACTACAGTTCTTACATTTTAAGAAGCACACATATATCTTGTAAGATTTCTGTTAGTTTCAAAAATAAGCATGCATTCAAATTCAAATTTAAAATACATTATTGACTCTATGCTTCTCCAAGATACTGAGTAGAAGAACTACAAAATTTCCAGTCAAGTTCAGGACTTCAGAGAGGTTAAGTTTCAGCTAATACTGGCTAAAGAGATGACTCAGTGGTTAAGGGAACTTTCTGCTCTTTCAGGAAACTGGAGTTTGGTTCCCAGCATTCACTATTGGTACAAACCACCTCTTTCTCTAGTTTCAGGGGATCTGATATCCTCTCCTGTCCTTTGCAGGCATTAGAGATGTATATGGTACACTTACATACATACATACATACATACATACATACATACATATATATGGAAAAACATTCATACATAGAAAATCAAATTAATCTAAATATTTATCCAATAAACCTATTTAACATCAACTTATAAAACTAAGCATGTTTAATGGTGCTGAAGATCTGGACTGTTTAGAAAAATAAAAAGTATTCCTCTCAAAGATCCATAAGTTAATATACACAGCAATGAAAATAAGGAGCAGTTTAATATGTTTGGAATGACCGTACATTGAGCATGAGCTTGTGATTATGTAAATAAAATCTGCCCTCACTCTAAACCCATTGCCATAAAATCAAAGAGGTGACCATGACATCAGTGCCCTATAGATACAGTAAAGAAGAGATGTAATATAAATTTCACAAATAAAATGCTTTTGTTAAGCATAGGCTGTGGCTGTGACTCACTGAGCAGAGCATGTGAACTTCAGTACCTGAAATATAATGAAGCTGGAACTTTCATGAGGATCACAACTTTTAAGTAATTTTGAAGTATCTTGTCTGCATTTAAAGATTAAACCTTACCTTACATTTAAAGTAGAGTCATTACCATGTAAATTGTACTATGGCTTAGCCTGAGTGTGGAGCTGATTACTGCATGGTATGATTTGGCTTTTCATTAAACTTTTAAATCTTACTTTTCATAGCTTTTATAATTTAATTCTATGAGTGACTGTAGAATATAAAACATATTTTTTAATTTTTCACAAATTACATGTATAGCTGGTTGTTGATTACTTACCTTTACATGACTACAAAATTAGCAGTATCTGAATGGTTTCCCATGATACCAATTATATTAATAAAGCGTCTCTTTAGTATGGGGGATTCCTGCATGAAAAAGTGCTTTCTGAGCAAGTGTGAACACTTGATGTGTAAGGTCCCCAGAATCCATGTCTGGTCTCTGCCTGTGGTACATGCATCTGCAACTCCAGTGCTAGGAACCAGAGAAGAGACCATGAGTCTCGCTTGTCAGAGAGCTCCAGGTTCCATGGGTCTTTTGGGGTAAAAAGATAAAAATAAGGATGGAAGGAAGGAATGGGAAACGGGAGGTCTAAGAGGAAGAAGGGAGGAAGACTAAGGGAGAAAAGAAAAACTATAAAGAGCGATAAAGGAAGTTATTTCAATATCAACACATGCAGGACATCTATACACACATACACATGCACACACAAGCATGCACACATGCATACACCCACTTGTGCGCACACACACACACACACACACACACACACACAGAGGGAGGGAGAGGGAGGAAGGGAAGACATGTATGTGAACATGTATCTTCAAATCTTCAAACCAGGGGTGGTTGTTTACATGTGTAAACCAGCTTCTGAGAGGGGAGGCAATGTACTGCCAGCCTTGGTTACAGAGTGAGATCCTTCCTCAAGACAAACAAAAAGAAACAAACATTTCTTCAAAATCTTGTCACCCGGTTTCATGTCTTATTATTCCTGCTTCATGGTTCCTTCCTAATTTTATTAAGCATTTAGTTTTTAGCAGTGCTTTAGAAGGTTGGATTTACAGGTATATTTTCAATATTTTTTAAGAAGTTAACTTACCATTTGATAGATTCTGTATTTTGTATTTGAAAAATATGCCTTTAGAAGCATGTAGAAGTAAAACTTGCTGCCAGAACTTGGTATTTTTGAACAGAAGAAATCAATTGCAGATTACCCATGATTAGCTTCTGACATTTAGATTTGTACATTTAGAATGTCAGAAAGCAGTGAAACTCTCAATCTAGCTTTTAAATTACAATAATACTCACTATTTTCTAGCATTTCCAATACTATACTATCTTCACTTTTTCCTTTAAAAATATTTTTTCTAAAATAATAAAATTTATTATAGATCTTTTCATACACTTGATAGATTTAAATAATTAATCATAAAACAATATGCATCTTAGAAAGATGAATATGTATGTTTCTATGTTTGTTCATAAAACCAGACTATACTGAGTTGAAATTCTCAGAGTAGTGACACTTTCAATTTAAATGCTTATAGTATACTCTTATGGGCATCCCACTAAGAACTTTTCACACTGTTTGCCTCATTAGTCCTCAACTATACCTTGAAAATATGAATGGTCCTAGTCCAACACAAAAGGAAGGTGTACTTTATACAATTTGGCTATTTTTTAAAATCTGTTCTGAAATTGGAATGATTATAAAATATCTGATTTTAGGTTCCAGTTCTTAATACACTTGGTATATGTTTCACATTCATTCCAACAATCTCTTCAATTGGTTGTTGATTGTTTTATTTTGGTATTATTCTCTGACTAGCAGCAGTGAATGTTTCTGAATAGCAACTGAATGTTTCTTTTGTTAGACACTTTTTTCTAGTGCGATATGCTTCTGAAGATTCATTCACACATTGTCCCCTAGGTAATTGAAAAGTAAAATGTCCATTTGCCAATCACCAAGTACCAGTTGCTTATGTGTGAATGTCAGTTCTTTGTGATAGGTCAGTAACAGCTAATGGACCTTATTCTTAGGAGGGGTTATGTCTTAACAGTTTAAATTCGAATCGACTCAAATCCACTTACCTTACAGCCCAGGAAGAAGAGCAGCTACCTGCTTGATTAATATTTGTAGGAGAGAAGAAGAAAGGAAGGCTTAAGTCCAACTGAAATGTTTATTACATAGAATATGGCTGACACAAAAGCAGAGGAATTTGGCTCTCTGCTGTAATAATGCACTGCTCTCAAGCCAATGTTCTGCATATTGAAAAGAAAAAAGGTGACACAAAGTATAACAGAGCTCACTATTCCTCACCCAGACCTGCCAACTGGGAGTTATGTGTCCCATTGTACTCCTAAAGCTGTCTAGCTCTAAGTAAGTTGTCCTTGAGAGGAAAATGCACCAACAGGGTTGAAAGAGGTTTTGAGGCAGGGGGAGGGGGGGAGGGAATAGGGAGGTTCCAAAGGGGAAATCTGGAAAGTGGGAAACATTTGAAATGTAAATAAAGTATCAAAAAAAACAATGAAAAAGAAAAAGAAAAGAAAAGAAAAGAAAAGAAAGAGGTTTTGAGAATTTAAATAGGAATTTAAGATCACTTTCCATAGAAAAGTGAGTGTCATTTGCTAGACATCTTTGTACACTAGATTTCTACAGAGTGATCTTGTCCAATGTTAAGCTTCCCAGGTTTTTGTCTCTCTTGAAGGGAATTGGACCTAAAGACTCTCTTTTGCATAATTATGCCACTGAGCTACACTGCTGTGCATTTTTCTGATGTGTAATGTGTTTTATTTTTTTCTGGTATTTAATGTGTAGCAACTTTCCCTATCATTTTAGTTCATTTTTCTCCATATATTATGGCTGTGGGTTAATATATTATGCCTCAGTTTATGCCCAGATGGCAAGTATTTCTTTTGATGTTACATTCTAGAAACCAATTAAGCAGAATGTTGAAAAAGATCTATACAGTTGAATTTTTAACTTCCCACTTTAATGAATTTAGGTTTGTTTATTCATATGAGTACATTGTAGTTGTCTTTCAGACACACCAGAAGAGGACATCAGATCCCATTATAAATGGTTGTGAGCCACCATGTGGTTGTTGGGAATTGAACTCAGGACCTCTGGAAGAGCAGTCGAAGCTCTTAACCACTGAGTCATTTCTCCAAACCAGGTTTTTTTTTGTTTTTGTTTTTAATGACAAGAAAAAGACAGAAGATTTATTTGCTTGTTGATAAGCATTTTAGGTTGCAGTTGTATTTATAAAATTAAAAAATTGGAGTCAAAGTAAATAATCTGAAATGGGAGGATATTGAGAGAGATGACTTCATTTGTCTGAAATAATTTTTTTGACTCTTTTTTTATTGGATATTTTTCTTTCTTACATTTCAAATGTCATTCCTTTTTCCAGTCCCCTATGAAACCCCCTATCCCATTCCCCTTCCCCCTGCTTCTATGAGGATGTACCTCCACCCAACCACCCACTTCCACATCCCTGCCCTCGATTCCCCTACACTGGGACATCTATGGAGCCTCCATTGGACCAAAGACCTCTCCTCCCATTTATGCCTGACAAGGCCATCCTCTGCTATATGTACAGCTGGAGCCATGTGTACTCCTTGGTTGGTGGATTAGTCCCTGGGAGCTCTGGGGGGTCTGGTTGGTTGATATTATTGTTCTTCCTATGGCATTTCAAATACCTTCAGCTCCTTCAGTCCTCCCCCTAACTCCTTCATTAGGGTCACTGTGTTCAGTCTGATGGTTGGCTGTGACTATCTGCATCTGTATTGGTCAGGCTCTGACAGAGCCATTCAGAGACTGCCCCACCTAGGGATCCATCCCATCTACAGACACCAAACCCAGACACTATTGCTGATGCCAAGAAGTGCTTGCTAACAGGAGCCTGGTATAACTATCCCCTGAGAGGCTCTGCTTACTAATATTTTTGTCCTGCTTGGGAACTCAGAACTGATGCTGGGTCAGGAATTTTCGTTTCATCTGGTCCAGTGTCCCTAATTCCCCTATAGCAAGTAGCATGCATCTACCTAAAGTGATAACAACCTCCCAGGAAATTTACAGAGGTCAAAGAAATTGGGTCAGAAAACAGATCTCTGTACAATCTCATTAGCAAGCTCTGCATATTGATTATACTTACCATTTATATCTAGAGGTTGGGAATGATCCCAGCTTAATTTTATAGTGTTGTAGAAGAGGGCACATGTGTCTTGCTGACCAAGTACCTTTCTTGCTGGGTTGATGTCATTTCTCAAGAATATTTAGCAAATTTTATTAAAAGTTATGGCATCTTTAGATTTATTTAACTGTTAGGGATTAGAGAGCATTGGTTTTATATGTGGCAAAGGGTATAAACCTACACATATTATAGAGAAAAGGGGGTATAATTAAATATGGTAACGCCATCTAACTTATGATGTACATAGAGCATAAGAATGCATAAACTTGGGGCTGGAGAGACGGTTCAGTGGTTAAGAATACTGACTGCTCTTCCAAAGGTCCTGAGTTCAATTTCCAGCAACCACATGGTGGACCATAACCATCTGTAATGGGATCTGATTCCCTCTTCTGGTGTATCTGAAGACAGCTACAGTGTACTCAAAAACAAACAAACAAACAAAAAAACATAAACACATGGAGTCATAATGCCATAATCAGTCAGGATTTGAACCCCTGACAGTTTAGTTCAGATTAAATATATGTATTCACAACCTTGTGTGATGCTGTCATTGCAAAACAATTGACTTTCAATAACTGGGAGGGTGTGTTCTTCTAACATTTGTAGAGGGGAATAGATATAGTCCTTGGTTGCTATTCTGATCTTTGGAACTATTGATAATTTTAAGCATTTTGCATTCAATAACCTAAGAGATTTACTTCTCAAAACAGTGTGTATAAGAGCTGAGAGTGGCAACCAGTTGGTACTCGAAGCACAAATATGAGGACATGGTTTAGATCACCAGCCCCAATGTGAAATCTAGGTGTGGAGACATGGGTCTATAACCCAAGAACTGAGAAAAGAGAATTCTAGAAGCTCATTGGCAAAACATTCTAGCTAAATCATCAGGCTCCAGGTTCAGCTGAGAGACTAGAAAGACAAGGTAGAAGAGTGACTGAAGAAGAGACACAGCACATGTCCTGGCTTCTACATGCATACATGTGTATAAGCATGTGTGCGCGCACACGCGTGTGCATACACACACACATACACAGAAAAACACAAAATCTATACATCAAGCATTATTACAATAGATGAAGTATCTTCCAACCTCATGTGACTAGAAGTAACCTCTAATCCTTGTCACTTTGTTATTAACATTCTAATTTAAGGACTTAAATCTTAATTGAGCACATAGTGTGCCATACAGGAAGTGGGAGAAACTTTGAAATAAATGTTGTCCTTGAGTTGAAGATAATGATTTACCACTATAATTTGAAAGTAGTTTACATGGTTGTCCTAAGACCTAGAAACTTGCATGTGGATATGAATTGTTTTCTATTGCTGCCTATCTAGGTTTTGATGTCTGTGCAGAGGTAGGAGTGAGAGGAGAGAGAGATGGGAGAGGGAAGGGGACAGCATAGCCTCAGTTACTTTACCTACAGTGTATGTTCTTCCATTACTAGTTCACAGTGACTCACATAAGCACTTCATGTTAATAGTGTCATGAAATGAACTACGATTTTAAGACTGTGCTTTTCTAATGTATTTTAGGTTTTTACATAAAAATTTGGGAATATAACCTGCTTAAGTCTGCTATACAGGGGAAATCACTCCTAATGTAAGCTATTGCAGGAACCGGGTAGCACCTGTACTCTGTACTTACAGAGAGAGATTCATTAAAACCCACCAGTATGTTTTCAGCTCAGCAGCCTGTCTTTACACACACGTGAAAACACATCAACTATGGAAGGTTGGATCAACTAGGAAAAGGAAATAAACTGCCAAATTACTTCTGACTATATGTACTGATTCTATTCCACCACTTCATCTTGTTTGAAGTGAGACTAAAATTTAAGTAAGATAAAAAATTGTGTACTTATTTTGCTAATGCAGTTTCCATCAACAATAATTTACATGGCAGTTAATCAAGCAAATTAGTAATTAGGAAGAAAAAAAGGAAAAACACTTTTTAGTAGATGAAAAAGAAAATTTCATACAACTGCTAGAATTTATAAAATATAAAGAAATTAAATTATTTTAATGTCTTAAATTGTAAATTCTGTCAGCATTTAAAAACAATTTTAAAACTCATACACTTATATTAGTGATCTATATTAGAAGAACCAAAATTACTTAGAAAAAAATCTTTATACAATTTGTTTTCCTGACTTATATAAATTTGAGGTTTACAAAAGCCAGAGTCAGTAGTTATAATTTTAAGCAATATTGTCCTTTAATACTATCTTATTTATATATCCTATTATATTTTTTAGTGGGAAGGCTATTTAGCATATATATTTTTCTGTTGGTCATATTTATAACAATTGCTGGATAAATTAAATATATATACTTATTATAAAATGTTTCCAATGACAGATGTATGAGGCAGATTCCAAATCATTGGATTAGTGTGGCTGAGACACTATTTAAAACATTCATTTTAATAATGATGCAGAGCTCTGTACCAGTTCTTCTACATATATACTGTGGCTATAACCTTGGTGATTTTGAGATACTTCCGGTGATGGGAGCACACGTGTGTTTGACTCTTCAGACTGGTCTTTGTATCCTTTTCTTCCTTGTGTTGTTTTCTTCTCTGGGATTCTATTCATATATAGGATTGTTCGTTATTTTCTCCTCTCACTCTTTCATTTTTCAAAATTACTCTTTTTCAAGTGATGGTACTGATATGTGAATGATGCTTTGGAACAAATAGTTTAGGTCATGAATATCCAACCAGAACGGGCTAATTCACTGAGGCCACGAAAGACACGTGTGGACGCTTAAAGAAGTAGGGTATGTGGTCCTTAGGAAGGCACCAGGAGGATTAATTAAGTGAGCTGGCTGGCATTTTTTTCTCTGTAGCCTTGAGAAAATATTTTAAATCTTCAAGCCAAGGTTTGCAACTTGGTAAGTTACTGACAATCCTTGGAGGCTCTAGTTTACAGGGTTGTAGTAGCAATGGAATATTGTTTGTCAAAATGTTTTGAACATTGTGAAGTACAGCACAATTGTATTAGTTCATTTGGTTTCAGAGCTGTGCTGGAACATCTTCACATACTGTCGATCAAGACATTTAATCATTCATTCGGCATTTACTGAACAAACATTCATTGAATTCCAGAAACTGTGATTCATGTTAGCATTAAACAGGAAGCCATTCAGTCAAAAGGGGAGAAAAAGGAACTGAAGACTGAAGGGTAGGCAGTATGGAGGCGATGCTATGACATGTGGTCTGGTTAGCTCGGCTGCAGCCACTGACAATGTGCCTCATCCTATGCTACTAAGGTAATGTCTTGGTTATGAAATTAAAGGAGATAATACGGAAAGAGACAGGGAAGTCAATTGTTGTCCATGGATTACAGACACTAACTTCTCTACCTGAGGTGGTAGCACCGTTATTGAACTGTGGCAGTAATCTCTGAAAATATAGTCTTAAGTACAGCCATTATCATATCTCATTCTGTAAATTAAGAAAGTGAGGCACAGGAATGTTAAGAGATTTAAAGAAGACCATCTGTCTTAGTTATAGTTGTATTGCTGTGAAGAAACACCATGAACAAGGCACATTTTAAAGGAAAAGTATTTAATTGGGGGCTTGCTTAGAGGTTCAGAGGGCTAGAAAATGATTATCATGTTGGGAAGCAGATGAACTTGGTGCTAGAGTAGAAATTGAAAGCGTTACATACTGATTTGCAAGAAACAGAGAGGGAGGGAAAGAGGGAGGGTAAGAGAGAGGGAGAAAGAGAGCATGAGAAGGGGAAAAAGGGAGAGAGAGAAAAAGAGGGGGGGGTTGATTGATTTATTGGGCCTGGTGTGGGCTTTTGAAAGTTTAAACTCAACTCTCAAGGACATTCCTGTTCCAATAAGGCCTTACTTACATCTTCCAAAAAGGTCACACTTTCTCTAACAAGGTCCTGCTTCCTTCAACAAGGTCACAATTCTTAAAACAAGGACACACCTCCTCCAACAAGGACACACCTTCTCCAACAAGGACACACCTCCTCCAACAAGGACACACCTTCTCCAACAAGGACACACCTCCTCCAACAAGGACACACCTCCTCCAAGGGCATACTTCCTCCAAGGACACACCTCCTCCAACAAGAACACAACTCCTCAATAGTTCATCAGTGGGGACTGATACATGAGCTTAAGAAAATGTTTCTAAATCAAACCACTATACCACCTAATAGGACAAGAGAATATAAGAAGATATTGTGTAGCTATATAATTTGTATAAAAGGATGTGAATGAAAAATGAAAATAATTGATATATTGGTCAGGAAGTGGAGGAGACTATTCTATTCATAGTTGCTCTCTCACAGAAGATACAGATATTCCATGAGTATTAAGGGTGTATCCTAACAAATGAAAAGGCTTCTCTAACTGAAAGAACTCTTTCACCATCACAGAGAAGAAAGAAATAATCTAATAATTGAAATTCAGTATGTTAATTACTCACTAGTAATCACATGAATAATATTTATTTTTCTTTTCTTTCTTTCTTTCTTTCTTTTTTTTTTTTCCAAGACAGGGTTTTTCTGTGTAGTGCTGGCTGTCCTGGAACTCACTCTGTAGACCAGGCTGGCCTCGAACTCAGAAATCTGCCTGTCTCTGCCTCCAAAGTGCTGGGATTAAAGGCAAGTGCCACCACTGCCAGGGTGAACAGTATTTTTTTAATAATATATGTTAGTATATACAGAGGCTATTATTTGGAGAGGATTGTATCTGAAAGACATGGTTTACAATGAAAAAGAGTCAACCTTGAAGCATTTTTTCAAAAAAAGAGAAACATGAAACTGGGTGTTGTGATACACATTTACAGGTCAAGAAAAGGTCAATGTCAACCTCCACCCAAGAGTTCCTTCAAAAACTTTAAAATCATCCTTCGATGCACAGACTGTTTGTAAACTGTATGGAATACATGAGACTCTGTCTCTATAAAAAGCAACATTAAAAGGTAGAAAAGGCAATTTGAAAAGATACATCTAGGGAAAAGGCCTAGCTCGCCTGTAGAGAGGTTGAATGAAGCAGAGGAGTTTGGGGGGAGGTAAAATAATGCAATGCAATCCTAGATTAATTTTACTCTACTTTCATCTTCTCCTTCCTTTCCTGTTTCTTTGAAGAAGTATCCTGCCAGTAGCAACTAAATGAGAAAATGTGTTTCTTATACTCACAGTTCCAGGTTACAATCAATCAGGTTAAAGAAGTCAGCATAGGAGAAGCCTGGGAGAAGTGGTCAGATGACTTCCACAGTAGAGAACACAGCAGTGGATTAATGGATTCCTCCTACTGCTCACCTCACTTTCTCCTTTCATTCAGTCCAGGGCCCAGCCTATGAAATGGTGCTATCTTATTCAGGGTGGGCCTTCTCACTTCAATTAATTCAACTAGAAAACCCCTCATAGAATGTCTATATGCTAATTTAATCCAGACAATTCCTCATTAAAATTATCTTTTCAGGTGATTCTTAATTTTGTCAAGTGGATAATTAAAACCTACCAATTTAACTTCATTTCTTGACATCTTGACATACAAGTACATCACTTTAAGCTATAACCATTCACTCTTTATCTGCAGAGTCTCATGTTTATATCATAGTGTAATATATAGTCAGGCTATAAAAGTCCTCATAATCTTAAACATTCTCTTTTTTATTGTTATTATTCCTTAATCTTTTTAACAGTCTATACATTATCCCTCTCCCAGTCCACCCTCTGACTGTTTCTCATCCCATTCCTCCTCCCCAGTCTCCAAGAGAATGTCCCTACCCAACCCCCACACCACCAGACTTCTCCCTCCCTAGGGCCTCAAGTCTCTCAAAAGGGTTAGGCACTTCTTCTCTCACTGAGTTCAGACCAGGCAGTCCTCTGCTGTATATGTGTTAGAGAACTCATATCAGCTGGTCTATGCTGCTTGGTTGGTGGATCAGGGTCTGAGAGATCTCGGGGGTCCAGGTTAGTTGAGATTGTTAGTCTTCCTATGGGTACGCCCTCCTCCTCAGCTTCTTACAGCCTCTCCTTAATTCAACCACAGGGATCCCGGGCTTTTGTCCATTGATTGGGTGTTAGTATCTGCATCTGACTCTTCCAGGTGCCTGTTGGCCCCCTCGGAGGCCAGCCAGCCATGCTAGCTCTTTAAATGTCCAAAATCTCTTAAATGCAAGTTACTCTAAAGTTTTAAAAGTTACATATTCATGATATATAATGGCACAAAGTAAGCAGTCATATTCCAAAAACAAAGGATCATGGAACAGTTTGGAGCAATCAGATCAAACGTAAACCAAATTCCAAAACAGGAAACACAAAATTCTGTAGCTTCATGTCAGGTGTCTGGAGCTTATGACAAAATTAGTCAGGCTCTTAACGGTTTGAAATGTGCCCAATAGTCCCATTCTACCTGGAGCATATGTGGATTCTCAAGAGCCCTCCCTGAAGAATATACTGCCATCTCCAATATTCTGGAATCTACACTGCAGCTTAAGCTTTGTTTTCTTCTACCGAATAAGCTGGTCTTTTATTATTCTAACCTCACGTATGCAATCTAGGCACAGGAGAAATGTAACAAAATTCTTGGTAAAATACTGCATAGGCAGCCCATCACCCAGTATCCTACAGAGTCCTTACTCCCACCTCTGAAACCTCAGATCTCTACAGTCTGTTTTTTTTTCCAGTACTGCCATCTTTCAGTGTCTCCCAGGGCTGGCCAATTACACTCTGACAATGAGATTACCAGCTTTTCTAGTCCAAACTCTTTCATGTTTCTTCTAAAGAACATGTCCAAAGGCTTAAAAGCCCCATGATCAGGTTTATTACAGCAATGACCCCAATTTCTCCTTACCAATGTATATCTCAGTTTTCTTTCCCATGGCTCTAACAAAGTACCTTAACAAAAACAATTTGAGAAAGGAAAAATGTATTCATGTCCCAGTTCTAAGTAACATTCCATTGTGGCAGTTCAGTCAGCAGTAACAGAGTAGGAGACGTCAGATTACATATGCAGTCAGAGCAGGGGCAATTGATACACCCCACTGTAGTTCACCTAACTTTCTTCTGTTCTTTTGGTCCAAGCCCCAGTCCATGAAATAGTAATGTGAGTCTGCCTTCAGATGGAGCAGATCTGTTTTCCTTAGTTATTATAATCAAGATAACCCCACAGATGTCTTAGCGGCCCTTCTCTTATGTTATTTTAGATTATGTCAAGTTAACAATTAAAAGCAAATCATCACAGATTTTATTTCCCCAATAGGATTATTTTGATTCCTATGCACTGTGATAAAATATTTATTACTAACTCAAATGATTATGGAACAACTTCAGGTAAATGGTTTTTTGTTTATTGTGTTACTAAAACATAATAAAATGCTTTAAATTAAAAAGCAGAAAAAATTTAGTTTGATTTGAGAATATTTAATTCAAAAACCACTAAAGAATAAGTATGATTTCTCTAAACTTTTAATATATATTTAGCAATAAAGGTTTGCCCATAGCATGTTGTCCCCTGAGAGGCTCCACCCAGCAGCTGACTCAGACAGATGCAAACACTGACAGTCAACAGTAGATTGAGCTTGGGGATTTTTATGGAAGAATGGAAGAAAGGATTATGGGCCACAAAGGGGATAGGAATTCTACAGGAAGGCCAACAGAGTCAACTATCCTAGACTCTTGGGACTATCAGAGTCTGAACCACCAAACAATGATCATACATAGGCTGGACCTAGGACTCCTCACTCATATGTACCAGAAATGCAGCATGGTCTTCAAGTGGGTCCTCAAAAACAGGAACAGGGGCTATCCCAAAAGCTGTTGCTTGTATTTGGAATATGTTCTAGCTAGGCTGCTTTGGCTGGCCTCAGTGAGAGGGGAAACACCTAGCTTCATAGAGACTTGAAATGCCAGGGTGGGGGGATACCCAGGGGCCTCCACCAGATCAGAGGAGAAGAAGAGGAGGGAGAATGGGGAAGGATTGTGGGAGGGGGTGACTGGGCAGGGGCAATGAGTGGGATGTACAGTGAATAAGTAAAAATAAAAATTCAAATTAAATTTTTTAAATGTTTGCTTGTTTGTATTAGATATATTATTAGCTTAATATTTGAAATGTATGAAGTTTGTTCCTAAGATAGTCAGTCACACATGCTGGTTTTTATTTATTGTTTTTTCTCTAATAAGAAATAAAATGTATTAATTAAATAATAAATTAATTATTATTAATTAAATTATAGTAATAAAACTTACTAATCTGCTAGCAACATCTTTTGATATTGAAAGACATTCTCTTAAATGAATTCTTGTCTATATACAAATGATACTATCTTTTATCATTTAAATTCAACTACATCACTTACCATGCTTTCTTTTTTAATTATGAGCTATCCATGGGTAGATATTTAATACTATGTGACTGAGAATAAGCAAGTTCACCTAGCTGATAGTATTCTACTTGGACAGGCTGCTAGAGAAATCACTTTGTGTTCACCAACACTAATGCACAGTCCTGTGTCTTGCCTTGTAGGAAAAAAAATGTTTTATCCATTTATTTTCAAACTACACGCTGAAAGTCCCACTCTAAAATTGTCTCATGCGTGTATTTAAAGCTTTGTATATTCTGAGAGAAAACCATGGAGTCTTATTGAAATACTACTAATGTTGTTTAGATAGATCGATAGATGATAAGAAGATAGATGGATACTCAGATGCATAGATGCATGCATGCATGCATACAAACATACATACATAGATGTTGTAATTATAATCTTAGAGTGGTCTTCCTAATGATGAGCAAAATGCTGAGGAGACCATTGTTGTTAGTCAGAATGAAAGTGGTAGACAAAGAATGACAAAAGAGAGATTTCTGAGAAACCATGATTAAAGTGTCATCAGTCTGTCCTTATATTTGTGTTGTTGATGTGGTCACTGCCAGACATTTGTGGCCACAGGCAGTAAGTCTATTAACATATTTTAAGAAGATAAAGCACTAAATTTTTCAGCTGCTTTATGAAGTAACTACTTTGTCCACTTAAGGAATAGTCTTTGTATGGAGCAAGGATTGATAACCACTTAGAGAAGGGGGTCTCAACCTTCCTACAGTTGTGCCCCATTAATACAGTTCTTCGTGCTATGGTGAACCCCCAACTATAAAAAAAAAATTTGTTGCTGTATTATAACTATACTTTTGTTACTTTTATTAATCATAATGTAAATATCTCTGGTTTCCCATGGTTTTAGGTGACCCCTGTGAAAGGGTTCTTGGACCTGCAAAGGGGTCATAATTCACAGGTTGAGAACACTGGAGGATGACATGATTTCCATTATCCAGGCAATAGGTTATAGTGACTTAAACTGGAGCAGTGGCAATTAGCACTAGGAGAGATGAATGGTAAGAGAATTTACATTGAACTTTAAGAGATATGCTTTTAAGGTAAGCAATGAGACTTAACTCATGGACTTCCACTATTTCTCATGTCTGGAACAAAGTATACCAAGAACAACTATTACAAAATGCCTGATCCTGAAAATTGAAAATCTCTTTCTATATTCTTGAGAAGCAAGGATTACTTCTTCAATTTGTCTTTCTGTTGAAGAGATAACCTTGAGAGCTTGTTTGGAGGTTCTACCAGGAGAGCACAGCTACTTGGATACTCTTGACCACTACTCATAAACCTTTGACCGAAGACCAGTCATCTTCTATTCAGGGAAAGTCATCCTCTTCAACCAAGCTCACAGCTTCTGGAGGGATGCACATGGAGTGGTGAGGGAAGAAGGGGACACCCACCTAGCCAACCAGATCAGCTGAATCAATCATGGTGACCAATGGGGTGACAGAAGTAGCAAGGATGTGGAGAAAGAGGATTACTCCTCTATTGTTGGTGGGATTGCAACCACTGTGGAAAACAGTCTGGTAGAAAATTGGACATAGTACTGAGGACCCAGTTATACCACTCCTGGGCATATACCCAAAAGATGCTCCAACATATAACAAGGACACATGTTCCACCATGTTCACAGTAGCCTTATTTATAATAGCCAGAAGCTGGAAAGAACCCAGATGTCCTTCAACAGAGGAATGGATGCAGAAAATATGGTACTACTCAGCTATTAAAAACATGACTTCATGAAATTCTTAGGCAAATTGATGGAACTAGAAAATATCAAGAGTCAGGTAACCCAGTCACAAAAGAACACACATAGTATGCACTCACTGATAAGTGGATACTAGCCCTAAAGCTCAGAATACCCAAGATACAATTCACAGGCCACATGATGCTCAAGAGGAAGGAAGAACAAAATGTGGATGTTTCAGTCCTTCTTAGAAAGGGAAAGAAAACACTCAAGGGAGGAAATATGGAGACAAAGTGTGGAGCAGAGACTGAAGGAGAGGCTATCCAGAAACTGCCCAACATAGGGATCCATCCCATATATAGACACCAAACCCAGACACTATTGCAGATGCTAAGAAGTGCTTGCTGAAAGAAACCTGATATGGCTGTCACCTGAGAGGCTCTGCCAGAGCCTGACAAATACAGAGGAAGAAGCTCACAACCAACCATTGGACTGAGGATAGGGTCCCCAATGAAGGAGTTAGAAAAAAGACTGAAGGAGCTGAAGGGGTTTGCATCCATAGGAAGAACAACAATATTAACCAACCAGAACACCCAGATCTCCCAGGGACTAAACCACCAACCAAAGAGTACAACATGGAGTTGACCCATGGCTCCAGTCTCCTATGTAGCTGAGGATGGCCTTGTTGAACATCAATGGGAGGAGAGGCCCTTTGTCCTGGGAAAGCTCGATGCCCCATTGTAGGGGAATGCCAATGCAGGGAGGCAGGAGAGAGTTGGTGGTTGGGGAGCACCCTCATAGAAGCTAGAAAAGGGAGGATGGAATAGAGAGGTTCTTGACAGGAAACTGGGAAAGGCGATAATATTTGAAATGTAAATAAATAAAATATCCAATAAAAGAAGAGATAACCTAATTGTCTTTTCTTAGAAAAAAATATATACCTAGTTGTTGGTGCTATGTATGCATCTTTAATTGGCTTGTTCAGAATTGTTCTCTTTCCTGAACACTCTTGACTTACATAATCATAGAGTGTCTTTTACCTTTTCCTGCTGAAAACATGTGTCAAGAGTCAAAATTATTCATTCTGGATGTTTAAAGTAATGCAGTTATTTTGGAGCTTAAATTTATTATTTTATTGGACTTATCACTGTATGTAAAACAACAGCCTTTTGGATAACTGACTTGAAAATGAGAAAGAAAATGATGGAAAGAATTCCAGTAACTTGAATTGCTTTCTAGCTGACTAATTCCCATGCAATTGTTTAAAACATGGCTTATGCTCTCCTTGTAGACTTGACACCCTCCATTTATATGGATGAAAGTACAATAAATATACAGGTTGGTGGGAAAATATTAACTCAAGCACAGATGCAAATTCAGTTTTAAGTAGAGGCTGAAATAGGACAGAAATGAGTTTGGTAAAGATGCTCAAGTGAACAGCCAGGCAGTGGTGGTGAATGCCTTTAGTCCCAGCACTTGGGAGGCAGAGGCAGGTGGACTTCTGAGTTTGAGGCCAGCCTGGTCTACAGAGTGAGTCTAGGACAGCCAGGGCTATACAGAGAAATCCTGTCTCGAAAAACCAAAAAAAAAAAAGAGATGCTCAAGTGAATGATAAAGAGAAAAGAGAAAGCTCTATTGCATTTGCTCTCGATTTTGCTTTATTGGGGGAAAAACAGATATGAACAGGTGTATTAGTCAGGGTTCTCTAGAGTCACAGAACTTATAGATATTCTCTATATAGTAAGGGAATTTGTTAATGACTTACAGTCTATAGTCATATTCCCCAACAATGGTCAGCAGTAGCTGTGAATGAAAACCCGAGGATCTAGCAGTCACTTAGTCCTACAAGGCTCGCAGGTGAAGAAGATTGAATCTTCCTCCTTCCAATGTCCTTATGTAGATTTCCAGCAGCAGGTGTGGCCCAGATTAGAGGGTGTGTACCACCACACCTGAAACTTGTTCGTTCCACACTCAAGATCTAGATTACAGGTGAGCCTTCTAATTTTGGATTGTAATTCACTCCAGATACAGTCAAGTTGACAATCAGAAATAGCCACTACTGCATATATATATGTGTGTGTGTGTATATATATATATATATATATATATATATATATATATATACACACAAATGAGAAAATATTTGCCTAGCAAGCAAAAGGCCTTAGGTTTCAATATCCATTGCAATTTAAAGAAACGAGTAATTTTAAAGTATAAACAAAACTATGGAAGCAATTTATACTTTTATGCATTTTTCTCATTTGTAAACACACCATAATTGTTTTAGTTACTTTTCTATCATTATGGCAAAACACCATGGGCAAGGTGTTAGAAGGGAAGAAAGGAAGGAAGAAAGGAAGGAAGGAAGGAAGGAAGGAAGGAAGGAAGGATCTATTTGGGGCTTAAATTCCAGAGGGAAACAGGCCATCATGACCATCAGGGAAGCATGGAACAGACATGCATGACTATTGGAGGTAGAAGCTGAGAATGGCGGCTCACATCTTGATCTGGAAACAGGAAGCATACAGAATGAGTTTGATATAATGGGAACTTTCAAACTCTGGAAACTCGGAGTGACAGACTTCCTCCAGAAAGGCTACACAATTTATGTTTTCCCAAAAAGCTTCAATAACTAGCTGCCATGTAATCCCATGCCAAAGACTATGAAACGACATCTGTCATCCAAACCCCACCACATGACAGTAGGATTGAATTTCCTAGATGCTTTTGTTATTAGGAAAAATCTGTGGTTCATCATCACAAAGGTTGAAGTCAGAAAAGATGTGTATGTTCCTTTAAATAGTGCTACAGTGGCATCCTTCGAGGCTCATGTTGTATCTTCTTTGGGAGCATTGGCTGAATATCTGGTATTAATGCCACCACTGAAATTAATTCTGTCCAAAGCTTTGATTGTCACTCACTCCAGGTTAAAAGTACTAGGCCAGAGCATTCTAATGAATATGTATGCCTTTGTTACAAATCCCAAGAAACCAGGAGAGAAATATCTGTCCTGTTCACGTTCTCTATTAAGAGGCAATTTCTCATCCATTCTGAGATTTTCCAGAAAAGGATGAGAAGGTTTAGGCAAGAAGCACCCTTCCATTCCTGAGATCTTATGCATGAATATGTCAACTCAGAAAGTCTTTTATGCTTTACTTTTAGTTCATAAAAATTATATTATTGGCTCAAATACATGGATACCATTTACTGCTGTTCAACATGTAAACATTGTAAATAATCTATTTAGAGCAATTAGCATACAAACTACCTTAAATATTTGTCTTTTCTGTAGTGAACATATTTTGAAATCTTTATTAGCTATTCAAAATGTATACTGTTATATTTTAAGTTATATTTAATTTATTACTTGAGATTTTCATGTCTGTATAATGTATTACAATCTTACCCATCCCATTTCTCCCAGAAACACCCCTTGTCCCCAAACTTTTGGATCTCCTACCTCATATCCTTCTTTTATTAAATATATATCCCACAATATCCTATTAGTACTGCTTCTGTGAAGTAGGTGGTCAAGCTGCTACACTGTATAGATGTCAGACATTTATCTTCTAATGGTAACCTTGTTCTCATTGACCAGTATTTACTCTTTCTCTTTTCTCTGTACCAAGTCCTCTTTATTATCATCTTCCTGTTTCTTACATACTAGAGTTTGATATTTTAAAATTCCATAAGTCAGATCACATATTATTTCTTTTTTTAGCTGCCTGGGTTATAGTGTATGATTTAGCATCATTGAGTTCATTCATGTTGCTAAACTCAATGGAATTCCCTGATTTTGTAAACTTCCCATTCTGTATTCACACCACATTTTATAAATCCATCTATTTGCTGATGGACACATTGGCCGTTTCCATATCTTGAAGGTGAATACAGCTGTACTGAACAGGAGTATACGAATGTCTCTTCCACCTTCAACTGTTTCTCTTATATATTTTCACAATAGGAAGATTGCAGAAAACTCTTAATAAAAGTATGTCAGAGCTAGAGGTGCTCAGTCTCATACAGAAAATAATGATCTCCATTCCTGACTTCAGGATGAATTAACAAGGTTTACATGTGCAAGAAACAAGATTGTATTTACTAATCTAAGAGTTAGCATTTTCTGATATTTCCCCATCCTCTATTTTTATTCAGTGTGAGACAAGAGTTACAGGTGACATTTTTGATGACAGAAAAAAAAATAAACATTATATCTATATGAAAGATTACATCTAACATAGTTCAGGTTTCCCAACCTCTGATTTATATTTCCCTTAGTAGTACATTTTAACTACTTTCAACTGATTATACTACCATTAAAATATATCTTAAATTTAAACTCTGTGCTAATTTCCCTAATAATTAATTTATTATTGAGCATCTCATATTGAGCATTAGGAATTTGAAGAGCTTATCACAGCATAGCATAGCTCACTTTAGTTTGACTTTAGAAAAATCTTTGGTCACCCTAATAAATACAATTTCAATATAAAAAAGATTTCTCTAAAAAATAAAACCAGGAGTATTAATTTTTCCAGGTACAAATAACAGAGATAAATATTTTATTAATTTGAATTAAATATATTTGCCTTGCCTGTGATGAATGATTCTCTGTGAAATATAATTTTCAACTCATTCATTTTAAACTTTGGTTTAAGCAGATATTTTTTAATATGAGATTCTATTATATCCCCAATTCAAACAAACAATTTAGAAGCATAACTCTTGATTAACTTCTGAGAGTCCATGTGATGGTTTTCATTGTTGAATTCAAACATATCATCTGTTTTTTTGTTTGTTTCTTTGTTGGTTTTGTTTTTCTTGCCAACATAAAACTATTAATGCTTAGGAGTCATAAAGCAGTACCTCATAGAAGTCAAGGCAGTAACTTCAAACTGCTACTCACACCATACCCATAGTCAAAAGTGGAGGAAAATGAAAGCAGATATGCTATCATTCGATCATTTGTGTTAAACTCAGTTCTCTACTCTTAAGCAGGTCAAGAATCCTTCATTAGGGAATGAGTCCTTCACATACTGATGAGCTTCTTATGTCAGTTAACTTAATCAGAACATCCTGCCACCACAGATTGGATACAGACCAAACTAGTGTAGAGCATTTCTCAACGAGGCTCTCTTCCCAGGTGATTTAGGGTGTGTCTAGTTGGAGATGGAAGCCAGTCATCTGCATGAGATATTTTCTGTCACTGTGATAAACACCATATCCAGAAACTTATGGAAGGAAGACTCTGTTGGAGTATACTGTTCCTGAGGGATGAGGGTGCATCATGGTAGGAGGCATGCATGCAAGGGGATAAAACTGCTACTTTATATTTGTTATGAAAATATACTAATATAGAGATTATAGGGTAGATTGACTACCCTTGATCAAGCCATCTTCATTACTCTACCTTATAACTAGAAATTTGTTTTGTAGTTTACATCAATAAAGCTGCAGGCATACATTTTCATCTAAAAATGAAAAGCAACAAAATCACTTTGGAACCTGATGGCTAGCTGAAGATAAATTATCTGTTTGACATATGTTATTTCAAACATATTGATTTGAATAAATGTGCTTAAATTGTAGATTCTGTCACAGGAGTAGCAGAGGACCATAACGATAGGGGTGTTATATTGCAACAAAAGAAATTCTGCTAGTGACAAGTCGAAGGAAGAACCATTGGATCAGAGTGCAGGGAATGCTATCTACAGCAGTCATTTGACAATTAGAAATGGGCTTTAAGCTGAAAGTATATGGATTATGACTGTTCATATAACAGGGTCAGTGTATATTTACAAAATATCCAAAAGCAAAATTTATGTTGTAGATAAACCAGACCTACTTAGTGATTGTGCTATTTCTTAATATTTATATAATTGTATAAAATAGTATTGACTTGTAAAACTATTTCCCACTGAGTTATTCTTTATTTAAACAGGACTCTTACTAGCAGGAGGATAAAAGTATCCTTGCTAGAATAAAAACATTTCAATGTCTTTAAATTACTCCAAGAAGTTTAATCTTGTATGTTCCTTCAACTCTCTAGACTTTCTGACATTTTACAGGGAAAAGCCCTAGTACTTCCCTGGAGTTTTGTGACTAAATCTTTCACTCGTTTCTATACACTTGATCCTGAGTCAACCACCATGAGCACATTATTGTCCACTCCAACACTTATGGACTTTTTTCCATGTCTGCATTTAAATTTGCCCTGATTGATCCATGACTGGATAAAACAATGTAGCCCTCTTGTTATCACTGTGTCTTTCTCAGTTATCATTGTTTCCAATTAGACCATCTCTGTAATGATGGTGTTTCTGTTCCAAAGATCTAGGTCTTAATATAATATATGATATTATCTTATTTGGGGTTTTTATTGCTGTGATGAAACAACATAATCAAAGAACAAGTTGGGGAGGAAATGGTTTATTTGATTTACATTCCTCTATTGCTATTCATCACCAATGGAAGTCAGTACAGAAACTCAAACAGGACAAGACTTAGAGGCAGGAGCTGACATAGAGGCCATTGAGGGATGTAACTTAATGGCTTGATTCCCCTAGGTTGCTCAGTCTGCTTTCTTATAGAACTCAGGACTGCCAGCACAACAATAGAACCATCCAGAGTGGACTGGGCCTTCCCCTATCAATCACTAATTAAGAAATTGGTATACATAGCCAGACGATATTAAAACATCATATGAATTGAGGTTCTCTTATTTCAGAAAACTCTGTGTTGTTGACATAAGACTAACCAACAAAGATGTTACCAAATATATGACATAATTTTGTGACTACACAAGTAGACTTTACATAGGTATAATCAAAATGTATCTAGATCACAACTGTCATGTTTTGAAAATAAAATTCATGTGATCTAGTATATTTTAAAATGTCCACTAATTATGAATGGTATTAAACTGATTTTTATAAATCTTATATCACACAATAAAAGATACTTTTCCATTGATGAGTTATTATCTTTATAAAGGACAGTTATACAGAATATCTGAATTTTGGTTAGATAACTGCAAGTTGTATTGTGACTTTGATCATCAGGTGAAGATAAAATAAAACAAAACTATCAATTGTGGGGTATAATTGACAATAATTCTGGTAAAGCTTGAATGTAAGAACGTAAGAGAAAATACTCACAGAGAAGACAGAAAGTGTGGCATGATAGAAGGGAATCAGTGAAACTAATTAGTCAACCACAGTGATTCTAACATGAATGGATTCTTAGGAAGGCTAATTCCCAGTTCATCTGGTCTCTGTAGGACAAAAGGATGAGACAAAAACAAATCATACACTAATTAAGGCAAAGTTAGAACACGCACAGATAAAAGAAATAAAATACCATGTACGTTCTATGAAGTTATATTTGCCAGGTCCCTACTGTCTTCCTAGCCCTCAAATGAGTACAAAGACCAAAGCAATATGTTTGTATTAGTCAGTGATTATTTTAAATAAATAAAAATGACTTCAAGAAAGTAGCTTTTGTGATCAAGATAAAATTAATTTTCAGATTTTATTTCTGCTATTTAAATAACACAATTAGACTGCATATGAAAAATATAAATTACATTTTTCCAATATACTTTGAATTCAAAGTGGAGTTTTAAAAGATACTAACTAATTTGATGAGCAATAATGTTAGGGTTAACCTCATGCTGTGCACAATCATCTCCAGGAATAGTGACTCTGTGAACTATACTACGAAGCTTACTATACATCAAGTGCAACAAAGTCATTCTATTTGGAAGTCTCTTAATGCCTCTCTACTAAAGTCCATCCAATTTGTGTGATAAACATTCTCAATAGATGTTGCTGGAAAAAGATAATCAGAGAGAAAGAGAGAAAGAGGGAGAGAGAGACAGAGACAGGGACAGAGACAGAAAGATGCAGAGACAGACACAGAGACTGAGAGAGGCAGAGAGACAGAAAGAGTGAGTTTATGTACTACATATTGCTTGCTTTAGCCTTCTAACACTCATCAATAAAACCTAATGATAATTTTCTAATCTATACCTGCAGTAAAAACTGACATACTATGTATATCATTTCTTAATCACTTCTTTCTTGATTTGACCAGGAATAGGCAAATGGGATACATTTCTAAGTCTTATATAGTTTGCAAATTAAGGTACTTCTTGGCAGAAAGGCTACTGTTACTGACACACTGGATTCTGACAAATAGTTTCTCTGGTTCAGACTAGATCTTATCTACAGGAGCAGTTCCGTCACGCATTATGAGATCCGGGGATGAATAGTTAACTTCTCATAGGGAATAATAGTGACATGCATTTAAATGTTTGACTGAAAATTAAGTGATGAATCATTATTCCCCATTAAAATTACAAGTAAAAGTATAGAGATTTAAAAGTAATTCATCAGAATACTTGAGGAAAACAAAATCATAAAGCTTATATGTATTAGTGATTTTTCAAACTTTTGGTTCTGTGAGAATTCTGTGAGGCTAAAATCCATTGAAAGAAACATGGAATATAAAATTGAAATTAAGGTTAATTATACTGACTCTCAGTCTAAAAGTATTTTGTTAGTTTTAAAGTATTTTGTTACATAGAATTATTTATATCATATTTTGCATTCACACACATGTATGTGTGTATGTGGATGTGTGTACATATACACCCAGGCGTGCATGTGGAGCACAGAGGACAGCTTCTAAATATGAGTTTTTAATTCTCATTTTTTGGCTACTTGGCTTGAGCTCAGACCAGCAACCTTGGCAGAATTACGTACTTATAATGTAAGCCTTTACCTACTGTCTCATGTTATTTCCTATGGTTGACATAAACCACTCTGATGAAAAGAAAAAAAAAAAAAAGACTTAGGAGAGGAAAGGACTCATTTGGCTTGTACTTTCAGGCCACAATCATTAAGGAGTGTTGCATTAGGCGACTAATGCTACTCAAATTGCCCTGGTGGCTCAGTGGCCCGAGTTCCTAGCTACCAGCCCCAATGATCCTGATTCCCAAATGAAAGATATTCACACACACACACACACACACACACACACACGTGCGCGCGCAGCCTACTATTGTAATACCTCTTATCAGCTCAATGGCTGGGTCACTTCAATCCTCTAAGTGGCTGGCACACTCTCCCCTCTGATTATTCTTGAAGTATAACTCACTAAAACCTATATTCCATCCTAGCCGCCTGGGACCCAGGCCTGCAGACCTCCTGGGCCACGATCGATTGATCCTTGACTCTTACATGTTGGCAGTCTCTCTCTGTCCTATACTTCTCAGACCTGGACCTTTTGCTTCTGCAACATGGCGGTTCTTTTTGCCTTCTTTTTCTTTTTCCCCTCTCCTTCCTGCTTTTCTTGCCTAGGGATCCTAAAAGTCTCAACTCTGCCTCCCTGACCAGTCACTGCCTCCAGCAGCTTTGTTTACCAGTCAAGGCCAACCAGGGTCAGGGACCCGCAGCGTCTTCATGCAGAGGGCAGATTACCCTGTAATTTTGGAAATCGAATTAACATGAGTAGCATTAGAACCAATCCACAACAGAGTGTCAGGACATGAACTCAAGCATGAAGTGAGGGAAATCATAGCACAGAGCTGCTTTCTCACTTTCTAACTGGCCTATGCTCTTAGCACACTATCTTCTCCAGCCCAGAATGCCCTGCCCAGGGATGGTACCACCCACAATGGGCTGGGCCTTCTATTAGTTATCCATCAAGACAGTACCC
>JADRCH010000150.1:1255997-1279288 GCA_019843965.1 Rhynchomys soricoides | reverse complement strand
AAAAAAAAAAAAAAAAAAAAAAAAAAAAAAAAAAAAAAAACTTCACTTGAGGTACTTTATTCCCAGATGACTCTAGGTTCTGTCAGTTGGTAATGAAAACTAACCAGAATACCCACAGAGCCACGCAATGGTCCTTAAAGTAATTTTGATTGTGAGAAATAAAAAACAGTGTAAACTACTCATCTTTTGTGGTGATTTAAAAATGAAATATACAAAAGCATTCCCCAAGCTGTTTTTTAAAGATGAATCATAAAAAAAGACAAAGCATAGGAAAGATGCATGTTGCCTGTCTTTAGGAAATGCTGACATACAAGATTGCTGTTTATTAGCAATCATCAATAGTGGCACTCATACATGCTCTTAGTTTTTGAGAAAAAAAAAAACCAATCATCTTGAGAAAATGGACAAAAATGATTACAACTTCTAAGCTTTCTATTATGTGTTTTCATATTTTGTTTTACTAAGCTAATATATTTGAATATGTGAGATAGAATGAAGTCCTTAAATAAATTTGTGAATTTGATATGTGAACATGATGCTCAGTAGCACCCTGGGGGAGCTGTGAATGTAGATTAAAACCATCTAGACTCTATAGTTAGGACAACCAATACATGCAATATAAACAACACTGGGACACTTGTAAGAGAATGTAGAACTATTGCAGTAACTCCTTACACATATACCCCACCAGTACAATGTTATATTAAAATGTAATATCCCCAAATCTTTTTTTCACTTTTTTATATTGGGACAGACTCTCACTAAATTGCCCAGATAATCCATGGACTTTCTAATCCCTCTGCCTTAGCCTCCTGGGTACATTTGTCCCCATGATGCTTGAGCCACTTTCTTGGAGTGTACAACATCCCTGTGTACTTGCTCATCATTTCATGATGCCGGAGCTTCTGTCTTGGAGTGCATCCCAACCCTGTGCATTTTCTCATTATTGCATGATGCCACTGCCTCTCTCTTGGAGTGCACCACATTCCTGTGGACTCACTCATCATTTTATGATGCCAGTCTCTCTCCCTTGGAGTGCACCACAGTCCTGTGGACTCGCTCATCATTTTATGATGCTGCTGCCTCTCCCTTGGAGTGCACCACAGTCCTGTGGACTCGCTCATCATTTTATGATGCCAGTCCCTCTCCCTTGGAGTGCACCACAGTCCTGTGGACTTGCTCATCATTTTTCTCCCAACCCTTAACCAGTAGATTAAATGATTATTTTATCTTGTAATGATTTGATCTTATGTTAATGAAATAAGGTTTAAAGCTGACTATAAATAAAAATTGTTCTCAGTAAGAGTCATTAGTGAGGAGAAAATTATACATGTAATTTATCGTGGTCTGTTAAGCAAAAGCTTCTCTAGTGTTATCTCAGAGCACTCAGCCATCAGTTACCAACAGTCCAACCCTTGACTTTAAACAGATATGGTGACAAAGTGTGTCCTATACATACATGACACATTAATAGTTTTCACTTTCAAGACAGTAAGAAGACACCATGGAATGATAAAAATCCCTGACAAACAAGCCACATTTTAACATTTTCTTTTTCATTAATGTTGGTCAAAATAGAATCATGATGAGATATAGAAGAGTGATCATAGTCTTGAAGAACTGACTGGGCATGCTGGTTTTTTGATAACTGCATCTAATATAATGAATTACAGTTTATAATATTAAGGAAAGATTTATAGATTCTTGCATCTCAGGATCAAGAAAATAATTCAACAGTTATTTTGCTAAATGTGTTAGAGAATAAATTACATAAAACATTAACTTCTGGCATACTTCTAAACAGCTGGGAATTGTGTAAACTGTGGAAGCCAAACTTCTATCATCCCAAAAAGATATGTAATAGAGTTTCTAGAAGTCCATTACTGTTTTAGTTAATCAGGTAAAGCAGACAAGTAAGGTTAAAATGAATAAATGTACTCACTGAATACATATTATTGATCTCTGAATAGATATCCATTTTACTGAAAGCTCAGGTTAGGAGTGGGAGCTATAGTAGGCTGTTTTATGTGCCCACAGTTTTTTGGGCATAGAAAACAATATTAACTTGATGGGGTTTTTAGCATGTGTGAATGTAACTATTTATCCCATACAGGCTTTATTTTTGTACATCCATTGGTACACATTGCTATTTTTGAATAGATGTTTTATTTTAAGTTCATATATAATCTTTATTTTAATGATTTACCCACAATGAATTCATACAAACCTGCAAGAACATTCTCAATGAATAATAGTCCTCTTCAATAAAGTGCTAAAAATCCTTTAATCCGTTTTTGCTAATAATTTAGTAGAATACTATTTTCCTAAAGAATATCTTAGAGAAAATGATAAAACTATTAGTGACCCTGTTATTAATCATAAAACATTTAAACCTTCAAGTTTTATTAGTTTCATTTCAAATTTTATTGACTCTTCCCACAGCCATGCTATATAATACTGAAGGTTCTTTATAAACGAAGACTTCCTTGAGAAAAGTAAATTTTCCATGCATATAGGCTTAAAATATAAAACATATTTTATATTGCCCATTGAGATTGATTCATTTCTGACATTTATCATTAGTATAAGTATTTTAAAAGTAGGCATTGCTGTATAGCTCAAGCTGGCCCTCCTTCCTCATGATCATTTCAACTGTGCATCTTCACACCCAGCTTATGATTATGTTTGCAACAAAAAAGTCACTAAAGTTAGCAACCCAGTTTAAAACAAATGGAAATATTTGGGTCCAACGTGTTCTGCTATTTTTCTCACTGAAATTTAGCTTTATAGTTTTGGAGACACATAATATGTCTGTTCACCATAAAAGTCTGTTTTTAAAACAGGAACGAAAGAAGCAAAGAAAGGAAGGAAGATTGATTTCCTGAGAGAATATAAGTGCTTAGCAAAAGTTAGAGCTGTCTTCATGAGCAGCCTTCAAGGCTGAAGAAAATAAGACATGAAGTTTAGCTTCCCAGCAGGCTTTAATTCTGAAATCGCTGATGGAATACAAATGTTCACAGCCTTCTGCTATAAGATTTGTTCGTTACCTTCATCCACTTGAGCAGATGAGGTGTAAAGTAATTGTAAGATACAAAGGTCAGAGCTTTAAAATGTGTCTCCTTAAGCATTTTATTGTTCAGTACAAACATGGATGATCCAAGGATCATCGTATTTATTTATTTCATGCTTTGGAAGACTAGGTGGACGCTTGGGATTTCTGATATCACACAGACTAGTATAGCATCCTTTTTATTTGTTTTTTTTTGTTGTTGTTGTTGTTCATTTGTCTTGTTTTGCTTTGCTTTATATCAGATGAATATCTATACAAAATTATGTAAACTTCCAAATTTTCTATTACCAACTTCATCATAGCTAACTAGAATCCTTCAGTCAGAAAAGCAGGAAAGTCAAGCATGCCCCTCAATCCCATGTTTGAGAGGTTACTTTCTGACTTTTTGTTCTTGTATTGTGGACTGCAGTGTTCTCCAGCTCATATTCCTGATGTTACACAAAGTGCCCAAGTGGCAGTGAGCAACGTTTTCCGCTCATATCCAGCTGTTTTCAAATGCAAGCCTATCTGGTATTTACTTTGAACGCCTCTGTAACTCACTAGACACACTTCCCAAGTATTCTTACATTCAAGGACCACTTCCTAGCCACTGATAATAGAAATAAGAGTTAGAATGCCTTAGAAATATTAAATGAGGTAATACACTTAAAATATATTTAGCAAAGTGTATACACAAAAGTAATTGAAACTCTGGTAGGTAAAATTATTATATAGCAATACTGGGCTTATAAATAGAACTCAAATTCACCTTATATGCATAGGCCATGAGAATGGACAGGAACAAATAACTACAGATATTAATTCGAGGAACTATACCACTCCTTTTGCAGTATATTAGGTTTTTTAAAATTGAAATTAGATTCTTCTCTTATTCAATACATCTCAACCAGTTTCCTCTCCCTGCATTCTTCCTGACTCCCAATCCCCCCCTCTCCCTCATATGCACCCCCTCTCCCTTTTCTTTTCAGAAAAGGTCAGACCTCCAGAAGACAACAGCCAAATGGGACAATATAAGATACTGGCCTCAGTGAGAGAAGATGCACCTTGAGAGACTTGAGTCCCCAGAGAATGGAGGGTCTGGAGGGGTGTGGGAATTCTGGGGCAGGGTGGGAACATCCCAATGGGGAGAAGAAATGGGATGAGGAACAGTCAGAGAGCAGAACTGGGAGGAGGATAACGACTGGACTGTTAAAACAAAAAAATTAAAGTTAAAAAAAGAAAAGGTCCAGTAGAGATGTAAAGATGGGTGGATTTTAGCAGAACTGATGTTATATGTTCAATGAGATAAATTGTCCTAAAAGTAAAGCTGAAAGTGCTAGAGGATGTAAAGGAAAGAATTGTCAATTAAATAAATAAATCCTCAAGTTAGAGAAACCTTGCATGTAAAGAGAGAGAGTGTGTCTGTGTGGGGGCGGGGGGGAGACAAGACAACCCAACAGTAGGAAAAGAGTCTCAAAACGAAGCAAAAGAGTCAGAAATACACCATCTCTTGCTGTTAAGAGTCTCATAAAAACACTAACCATATTAGTATTTGAGTGTTTTTTCTAGTATTAAAGATGTTCAGTTTCAACTAATATTATTGGGTGAGTTTTGGAAGATTGAAAAGAATTCTGTGAATATGTCTGTGTATGCAGGTGTAATATTTTAGAGAGCACTAAAGAAATAATTCAAACATTAATATGTTTTCTTGTTTGGGTTGCATGCAAGTCATCAGAGAGCCCATGACTTATGTCCTGAGAATGAAACACAAGGCAGAAGCTGTACAGTATCAGAACTGAGGGATGGGATGCTTTCCCACATGTTAGCAGTGTGCCGTTAAGGAGGACACATTCTGGATACATTCAGACAGGGCACAATTGATCGGGAATATGTTCATGATGTCTTAGTGGCATAAGGTGATCTATGGAGATGGGAAGAAAGTTGAGGCGGTCCTAATTAGAGAAGGTACTACTTGTTTACCTCAGAAACTGTTTCTCAGGGGAAGAACTTTTCTAAACAGCCACAAAAGAGAGTCCTCTTTATCATGTTGCCATCATGCAAAGCAAGCTCAAGTCTTACCAAGTCAGAAAAAATTCCTCTGTCTGCTTAATCACTCACTTTCTGGGATTATTCTTGGTAAGTCAGAAATAGTAACCTTGAATGACAGGTTATAAGTAGCAGCTAACACCTACCCTACCTTCTAACACTGTAAGCTTCCAGATCTCAAGCAAAGTACAACTAATGGAAAGAGATCTGAAGAGTTGTGTGAACTTTGGATATTTTCTTGAATGAAACATTTAAAAAATAAGTCATAAATAAAACTCACAATAAATAACTAAGCTGTGAGATTATATTAGAGAGTGATATAGAATTAGCCCACAGAGCCTTTTTAAAATATAGAGGATGAAATAAAATTAAAAAAATAAAATAAGCACATGAACTTTTGAAAAGATTAAATCCCAGTACTTCAAGTAAAATAACATTTTTCCACGATCTAACAGTCCATTAATAACAATATTATATAGCAACAATATATATACATACATACATGTGTGTATGTGTTGCAGGTGTGTGTGTATCCCTCACTTTTAAAAACATCTTCAAACTAAGAGCTCCATGAAAGGTCCTGCCTTAAAACCATGCTTTCAGTTTAGAACATGAAATTTTCTTCTAGTTCACAATATAGAGGTTTTACAATAAGACATAGGAGTCAGCACATCTGGAGGTAGCCATATTTTAAGGTGATGGTAGCACTGCTAGACCAGCCGTTAACAAGTCTGATGTTTGTTGCTACCTATTCCAATTCTGTATAGTGCAACATTTGAAATGTAAATAAAGTATGAAAAAAAATTAAATTAAAAAAAAAGAAAGTATATTATGTTTTTCTTCAAAAACAACACAGGAGATCAGACAGGATATAAATTATACAATGAATAAATACAATATATCAATATTGATGGTGATAAAATATAAAGAATATAAATATGAAGCCATTTGAAGTTTCCCTTAAGAAGCAAAAAGAAACATACACTAAATGTTTATAGGAATGATAGTTCACTGTGAACTTAATGGAAGAAATCGTGTGTGTGTGTGTGTTGTGTGCGTTTGTGCAGATGTTTGTTGGGATGCATATGTCTTAGTGAATATCATTTTCCAGAAAGACCGTCTGCCTTATTTTAAGACAGAGTTTCCCAGTGGCCTGGATATGACCCATTAGGCTAGGCTGCCTACTAGCATGTCACAAGAATTCACTTTTCTCTGCTTCCCCAGAACTGGGATTATGACTGCATAACCAGATTCAGAATTTCCAGTGAATTCTCTGACTGGACCTTAGGTTTTCAAAGATGGAGAGCAAGGACTCTAGTAACTGAGCTTCTTTCCAACCCTAGATATGTTTTATGCAAATACAACTATTATTACTCATGTGAAGATTTATCACCTTTGATGTTTTATTGTTCCAGAATCTAGAAAACATTTCATGAATAATGAGACTAAAAACTCTAAACTTATAAAAGAAACTTAGACCATTTCCCAGAGATAAGTGATTGAATAACCAGCAACAATAAAGTCATGCCTTTGGCATGGAAAGTACATTAGTCTGAGGAGGACCATTAAACATGCCACTTCCACACCATTACATGAAGGATATTGGGGGATGGTTCTAGCAATAACTGTTGCTGGAACTGAGAGTGAGGAGATAGTCATTAGAATAAGAGAATATTGGCTTGCGGGAATACCCAAATAGTTAAGTCTTCGAGAAACAAATGTTTTGATACAGAATTTTGGTAGGACCTAGACCACTTAGTTTAAGGAATTTTTCAACGGGGCTTGAGAGATGAATGCGATAATCCTAGAGTGACACAGAAGCCTATTGGTCACTTCAAAGTCTCTTGGAATATTAGACTAATTTCAGGCCTTATCTGAAAAAAAAAATATGTTTAAGCATCACACAGAAAGGCTTAATGACCAGAGAAAAGTGATAAGTATAGGCTGTGGTTTTGTTTATTTGTTCAGATGTATCGTTATTCAGAGTTGTCAGACAGAAGAATTTGATTGTAATGTTTGATAGTTTGGAGTTGGTCACAGCATGAATCTAGAAAACCCAGAAAGGTATATTCCTCTCTATTCATATCCAGTAAGACACACAGAACCTCCTAACTGAAGTTCTCAGGTGTACTGGCTATTACACATTTACATAGTACACAGTATTAGCTGCTTGATCATCAGCATTATCAACCACTTAGAGGAACAAGTTGTGTCAGGAAACATTTAGTTTAGATCACTGCATTAGAGAGCTCAGGGCATTATGAAGAGAAGTAATAAGCAAGAGAGAGAAAAATTTGATGATAATTCCATCTGCAGACTAACTATTTTCAGTCATCACATATAACAGATTTTTATATTTTTTCTCACTTGTTCAGAAACAAAAGGCAGATGCTTTCCTTGGTGTAATGTAAAATCTTGTCTCTGTTGGGCTTTGGTTACTTCCATCATAACAACCTGCTTTTCTAAGGAACAAGTCAGGGCCATTTAAACGTTCAGGTATGTCACCAAGCAAAAGTAATCATCGATCTAATTTAATATTTCATTTTATTTTATGAGATATTTTAGTTCCTACTAAAAGGTTGAATTCATATAAAAGCTCATTCAGGGAGAAACTCTATAAAGGACATCATTCTGTAGAGTTTTAAATGAAAGCTGAAGTGTTAAACCAGTAGGATCCCTATATTTAACTTTAGAGATGTTGCTGACTTCCTAGGTCCTTTAAAATCATTTTAAATGCAGTTTCATGTTTCTTTTCTTAGCTTTTCTTCAACTTAAGTGACCATAATGCATTGGCTATTTTTGTGCATGTGTGAAGAGCATCCTCTGCGCTAGAGATGTAATTCAGAGGATGGAGCCCTGGCCTTATATTAACAAAGACTTGGGTGTGAATAGAAGTACTGCACAAGCTGAGTGTGCTGGTATCAGCCTGTCATCTCTGCACTCCAGAAGTGGAACCTGGAGAATAACGCATCTGACAGACCAGCCTAGGATACAGAGAAAAAAGAGAAAATCTCTACCTATTTGTTTATTTTGGATAGATAACACTGGATTATCTATATATTTGCGTCTTTATATTTGAATTAGAGTAGAATTTATATTAAGGTTAGTGTTTTATGCACACATATAAACAGACATGTATAAGTGTATATAATCATAAATATATATTCATATATATGTATATGAATATATATATATGGTACTTCATCTTGATTTTCCCTACATACCCATTAAAATGTATTCTCCTCAAGTTGCTGAAGCTCCTGAATCATGCTTTCCTCTCAATAGTTGTTTGCTCCCTCCTCATAGGATCAAGATCTTAAGATTATTACTGCGGTCTTATCAGTGAGGGAGCCCTATGTCCCCTTAATTTCCTGTGGCACAATCTGATATAAAAGTATTAAGCACTTTTATCACTTACGGTTATTGCATCAATGGATTTTATATCCAATATAGATATTATGGCCATATCTATCCCTTCTCCCAAGTGCTCCTCTAAATTTTGAAGCTACTGAAAGTGTACTATGTGTATTGTTTTTTCTAAATTTCCATTTTATTCAAATTTTGGGTCATTTATCAACTCCTAAGTTATCCACACATGTGAGATAACATCTACAGCTATTTTTGACATTATAAAAGAAATGCATCATAACAACTGCATCCATGTAGAGAGTGTATTTTTATTTATTTTATGGTACCATTGAGTAACTTAAACTATTAAAATATCTTTAATTTTAAGTAGAGCTTGATATGTACAGCAAAATTGAGAGTATGCTATTCATATTGTCAACACTTGGACATTGAAAAGAACATGCCAATAACATGCATAGTTTGTGGCCCCAAATGGACTTGGCCTAATGAAAACATTTATAGAAAGAAATTGATCCATTGAGGGAAAATCAAGATGATTGATTCTTCTTAAGAAGTCATATATAAAATTTTCACTAAAATATAAGATTACAGGCATGATTTTTTTTTGATTCCAGAAAAATTAGGGAAGGCTTTAAAAAGTACTCATGAGGTAGACCATACATGGTAATGAGACCACATATTCTATTTGTAGAACTAGTAAAATGGCAATATTCCAAAGGAATGCCATGGATGAAGTTGTTAGATTGTGAAGAAATAAGATGAGTTTGAAAAATACCAGCATTTAAGAGTCATGGAGTGGGAATGATACATAGAGGGAAGACTTGGGGCAGAGAGACAGCATGGAGTTAGGAATGGTCCTACATGTATTGCTGAAGAGATCTGGATACAAAGGCCCCTGTGTTCCAATGGGAAATCTATTCATGGTTCACTAATCAGTAGTAGAATGAAAGATCTGATGAAAATATCATATCTGCATGGAACTTCTATAACTATTTTTTGAAATTATTATAAAAGTAATACATTATTACAACTACTTCCGTGGTATGCACACTGGATGAAGGAGCAACATTAATTTTAGGGTAATTGAGAATATTGGAGGGATGCGTAAAAGTCATGTGCAAGCACCATTCATTTTCCATATGAGACTTTAACATCTGGGTATACTGATATCTTTGGGAGGCCTTGTAAGCATTTCCTCATAACAAGAGACAAGCGTGTCCATTGGAAAGCAACAATTTCTAAGCCATATGCTGTTTTCCATGTAGCTTCTTTTAGTTGATTTGTACCTGCCTTCAAAATCTGCACAATCATAGCAGATCAAGTCACCACAGCATTTCTTTTCCTTTTCCTTTCCTTTTGCCTTACCCAGACCCTAGGTCACATTGTACAGCACCAACTTTGGCCCTTACACTGCCGAGACCTTCATTCTGTTCTTGCCTTCCTTTCACTTTTTTTATTCTTTTCAAAATATTTATTTAAATAAGCTTTTATATGTATTTGAATTTTACAGAAAACAAAACACTGACAAATACTGTATAGCTTTGATCATTTACACATTCTTCTCAAAAAAGTGACTAGCTTTTCTTTTCATTTTCCTGTTTTTTTTCTCCTCTCAGGAAATCAAAAGTGTCCATTGAACCATGGATAAAGACCCCTCTGACTGTTTCTTTTTCTTTTCTTTTTCTACTTTATTTACATTTCAAATGTTTTCCCCTTTCCAGATCTCCCCTTTGGAACCTTCCTATTCCCTCCTCCCTCCCCTGCCTCTATTGGGGTATTCGAGGCCTTTTTCTTCTTGTAAAGGCCATGCATTATAAGTCTCAGGTTAGGATCATCGTTTTGCATAATTCCAAAGAATAAGAAATCATGTCAAAGCCTGTTATCTTTCAACCGCTAACATTGATTCTGAGGGGTTCTGAGTCTAAATCCAAACATGACATCTGGTGTGACCTTTTTACAGTTTGGCTAGCCTTTCCTGGATATCTGTTTGGGGTACTGTTGGCTTTCTTCTCAGGATGAAGGATATAAATAGCCATTTGTTTCCTCTGAAGCACTTAAGAGTTTTCCATGTCCACATTGTTATTGAGTCATTCATGATGGCTGTGGTCCTCGGAGGAAAATAGTAAGCCATGTTCTTGTGAATATACTTTACAGTATATTGATTATAGCAGATCAAGTCACCACAACATTTCTTTTCCTTTTCATTTCCCTTTTCCTTATCCAGACCCTAGGTCTGGATATATTAATATACATATTAGTATATATAATATACATAATAATTAATGTATACTAATATACATTAAATACAATTGACATTTTAGTCTCAAAAGTGGTTCAATACTAAATTAATGATAATTGAGTTTTAACCTCTAATGTCATCTGTAGTTCATTATTGTAATATACAAGAGTCATTTACCTTGCTCTTTAACAGGATATGAACAGGTTTCTGAGAAGTAGGAAATGAATACTTTATGGGAGCTACTATTTCATCTATAACACTAGGTTTCAAATTAAGGGGTTTGTTAAGTGTGATAAAAGATGATCAGGGTTTAAATCTGTCTCTTCTAAAGTTCCTTTATCTTTTATTTTTTTAACCAAGGTAGTAAGAGTGGAGTCTTTAAGGTGAATGAGACCAGAAAGGCTTCTCTCTTATGAATGGGTATGATAATCTTACAAATGTTTTGACTGAATGACCTGGTTCTTTTGACCTACTTTGTACCATGTGAGAACAAAAAAATGAGAACTCAGAAGTCACCATACCTATGACTTTGACTTCCCACCCTACAAATATGTGAGAAATAAATTCTTGTTTTCCACCAATTATGTCTTTCTGGTATAATAAAAGAAGTGTCCAAAGAGATGAGATTCTGGTTTATCATTTGTATGTTAGAGCAGATTTGTTGGCCTGATTTGAAACACGTTATGATGTAGATGTGTTCATTTTTGAAGGGACTTCTGGTTGTATTTGAAGCATAAGAAAAACACATGATAGATTGGTAGATGACAGTGTTTGAAAGGCTGACAATATTGCAATAAAACTTCAAATTCCAAACTGACCAATATCATCTGCGAAGTATAGTGTCAGAGGAAACAAAGAAGAAAAGTACTTATGATAGAGGTGCAATCTACACCATTCAAACCATAAGCAGTTTTGGAAAATAGAATAAAGGAACAGTAACTTAGGTAAATTATAATCAGTCTATACAAACGGGACTGTCATTTCCATATAACATGCACTTAAAGATGAAGATGTACTTCAGCATGCAACAATACTTTAGGTATGAGTGTAGAGTCCTGCATTAAAATAACCAGCACTCATGTAATAAACCTCACAGGACCCCAGGATGTGATGGTTGAAGTCAGGAGAATCACTGGGGCTTTCTGTCTACTAGCCTAATCCCAGGTTTAGTGAGAGACACTGTCTTTGAGAAATGATCTAGAGAGTATTATCAGGATATCTGACATTTCTCTGTATCTCTCACATGCTGCCAGGAACATACATTTTTGTACAGATGTATATACCTATAGTCACACACACAAAACCAATTTTTAAAAAGACATTTTTGATTAAAAATGTAAAATTTTTAATGAAAATATTAAAGAAGCAATGTAATGTCAAAAATTGGAATTTCCAAAATTTATCCAATAAAAAGTAAGCTACAACTATGGGAACTGTGTGTAAGTAATATTTAAAATCCAAGCAATATATGTAACAATATTTGAAAAACATTTTAATTAACCTGAAACGAACTTCTCATTCTAGATCTGAGGTTCGTGCTTGCAATTATAGCATTCAAGAAGCCTAAGCAGGATGATACAAGATCAAGGTCATCATGTTCCATGCAGCTTTGTCTAAAAAAAAATTAAAATATACAAAATACACTCTTGATGTTTCTTTAGCATCACTGAATGATGAAGCTTTAAAATTAATTTTTAAATTGAAATTGATCAGGTAAATCAGGAGGCTTTTTCAAAAGTAAAACATGTCCATGTATTTTCAGATTATAGGAAATCTTTGATTTATAATGTGGTAAACTTAACTACAGAAAAAGAGATTCTGTTTTGAGACAAACCACCAGTGAATAAACCATCTTTCTCAATTATAAACTGATTTCCTGTGTACATGAACAACAAGAGACAGTCTATTCCACAGTGTCTTGCCTCCTTAAAGAGTAATATTGAACTCTACCATGAGGATCAAGGACAGACTTTGATTCCTGTTGACTTCACCAAAACAAATTTTATTGATGCACACATGTAATCATCATAATTGTGAAATAAAGAAAAAGATCGGGAGTTTAAGGCCAACCTAAGCTACTTAGTGAGCTTGAGGCCAGCATGAATTGTTTGTGACCGTGTCTAAACTCTAAACATAAAGAAAGAAAAAAGCAAAGAAAGCAACGCATAAGAGTTTGTTAACATTATATATTTCTTTCCATAATCTGTGTCTTAGCTAATCACTAAATTAAGTAGACTGTTCTTGTCCTTAATTATACTTGAGAAACTAATACTGAATAAAATATTCTTCATTTGCCTACATGTTAAAATGGTTTTGTCATTTCTACTGCATTTGCTTTATTACAGACAGTCGTGGTAATAAACAGTTTGACAATACTCCTTAATGATGCGCCTCCCCTACAGGATAATGATGACACTAATGTAGGTTTTTAAAAGTTTATTTTTATGCCAACAATAAAACTTCCATCTGTCATTCATTTCTATATACCAAAGTCATACTGCTTCTGGCATGGGTCACATTTGTAAATGTTTCATTTATGAACCCTTCCTCCTTCTGACTCCTGTTCCCTTCAGAAATATGCTGGAAAGGATATGTTGCCTCCTCGCAATCTCTGTGACTCTCAATCTGTCATTATGTTCACTCTGACATTTCCTTCGTCGTTTCCAGTAGGAAGTTATCCTACATCCTCATGACTTTATCAAACAATTGTGCCAAAGGCTGCTTAATGTACAAATGCCTTGACAACTGTTTGTTACATATTTTATGGAAATTCTTATCATAGCTACATTTCATTTATTATAGACTATTCTGCTTGATCCATGGGCACTTTTACTTACCAGAGTACTTGGTATGATTCAATTTACCTTCTTAGAAAACAACACAGGTCCTTTAGGCAGTCAGGTATGTTGGAATATGTTAAAAGCATTTGAAAATTAATTTTTTATTTAAATTATTCCTATGTAGCATCTCCTCAGAATTTGTAAGAGTGTATTAATAGAATTTCCACTTTTGTGACTAAATAAGAGTATTTCATGAGAAGTTGACTATGAAATCTGCAGGTTCATGATCAATCTTTGTCAGTTGCTTTAGAAAAGACTCTTTAAAGTGGCTGTTTCATCTACCTCTTTTCCAGGCTAGCAGAGCTATGGAAAGAAATCTAAGGAAAGAGATTTCTTTTGCTTGTTTGTTTTGAAGCCTTCTTGAGTGGATCCATTAATATAAGAAACTTGGTGTGGAAAGAAAATGAGATCCATTTCTCCAAGCAAACTGTATTATTGCTCTTATTCTCCCTCTTTCCGAGAGTACCTGTTGTTCACGTGATAGAATGGCTAATAGGTTGAAAGTTCATTGATGCCAGATCAGGATAGGTGCTGAGAATTAAAGAATTACTTGTTTTAAGACAAAGCAATTCCTAACAATTAATGAATTCTGGTAACTCACAGTTATCTAACACACAATATTAATGACAAGTCTTATTCCTGGATACAAATGGAGTATAGGTTAGAGTTTAAGAATTTATTTTTCAATAGATTTATCTAAGAAATTTTGTAGGTATAGTGATTTTTACAATACCTTGATAATTTTCCAAGTTTCTATCACCAAAGTAGTACTAGAATAATTCACACAATTCATATTTAACCTAGCTTTTATTTTTTAAAAAAAGTATTCCAGAAGTAATAATGAAAAATGAGTATTCATAAGAAAATCAACAAGCTAATTTAGAAATGTATTTTCTTCATAAGATGTATTCATTCATTAAAGCTGCTGATAAGAGGAGGTCATTGAAACATCGTGTATATTATAGTTAGGGCAGATACATAGGATTTATGTGAGAGCGAACAACGTGAGGGCACTGCTGGCTAAAATGAAACAGGTATGGTTTGGAGAATGCAGAGACTCTAGAAAGTACAAAAGATGTGTCTCTTGTCACTGCTCATTTTATGCTCGAAACGATATCTATTTTGATTTCCTATTTCTTTGTGACTACTTTATCTGCTAACTTATGTTCTATAGATCATATGTAAATGGCACATGAGCAACTTCAGCACAGACTGAACATTAACATTTCAGGTACCCACTTTTCTCCATATTTTGAACTGTTCTTTCAATACTCAATATGAAATGTATTTCTATCCAAATATGCAGTCTTTGACTATACTTGTTTCCACTAACTACATCCTTCCATTCCTTGTATTAATTTTATGAGAGAGAGAGAGAGAGAGAGAGAGAGAGAGAGAGAGAGAAGAAAGGAGGTGGGCTCAGCTTCATAGGAACTCTAATTTAAAATTTAAATTAATATTAACAAATTATTTTCATTGTTCTTTACTTAATTTGAAATTCTATCCTTTCAAATTGTTTCCAAGTATTTTTCTAAATGATAACAACATAATTAAGATTTTCCTTTGGATACATTCCTAATGATGGAAGTCTGCCTTTTATAAATGTCTCTTTCTCATAGTGCTTAATTCACTACTGTTTCTCTGTAGACAAATTTAGTAGACCTTTAATGTTCTTGAGATTATTTGAGAGAGCATTTTACAGGCAAAAAAAATTATTTATTTCTCATTTTGTTGACTCCTGGGATGCATTTCTATCTATTCTATATTTGGCATTCTTTGGAAACCAGCATAAGTTATCCAATTACTGACTGCTCTGGTGCTGATGAAGATGCTGATGCTCAAGATGTTGATGATGTGATATTGAATGCTCTGTCTTACAAAACAGCAGTTAAACTTTACACAGTCTCCTAAATAGCTAGAACCTCTGCATTTCTAAATCAGGAGATTTTAATCTGTTCTGCTATTTGTATGTCTGGAAAAACTATGCCATGGGGATATACACAAAAATTTTAACCATGAAAGTGATAATATCCCACAAGCAGCCCATGAAGGTAGATACTATACCCTTTAGACTGTAAAAATTCTTTAGTCCCTAACAGTCACATATGACAGGGACTCTATAGTCTCTTGTTGGAGTAGGACCAACACATTAGATATGATCAAACAGCATTCCTGAATACCTTATCACACAACTGAGAACTATAGAGATTTATTTATATCAAGTCCATATATGTATAATAAAAGCAAGTAACACTACAAAGGGAAAGTCCCTTCAATTATCAAGAATGAAAATAAAAGACTATTACTCACAGATATTGTTTAAGCTCATTTAAAAGTTGTTTTTCTTTGAATAGAAAATTTCTATTGTGTCTGTTTAAAAGTAAACATGTTGAAAAACATTCTTTTAAGAACTGACCACTTAAATATACAATGTTCGTAATTGAAACAGCCACTAAACTGTGAATAAAATTATAAATTAAATGGTCATAATTTCTTTTATCAGAGTTAGAGGAAAAATAATTTAAGTGTATTTTAAACCTTCAGTTTTGTAATGTGTTTTCTAAAAAGTAAGCTCCCTAAAGCACATTCAAAACAAAGGTGGGCTACACAAGGACAGGAGTAGAAAGGCTTACATGACTTTGATGCCTTGGAAGCAATGGGAAGCACCTTCAGTGAAATGAATTAAGTGGGACACCTTTGTAGGAGACATAAGAGACTCAGGACATTTATTTAATAGCACTCAGACTAAAGACAAATAACCTTTCTTCTTCTTCTTCTTTTTTAAAGGAATCAAACCCTGTGTAGTTGAAGTATATGTAATGACTTCAGGTCCCAAGATGAAGCAAGTGGAAGAATTTTATAATACTGTGCAGTAGCAACATGACATTTTTTTCCTCTTACTCTTTGTAGGCAGACTGATAGCAATAATTTGATGGAATTGCATAACTACCTCATGGACACACAGGCGAATATATTGACATTGCTTAGACTCCTGGTATAGTAGAATTGCTAAGAAGTATCCAACTCTTGTGTTTACATAGGATCTCTCTGGTCAGCCCTGGTAATGAAGTATTAACGTAGTGTTTATATATATATATATATATGCCTGGAAAGAATAAATAGACAGCTGTAAAAGTGAGGATGGATATTCTAGTCACAATTTGATCAGCTATTAGCAACTTTCCTTTGAATGAATTCCTAGTGGTAATTATAACTCTAGTTTACTGTGCTTCTAAATAATAACAAATTCATTCATTTAATATTAACTCCCAAGGAGCTTCATTCTTTAGAATATGTATAGTTTGCCATTTTATTGTGTTACTTTTTCCATTTAAATAATAACCAAATTTATAGGCTTAGAGCTGAAATAAATGGAATGATTTCTTTTGCAGTAAAACAGACATGCTTTCTAAAAAACATATTTTATAGTGAAATACAAAACTGTTATGAGCTCAAGAATTCAACATTTAAATTTCTCTCTAATTTTTGAAAATAATTTAACCTTATGGTGGACTTAGTATGTTATCATTCAAAATGGGATTTTCCAAGTTCTCAGAACTTAGAGGCTGGACAAAAGTAATCACAAATATCACTTACATAATGACAAGTGAACAAGGATAGAGAGAAATAAACATAGCCACAATCAAACAAAATGTTCTCGCTACAACTAACGAACCCATGTCAATCTCTATAGACTAAACTGGCTTCATTATTTTTAAGAAGCAATGATCCTCTTTGCACGGTGTTACCTTGAAAATAATATCAATACATAGAAAGGCATTTGAAGGGTAAGCATATAATCCTATGTACATTTCCAGCAATCTCTATTAGTTTGGGGAAGGATTAAATATCGATTGCAACCGTATAGTATACAGGTCTGTAAGTAAAAATCTTTAGATTTTACCAAATAAAGCAGGCAGTTTTGTCAAACCTGGATTAATTTAATAACCATGAAAGGCAGCTAAGGAACCTGAACAGTATATTATTCATCCAGACAATGTCTAACATTTACTGTATTAAGGTGCATGTTTGATTGTATAACTGATACTTCTCAGATTATAATAGATGCATTTCCTTCATGTATTTCTTTTAGTGATACAGGAGTGATAGGGAATGCTAAAGCTAGTCAAACACAAGCTATCACACCCGATCCTGCTCAGTTGTTTCTGAATGACTCAAGTTCTTTTTTTTAGACCTGACCTAGCATTAAAGCAGAATAATCTAAAACGAATGCTTTATCCTCAATGCATAAAATACACTCAAGAAAGTACCCAAGCAAATATTTGTGATTGTTTAAACTTTTAAGACTATTGATATTATGACAATCAGCATTCTGGAATGGAGGAAGGAAGTCTGTCTGCCAATCGATGGACCAAGCTTCAGTGTATGATTCCTCACACATGAATTTATGACTAACAGAAACTGTACTTGTTAGGGGTGGGTATGTGAGGTATTAGGGTAGGAAAGGTGTTAATATAATCAAAATATATTGTATACATGTATAAAATTCTTAAAGAAGTAACCAAAAAATATTTTTAAAGATAATAGTCAGCTCATATGATACTAGTTTCTATTTCTATAATAAAATTATTTAAAAACTATATATATTTTAGATTATATTTCAACATATAAATATATCTCTATATTAATATATAGATATAGATAGATGAGAGAGAGAGAGAGAGAGAGAGAGAGATATTGACAGACATATAGACAGACAGTATTTCATGCTAGGATTCCATGTATCCATAAATCCCATGTTGACATTTCCCGTACATTTCTATGTCTACACGCATGTAACCAAAGATGACAAGATGACCTGTAGAGCTCATTTTTTTTCTCTACTCCTCTGAGAGTACAGGGACTATAGGAAAATCACTTTCATTGCTAGTTTATGTGGTGCTGGATATTCTCAGTATGCTAGGCAAGCACTCTACCATCTGAACAACATTCCCATTCCAACTCTCAGTAAAGGAGAACTTTCTTATGAAATATCTTATTTCCTTATACTACTGTTTCAGAATAATTTACAAATAAAATTTTATATTCTTGTATTCTTATTTTATTAAATTTTTTATTCTTTTATTATTCCAGTTGTTATACATTGTAAATAAATATACTATTTTATTTTAAAGTAGTAGCATGTAAGTTTAATAAAGGAGTTCAAAAGTAGGTAAGTTAGAGACATGACATTTATACTAAGTATTAAATCTAATCTCCCTATTTGTTTGTATGTATTCTACAACTATTAAAGTTCATTTTATTATTTAATATTTCCTTCTAGCATATAAAATAGTTTTAATGTTCCAAATGTATAAGTTAAAATAACACTATATATTTACCATATTTCTAGAGATACATATAGTATCCTAGATATTTTCAGCAGTTAATTTGAAAACCATATAAAGCTTTCCAAGCATACTCTATGACTTACATTGCTTCATAAAATGAATACAAGTTTCAGAGCAACACTGTGTTAGCATCACTCTAGTATTGTTTTTTTGTTTATCTAATTTCTCATTATTTAAAAAATAATTACATTTTGAATTTTACTAGGTAAAATTTATGTTTTGAGTTATACTACATAACTAAGTACCACTTAAACCATTGCTGTTTTATTTATAATGAAAATCTGCTGATGTTGATGCTGTGATTTATTTTCCTCCTGTTGGGTTTGCAGTGACTTCACACTCTGGCAGGCAGTGGATCCCTTTTGTTTAGAGCCAGCAGGAGGAGCTCTCACCTTGTTGGGTTCACTGTAATTAGTTTGGGAAATCTGCATTGTGGGGATTTGTATATGAAACACATGGTGAAATTAAAACATGCAGGTACTGGAATGATATTAAACTATCAACAGTTTTCAGATTATTTTAATATCAGTGCATCATTTCCTAGTCTATGAGGCAATTTTTAAAAAATGCCATTAGACTTTTTTTAAAGACATAGTTTTATGTAAAAATACAACAGTTAGGAAAATCTTGTTTCTGAAAGCTAGTAAATGATTCCCCTACCCCCAAAAAATCATCTGCATTAATGGACAACCTCTGTTGTCTATTTTTATTTGTTTGAAATAAATACACTATTATGATGACTAAACCTAAGCCACCAAAATGTCTAGACAGAATTGGAGTTATACTGGTTAACCAATTATTTCACCAGCTGTAACATCAGAAGGTTTTGGAAACTCAGTTAAATACTGTTGATAAATTTAAGTACTGGTGGGTTCTCGTAGTTCTTTCTGAAATTGTCATGTTTGAATATTTTTCTTTATTAATAGTACATGTAAATTTTCTATATAAAATGGAAAAAGAAAAAGGGTCGTTTTTTCCTGATTCACCAAAGTTAAAAAGAGAAAATAGTAAATGACGTTTTCCTCTTATGGGGTATTTATTTAAAAAATCTAAGACAGTATGTTGAAACCTGCACTTTCATATTCATTAGGAAATAAAACAAAGTAGAAAAGATGTACAGGCAACTTTAATGTCTATTAGAGAGAAAAATTGAATAAACAAATCATGGTAGCTGTATGCCATTGAGTTGTATTCTGCCTTAAGGAACTATTAAGTCTCCTTATTTGTCACAACATGGGTAGATTTAAGAAACCTTATGCAGAATGAGGTGAGTCAATTGTTAAGGACAAATACTGCATTACTTTATTTAGACTTTCAATGAACAGGGTGGGACATGATTGAGTGGGCCTGAAGAAAGAAATAGCAAGTTCCTGTCCAATGAACATATTCATTCATTCATTCAATAATATATATATTTTCAAATTACTCATACATTTTATTCAAAAAACATTTTACTCAAAGTAGTATGTATTCAGTCATTCAATAAATTTTCAGATATACTATAAATAAATTCCAATGATCTACTCTACAGAATCATGGCTGTTCTAGACAGTATTATATGTATTATTAGCCAATAGAAGAAAATCAACAGAAGGAAGCAGAAAGCAGCAACAGAAAGTCTTTAAAGGTGATGAATTTGTTTATGATTTTTACAGAATTAATAGATTTGTGTGTGTATGTTCATATATAACCTTATTAAATTGTGCATATTAAGTATGCACAATTCTTTGTATATCAGTTGACCTCAAGAAAGAGCTATAATTGAAACTAGGATATTCAAAAATTAAGTATACTAAACATACTGTATAAGCATTAGTCATTTAAAATAAATTTACATATGACAAGCTGTATTAGTCCATTACATAAGTATCCATTATTTGAGAATGTCAAACAATGCATTAAGTACATATATCCTCTAATTATTTACCTGGCTCTTCCAAGAGCCATCTACCATCTCCCCTCTATATCCTCTTTCTCTTTGTCAATAATTCAGGAAACCCAGTTTGTGCTGGCTTATTCTCTAAGTTCTGAGGCCCTTCATTAAAACATGGTTGAGTTTCTAAAGACCACTCATAACAAAAAATAAATAAACAAAAAAAAAAAAAACAAAAATAAACTCTATCTTCCTACCCAAGAAGCTGTCAACTGTCAAAAGCTTACCAGTTAGTTTTGGAACTCACGAGGCCCTCCCATATCCATAGAAGAATGTTGGTTGTCTCTTTCTTGGACATCTACGGTTGCTATGAATTTAAGAATGCAACGGTTGTGTCATGTCCAGAAGACACTATAAACCTTCTGTTTTTCTGATATCTGGCTGTTACAATCTTTCTGACCTTCTTCCTCTGTAATTCCTGAGACCCTAGTATGGGGAGAATTGATGATCTTGTCTCATTAGTTACTGAATACTCCACTGACATATATTCTGTAATGTGATCAGTTATGAGTAACCACCAAAGAAACTTCTCTGATGAAATCTAACTGTTGCATTAGTCAATGGTTATAGATATAGAAACATAGAGAAGAGCTTATTATGCCTGTTTAGTAGAACACTACTACTAGATTTATCCCTTGGGCCTGTGAAATGCCCAAACATGGGTCTTTGGCAAAATTAACAGTATCAGGCATAAATTCCTCCCAGTAGAGCAGACCTTAAATCCATTAACAATGTGGTTGTTCCCCTCTGGAACATGAGAGGCATTATTGCACACATGGGCATATCTTGTTATAACGTTCATTATTATGGTTACTGGAGGATTTTATTTTCACAGTACCATAAAGTACCTTACAAGTTTTATGAAAACCAATCAGCAAGTGAGAAAGCTTCCTAGTCAGCATCAACCTGATTTTTCCATATGCTGTGACTAAAATGTGTGATGTCTTGAGTAACGGGTTGTTAATATCAAGTTTTCATGTACATCCTGGAGCAATAGAGATATCCTATATTATTTTTGATGGCTTCCTGGACAACTCTGAGAAACAACTCCAGAAAAGTTAGCCCACCTTCAACACAGGGTCTCTATTTGGCATGATTTGGCTTCTTTATGAAGCATTCTCACATGTATAGGTTAACTCCAATTAAGTCCATTAATATGAAAAAAAGATTTCATATGGTAAAATAGCAGATTTCCATGTATCTTTTCCAAACATTTCCTGTATGTTGTTTCTCCACAACCCCATGTTCTCTCTGCCCTACACTTTCAGCTCTTACACATTTTCACTGTCTCTCGATTATTTTTTCTTCTTTTGCTACTTCCAGTCTCCTAAGATTTTTTCCTCTCCCATCTATGAATTGTCCCTTTCTAGTTTCCTGGATTTTATACTTACTGCAAATTAAGACATAACTCTAAAGATTTAACACAAAGATCCAGCATGAGTGAGAACATGTAATATTTGTCTTTGTGAGACTAGGCTAACTTACACGGAATGATTATTTCCAGCTCCATCCTTTCACCTGTGAATTTTATAATTGCTTTTCCCTTTAGATCTGAATAAAATTCCATTATATATAGGTACCATATGTTCATTATCCCTTCATCAGGTGATTGACATCTGGGCTGTTTCCATGTCCTAGATATTATGAATAGAGCAGCTATGAACATGGATGAGCATGTGTCTCTGCAGTAGCAAATAGAGTCTTTTTGGGTATATGCCTAGAAGTGGCATTGCGTATGGTGGATCTATTTCTTTTCTGAGGACTTGCCTCATTGATTTCCATAGTGGCTGCATCAAATTGCACTTCCAGCAAGAGGGCAAGATATTTTGCCGTTCCCCATATTCTGTCATTATTTACTCTTCTGTTTTCTTAATATTAACCATTGTTACTAGAGTAAGAAGTAATTCCAAAGTGATTTTAAGTTTTATTTTTTTGGTAGGAATGCAAACCTGTTTTAAGATATTTCTTAGAAATTTACATTTGTTCTCCTGAGAAGTCTCTGTTCGGCTTTATAGCCCACTTAACAGGCATTCTACAGAATGAGAAAAAAATCTCTGTCATCTATACATCTGACAGAAGCATTTGTCATTTCTTTATGGTGAAGATTCTCATAATTTCTTCTTGTAGATTTTCTAAATGAACCCTACAATTGCCATCAGTAGTTGCTCTGCTGAGTAGCAGCACACAAAAAACTTAGGATGCATTGATCAGACTTTTCTTATCTCAGCCTGCCCCATTTCTTCAGCCCTTCATAACGATCAGATCATTATACTGCCAACATTTGAGATATCAGTATTCTTAGATTTCACAGATGAAAGATATTCTGTATATATCTTTCATTATGGCTTACTTCATTTGAGATAATAATCTCCCATGTGGTGTAAAGGAAAGATTTTCATATTTTTGTTCCTATATAGTCTCTCTCTCTCTCTCTCTCTCTCTCTCTCTCTCTCTCTCTCTCTCT
>JADRCH010000150.1:1234524-1255987 GCA_019843965.1 Rhynchomys soricoides | reverse complement strand
TCTCTCTCTCTCTCTCTCTCTCTCTCTCTCTCTCTCTCTCTCTCTCTCTCTCTCCAGCTCCCCTTTGTATGTGTTTGTGTGTGTGTGTCTGTTTGTGCGTGTTATTTATGTTTTCATTTTTTGGCAACAATAAAGGTTGCTGCATTAGAAATGGGAATGCAGATATTCCTTTGATGTACTGATTTCATAGCATGCTTAAGACATTTTAGAGATCACTGGAAAAAGAGATCACTTCAATTAATGTGAATTAATCGCTAATCCTGCCACCTATTAGTAAAATAACAAAATATTTCCAAAGTATAAATGTACTAGATAAGTATCAGTATGATCTTCAGTGACCTAATATAGACACTGGACTTATATACATCTGTATCCTTAATATGTCTGCCAAATAACTTTTAATTAATAACAAGATTAAATTATAATTTTAGCTATCAAACTGTTATTTTTTCTATAACTGTGAGATACCTTGCATTGAATAAAGCAAGCTGTGGTCATATGTATGTGTGTGTGTCTGTGTGTGTGTGTCTGTGTATGTGTGTTCTTACTGCACATACCAATTTTTGTGGTTTTTTTTTTTTTGCTTCCATGCTTTTTAGACTCATATACTAAGATAGAGTAAATTAAACTGTAAAGTGTTTTAGAGGCTCTAGCCTTTTATGTCCCATTTTATTTCTTTTTCTGATGTTAGCAGCCACCGAAAACCATTAGCTAAATATATTAATTCATTAGCAATAGCAAATAGTGCATCTTAATCTGGTCATTCCTTCTCAATTTATTATCTGGAGTATTTCAACAAGAGAAATTTCCTTTCAAAAGCTATTTCGTTCAGCAGAAGTGGTTTATACAGAAAATGCAAAATGCATGTTTTATTATAGTCAGTTTATGCACCACTTTTTTTTTTTTTCTGAGACAAGGTTTCTCTGTGTAGCACTGGCTGTCCTGGATCTCACTCTGTAGACCAGACTGACCTCCAATTCAGAAATCCACCTGTCTCTGCCTCCCAAGTGCTGGGATTAAAGGCGTGTGCCACCACTGCCAAGCTATATGCACCACTTTTAAATCTGCAAAAACGCTCACTTAGTATGTTATTATAAAGGCATGGATTTATCATACCTGGAGTATTTCATTTACCTTTAGGTATGGTCATATTAGTTATTTGGTCAATAGGATACTATGGAAATGATTTTCTAGATACCTTTGTTATTCTCTACCAGAATATGATATTTTCTGTATGCTATATCATTGATGCTATGAAAAACCTTCAGTGAGTCTGGAAGATAAAAAATGAATGAATGGATAAATAAATAAATGAATGAGGGTACAAACAATCAAGTAAAGCTAAGCCTTATGACTGAGACTGCTATGCCAGATGATAAAGCAGAAGGGAGTCTAGTTTTGTGTCTTTTTTCCCTATGTAGTGAGTTCAAATGCAGTCTGGATAACTTAAAGAAACCATGTCCCCAAATTAAAACCAAAACTAACTGAAAAAAATATATACAGTGGCATCCATCCATCAGTAGACACATACAAAGTATGAAAATTTAGCATGTAGAAAACAATGTTTTACTTCTAGAATATCACTTTCAAGTAGTATAAAAGATGATTGTTCATCATTACTGAGAATGAACTTTAAAACTAAAAAGGAATGCAACACTACACATGTCAGGATGACACGGAGAGGCAAGACAATCTTAATATTTGGCACGTGAACCAATTAGAAATCAATAAGGCCTGATATTGGAGATGTACACTTTTATTTGTAGCCAAAAATTCTAATTTTCCTCAAAATGATATTATATGAATATTAACATGGTTTTAATTTAATATCCTCAATTGTAAAGAGTCCATTTGTCCATAAGGGAGGGATTTCATATAGTAGAAGCTTTAATTACTAGCCATGAAAAGAAACTGATTATTGACTCATGAAGCATCAACTCCACAATGCCAAGTAAGAAAAATGGATTCAAAAGTGTGCATGATATGTGATCTCTAATTTATGTGCTGAAGAAAGTAAAACTACAGAGATAGGAACCATAAAATCCATGCCAAAGGACAGAATGGAAATGAGATTCATTGCATGGGATCACAAGGAATACTGAGAGAATAATGGTCTTTGGATTTGGGGGTTCTCTCTGCCCAGGTGAGTGACAATTATGTAAACAATATAGGTACATTTATACATAGAATTTTGTGTACTGTAGGTGTCATCTGATCGCTAATAGCATGATTCCTTATGTTTTCCCAGACATCCAAAGTATTATTTTTCCCTTCCTCCTTCCTTCTGTATTTACCTCATTCTCCTTCTCCAAAGTTAATCCTTTTTTCATTTCTCCATGGGCTCACTTCCACCCTGCTCTTCCCTTTAACCTCCCCACTTCTGTATTCACCTCCCTCCCTCATCCCTTAAGAGTATCTCTTTCCTCTTTATCCAATCAGATTACTTGTACCCACAAACAGTATATCAGATCTGAGCTTTACCACTTCCAACTAGCAATTGTGGTCGTTTCCATCTCCATTAACCTGTTTGCTAAGTCTATGGAATGCCTGCTAGGTCTTTACGCTTCCTGTTTAGAGAATTCTCAGTTCAGTTTCTTGCCTCATCTTTCAGTGGGGGTTTGTTTTGGGAGGGATTTTTTTGGGGGGGAGGGTTTGTTTTCCTTTACTAGATTGTGAGTTACCTTTGGTTATAGGAAAAGATTCATAGTTTTCTTTCTCTCCATTACATTTTTTATTCACTTTATAACCCGATTCCAACTCCCTTCCCAGCCCACCCCGCATGTAGCCACTGAGGCCTGTCAAGATAGCCTAGTTAGGGGAGCAAGATCCATAGTTAGGCAAGAGAGTCAGGGTAAGCCCCCATTCCAGTTGCTGTGGGACCTGCATGGGGACCAACTGCACATCTGCTATATGTATGCAGGGGCCTAGGTCCAGCCCTTGTATGTTGTTTGGTTGGTGGTTCAATCTCTTGGCTAGTTGACTCTGTTGGTTTTTTTGTAGAATCTTTATCACCTCCAGGTTCCTCAATACTTTCTCCAACTCTTCCACAAGACTTCCAGTAGAACTCTATCTAATACTTGGCTGTGAGTCTCAGCCATTGGCTGCTGGGTGGAGACTCTCATAGTATAGTTAGGCTAGGCAATTTTCTCAAGCTCAGTGAAGTTCTGTGTTGTGCAACATTTGCAACCATGAACACTCAGCAGACAAAGTCCCCTGCACATAACCAGTTTAAAAATTTGTAACTAGTGTTCATATCTATCTGTCTGTCTATCTATCTATCTATCTATCTATCATCTTGGCTTCTAGTAATCTAGTAACAGAATACATTGTTAAAATATTGATTTTCAAAATTAGTTTATTAAAATATATGTAACTATAAATTTAGGTACTTTAATACATATTGTCTACAAGCTGTTATTTCCTTATATCAGAATGATATTTAATTTTACAGAAAAAAGCATAGAATTAAACTTGAAGAAAAATGCTAAAATTGTTTTTTTTTTTTTTTTACGTAAATACTATCTTGGCTTAAACGTGAATATTTATAAATGAGAATTATCAGCTAAATCCAACACTAACTTAAGAAATTACTGAAAGTGCTATAAAAATATACCAACTAAAATATAGACTGTGAGGCTCAAAGCCCACTAATAACATATGAGTACTGCCAGTGGCAGATTGAAGTTGGCTATGAGGAAGCAGAAAAGAGGTCCCATGTGGTATGCCCTTTATCTGGGTTGTGACTGATGCCCTGAAGGAAAAAAAAAAAAGACACACTGTAAAATACACTAGAAGTGATTTTTCTGTAGCTCTAATTCCATCTAATGTTTCTGTATCAGGATATGAAAGTCATAAAATAAGACTGGAGTGTCCAATCCTCCTCTCTTTTAAACATTCATTTGCAAATGATTGGTACACTTTTTTTCTTTTTGTTTTATTGCTGTTAATTCTAAAGTCCACTCATTGCCCCCTCTCTGTCGACCCTCCCACAGCTCCCCATCCCATTCCTCCCCCCCTGTCTCCAAGAGGATGCCCTTCCCCCACTCCAGGACTCCCCACTCTCAAGTCTAACAAGGGTTAGGCACATCTTCTCCCACTGAGGCCAGACCAGGCAGTCCTCTGCTGTATATGTGTTGTGGGCCTCAGACCAGCTCATGTGTACTTCTTGGTTGGTAGCTCAGTTTCTGAGAGATCTCAGGGGTCTAGTTTAGTTGAGACTGCTTGTCTTCTTATGGGTTCACCTTCCTCTTTAGTTTCTTCCTGCCTTTCCCTAATTCAACCACAGGGCTCTCAACTTCAGTGCATTGGTTGGGTGGATGTTAAGTATCTGCATCTGTCTCAGTCAGCTGCTTGTTGGGACTCTCAGAGGATAGCCATGCTAGGCTCCTGTCTGTAAGCACACCATAGCATCAGTAATAGTGCCTGGCCTTAAAGCCTCCCCTTGAAAGGGATCCCAAATTGGGCTGGCCACTGGACCTTTTTTCTCTCAGTGTCTTCTCCTATTTTTCCCTCCAGTTCTTTGAGACAGGATCAATTCTGGGTCAGATATTTTTTACTGTGGGATGGCAACCCCATCCCTCCACTTGATGCCTGTCTTTCTACTGGACGTGAACTTTACAAAATCCCTCTCCCCACTATTGGGCATTTCAGGACCCTCCCTTTTACTCCTGAGAGACTCCCTCCCAGGTCTTTGGTACTTTATTGAGGGTCTCCCCACCTGGCAACCCCCAAGGATGCATATTTCCATTCATTCTGCTGGCCTTCAGGATTTCTCTCCTGTGTCCTCTCCCTCCACACCTGATCATGTTCCCCTTTTATCCTCCCTGTCAACTCCCTCCATCTGCCTCCTGTGATTGTTTTCTTCTCCCTCCCAGTGGGATTGAGGCATCCTAAATTGGGTCTTTCTGCTTGTTAACCTTGAGTTATGTGGATTGTATTCTAGGTATTCTGTACATTTTTTTTGGCTAATGTCCACTTACTAGTAAGTATGTACCATGCATGTTGTTTTGGGTCTGAGTTACCTCACTCAGGATGATATTTTCTAGTTACATCCATTTGCCTGCAAAACTCAGGATGTCCTCATTCTTAATAGCTGAATAGTATTCCATAGTGTAAATAAACCACATTTTCTGTATCCATTCTTCCATTATAGGACATCTGGGTTGTTTGCAGCTTCTGGATATCATAGATAAGGCGGATATAAACATAGTGGAGCATGTGCCCCATGTAGTATGGTGGGGAATCTTTTCAGTTTATGCCCAAGAGTAGTATTGCTGGGTCTTCAAGTAGATCTATTTCCAAATTTTTGAGGAACCTCCAGAATGATTTCCAGAGTGGTTGTGCTAGTTTGCAATCCCACCAGCCATGGAAGAGTGTTCCTCTTTTTCCACATCCTTGCCAACATATGCTGTCACCTGATGTTTTCATCTTAGCCATTCTGACTGGTGTGAGGTGGAATCTCAGGGTCATTTTGATTTGCATTTCCTGATAATGAACAATTTCTTTAAGTATTTTTTGACCATTCAAGATTCCACCGTTGTGAATTCTGCTTAACTCTATACCCCCTTTTATTATTAGGTTTTGTGGGTTTTGGAGGATAGCTTCTTGAGTTCTTTATGTGTTTTGGATATTAGCCCACCATCAGATGTGGGGTTAGTGAAGTTTTTTTCCCAATCTGTAGATTGCCGATTTATCCTAAGTCCTTTGCCTTACAGAAGCTTTTCAGCTTTATGAAGTCTCATTTATGCATTTTGGATGTTAGAGCCTAAGTCATTGGAGTTCTATTTAGGAAATTTACCCCCTGTGCCAATGAATTCAAGTCTCTTTCCCACTTTCTCTTCTATTACATTAAGTGTATCTGGTTTAAACTTGATGTCCTTGATCCACTTGGATTTGAGCTTTATGCAAGGTGACATATATTGATCTATTTTCATTTTTGTACATATAGACTGCCAGTTAGAACAGCTCCATTTATTGAAGATGCTTTCTTTTTTCCATTGTGTATTTTTGGATCCCTTGTCAAAGATCAAGTGTCCATAAGTGTGTGGGATTATTTTGGGATCTTCAATTCTATTCCATTGATTGACCTGTCTGTTTCTGTACAAATACAATGCAATATTTCTCACTATTGCTCTGTAGTCCAGCTTGAAGTCAAGGATGGAGATTCCCCCAGAATTTCTTTTAGTGTTAAGATTTGAGTTTTTTATTTTATTTTATTTATTTATTTATTTATTTATTTATTTATTTATTTATTGCTATCCTGGATTTTTGCTTTTCCATATTAACATGAGAATTTCTCTTCCCATGTCTGTGAGAATTGTGTTGGAATTTTGATGGTGATGGCGTTGAATCTGTAGATTGTTGGTAGGATGGCCAATTTTACTATGTTAATCCTACCAGTCCATGACCATCAGAGATCTCTCCATTTTCTGAGGTCTTCAATTTCTGTCTTGAGAAACTTAAACTTCTTATCTTACAGATCTTTCACTTATTTGGTTAGAGTTACCCCAAGATATTTTATATTATTTGTGACTACTGTGAAGGTTGTTGTTTCCCTATTTTTTCTCAGCCCATTTATCACATTTATTACATAAAGGAAGGCTACTGATATCTTTGAATTAATTTTATATTCAGCCAAATAATATATTCTATTATTTGCTGAAGTTTGTTGAATTTAATTTGATATTGGCTTTTGGTTTGCTGTATATTTCTTTTATTATGTTTAGTTATGGGTCTTGCATTCCTGATCTCTCCAACTTTTAACATGAATGGGTATTGTATTTTATCAAATGCTTTTTAAGCATCAATGATATGATCATGTGATTTTTTTTCTTTGAGTTTGTTTATATAGTGGATTCCAATAATGAATTTTTGTATATTAAACCGACTTTGCATCCCTGGGATGAAGTCTACTTGATCATGGTGAATGATAGTTTTGATGTGTTTCTGAATTCTGTTTGCTAGAATTTTATTGAGTATTTTTACATCGATATCTATTAGCAAAATTGGTCTGAAGTTCTCTTTGTTTGTTGGGTCTTTGTGTGATTTAGGAATCAGAGTAATTGTGGCTTCATAGAACGAATTAGGTAGTGTTCCTTCTGTTTCTATTTTATGGAATAGTTTGAGGAGTGTTGGTATTAATTCTTCTTTGAAGGTCTGGTAGAATTCTGCTCTAAAGCTGGCAGGCTCTGGGCTATTTATTTATTTATTTATTATTATTATTTTTTTGATGAGGTTTTTAATAACATCTTCTATTTCCTTAGGGGATATAGGACTGTTTAGATAGTTTACCTGCTCTTGATTTAACTTTGGTACGTGGTATCTGTCTAGAAAATCATCCATTTCATCTATATTTTCCAGTTTTGTTGAGTATAGGCTTTTGAAGTATGATCTGATAATTTTTTTTTAATTTCTTCAGTTTCTGATGTTATGTCTCCCTTTTTCATTTCTGATTTTGTTAATTTGGATACTAACTCTGTGCCCTTTAGTTAGTTTGGCTAGAAGTTTATCTTGTTAATTTCCTCATAGAACCAGCTTTTGTGTCCATTGATATTGAGATATATTAATACAGATGATTATTATTCCTGCTGTTTATTGTTGTAGGTGGCATTATGTGTATGTGGGTCTTTCCTTTTGGTTTTGTTGTGCAATGATTAATATGTCTTTATATTTCTTTCTTTCTTTCTTTTTTTTTTTTTTTTGTGTGTTGGAATTTTTCTTCTAGAATCCTCTGCAGGGTTAAATTTGTAGATATATATAGTTTAAATTTGGTTTGTCCTAGAATGTTTTGATTTCTCCATCTATGTTGATTGAAAGTTTTGCTGGGTATAGTAGCTAGGGCTGGTATTTGTGTTCTCTTACGGTTTGCATGACATCTGCCCAGACGCTTCTGGATTTTAGGGTATTTGTTGAGAAGTCTGGTGTATTTATTATAGGTCTGCCTTTATATGTTACTAGCCCTTTTTCCTTTACAGCTTTTAATATTCTTTCTTTGTTCTTTGCATTTAGTGTTTTGATTATTATGTGATGGGAGCATTTTCTTTTCTGGTCCAATCTATTTAGTATTCTATAGGCTTCTTGTATATTTATGGCCATCTCTTTTTTTTAGGTTGGGGATATTTTCTTCAATGATTTTGTTGAAGATGCTTACAGGTCCTTTGAGCTGGGAATCTTTGCTCTCTTCTATTCCTATTATACTTAGGTTTGGTGTTTTCATTATGTTCTGGATTTCCAGGATGTTTTGGGTTAGGAGTTATATATATATATTTTGTACTTTCTTTGACTGTTGTGTCAAAATCTTCTAAGGTATTGTCTATACCTGAGATTCTCTCTTCTATCTCTTGTATTCTGTTGTCTGTGCTTGCATCTGTAGCTTCTGACCTTTCCTAGGTTTTCCATTTCCAAAGTTGCCTCCATTTGTGATTTCTTTATTCTTTCTCCTTCTGTTTTTAGGTCTTGGATGACTTTGTTCAATCCCTTCACGTGTTTGATTGTGTTTTCCTGTATTTCTTTAAGGGATTTATTTGTTTCCTCTTTAAGGGCTTCTACCTGTTTACCTGTATTTTCCTCTATTTCTTTAGTAAGTTATTTACATCTTCTTAAAGGACTCTATTATCTTCTTGAGACAGGATTTAGGTCAGCATCATGGTTTTCATGTGTGTTTCAGGGCTTGCTGTAGTAGGAGAACTGGGTTCTACTGGTGCCAAAGTATATTGTTTCTGTTGCTTATAATCTTGAGTTTGCCCCTTGCCATCTTGTTAACTCTGGTGTTAACTGGCCTGGGTGTCTCTGTCTGGAGCCTGCCTCCTGTGTTTCTGGGTTGCTGTAGGTCTCCAGGGAGACCTGTGGCCTTGGCTGTAGCAGATCTCCTGGGATGCCTTTAAACTGTGGGGTCTATTCTCCTGGGTGCAGCAGATCTCCTGGGAGGCCTTCAGACTGCAGGATCTTCAGAGGGGAAGACAAGTTGATGATCTACCCTGGTGGAAGACACAGGCTGAAAGGGAGGTAGACTTTGAATGGAGGGGATGGTTCCTGAGTCACCTGGGCTCCTTAAGGGTTCCAGGTGCTGTGGTTATTTGGGAGGGTCTCTTTCCTGTTGCCCTGGGTGCAACAGATCTCCTTGCAAGCCGTCACACTCTGGGGTCTTCAAAGGGGCAGAGTAGCTGAGGATCTACCCCTGTACAATGTTCAGGCGAAAAGAGAAGATTCATAATTTTAGATTTTGATGTTTTTCTTTAGTTAGAAGTTACTCTACTAGCTAATACTTGGGTATTCCATGCTTTGAAAGTTATGATTTATCCAAAAAACCATCTTTACTTTTTGCTGATGTTTACATTAAATATTCATAGTAACAACAAAGCACAGAGACCTGTTAGTAGTTTTTATTTTAATAGACTATGCATGAAATTTAGAAAATAGTGTGGGTTATTTCATTAAATTGAAAAAATCTGTTGTATTAAATATGACCTTGTAATTGTTATTTGACTATCAGTATCATTTGACAATATTAACCCAAATACATGTGCAGAATTTTTGCATTAATTCTAACCATTTTCTGTTTTCTGTTTTTAAGTATTATAATAGGAACTATAAGTAAGTTCAAAGTAATAGTGCTTTTAAAGCTACCGTGATGAAGCAATAGTAGGCTCATTTGATATTAAGGTTGTAACTAACATTGATGTATGTTTGCATCTGTTGAGATACTTATTTGACCTTTATCTATTTAATTCTAGTTGTGTTGCTTGATACAACGACAGTGATGGGAGAACTAGGATGGAAAACATATCCATTAAATGGGGTAAGTTTGAATGCCATGGAAGTTTTCAAGTTACCATCTATCTTAGATGCATAAGATCTTCTAGGAAAGTTAAAGGAACCAAAGATTTGTGTGCACTTTTTGCATATCACTTAAGTTACATAGAAAAGATTAAAGTCCAAATGAACTGGTAATAAATGCAAATACTATATAAATAATCTTGTTTTCTTTTAAGTTAAAAATTGTTATTTAATATTCTACTTTAAGAATGGAATTTTTAGGAAAATTTTTGACATGTTTTCCTTAAAATATTATACATGCATACTTATCTATGTATTTTTTTCTGTACTCAGGTTAAATATGGTAATAGTAATTACATTTCTTCAGAGACAAAACATATAATTAGAGTGAACAAATATGAGCAATATATCATTTAGTAAAAAAATATTAGGTACTACAGAAGTGTTTTGGAAATTGGTGAGGTGATTCATCATGACTACCTTTATGTAATCTCCAAGGTTGTTTCTAAAGGCTTATTCACATGTGTAATCTATAAAATTATACTATTTTCTAGATATTGTTATTTTAGCTGTGGTTATTACTTAGTTTTTACATATTTCACTTCATTTTACATGATTTCTGCATACCAGTGTATTTCTAATTAATTTTTAAATTAAGCTAAAACTGTTGTTTGTGGATATTTTTACTCTTATTTTTCTACCAAACAGAAAATTCAGAAATCAATACAAGAAAATATTTTTTTTCCTACAAATGTTCTCATTTATCAGTTCTTTACTGATTTGTTTTACTTTACTTTCTTCATTATAACTTCAAATATGAATCAGTTAGGACAAATTACATTGTCATTTATTGTGTTTTAGAAACTTTTGCTGCAATGCACAATTTACAGCAAATGTTATTTATTCAACAAATGCTCCTGAAACAAACAAAACAAAAAATCATGTGGAATAAAATCTTCATTTATTAGTTGACTAATTCTGTCATTTGTTTTATAAAAATCTATCATTACAAAGTTAAAGTTTTCATTTTATTCTGATGGAATTGTCATCAAAATTTCTGAGGAAATGTAGTTTTAGGTATTATAATTTTATCTTTACTATTTTATATTAATAATGATTTTTAATAAATGCCATTATTTCAGGTTAGGTTTCTTACTACTAATCAAAACTTCTAGAATTCACTATATATACTGATAATTATATAATGTATAATTTCCATAAAATTCTAATTTATATTTGAAATTACAAAAGCTATTGTGCTAAAGTTTTCAAAATTATCTAAAAATTAACTTGTAAGAAAGGCAGTGGCAGAATTCAGTTAAGTCTAAAATCCAGATATTCAGAGAAATCAACAGTTTCTCTATCAATTCTAATGTCTAAATATAATGTGTTAGAAAATATTCACCAGTTTAAGCTGTCAAACCAACTGATCCCAAAATGATGAGGCACAGTAACTGAGGACTGGAGAAGAAAGACAGCCATGCAAGCTCATCCTGCATGGTAAACTCACTCTTCCGGGTTTTTTTTTTTTTTTTTTTTTTTTTGCTTTGTGGGATCCTCCACTTTCATAAGGAAGCATCATTGTACTCATTCAAATATTAATTCAAATATTAATTAGTCTCAGAAACATCCTCAAAATTATTGGCAGAAATGTTTTCTCCATTTTCTAGGTGTTTCTTATTCCAGTCAAACTGACTTCAATTTAACCAAGTCAGAAGAATTATGAACATAACTCTCATATCTAAATAACAGCTGCAGATGAGCCTAGTACCTAGTGTGGTTTACAAGATATGTCTAGTTTTAAATTACAGCTAAACTGGGTAAATGGCCATCTTGTCTATTACTTATATGTCTCAGTTTTCTAGCATAATTGTTTACCACATGAAGAGTCAGAAATTTAATGTATTTCAAGAGACAATGGAATAACGACTAATAATTTTGTTTATACAGTATGATAACTTCAGTAGTTTAATAACTTAGCAAAAGTTCTAGTCCTTAGTATTTCATTTTGAATCATTTTATAATGCAGCATAATCTTTTAAAAATATATACTTTTTTTTGAAATCACAAAGTAAGAACTTTAATGATAACTTCTCTAAAAATGAATGTTAATTTTCATTGCTTTGCAAGCTGCTATTTAAATAAGTTTTCTTCGAAGAAACTCCATAACATATATAGTGGTGTTCTAAATGTCCACTCTGTTAATTTCATTTCTTTTAGTTCACATTTCAAATAACTGCATTCAGTTTAATGAATGGATAGATTACTTATACAAATATATTTCATTAATTTTAGTGTTTCAGTGACATTTTGTTGCATCTTAGTATGTGTGCGTGTGTGTGTGGGGTATGTGTATATCTACATCACAGCTGGCATATGGACAACAAAGAACAACACACAGTTATTGTCATCTCATTCCATTTTGTGAATTCCAAGGATCAAACTCAGTTCCTAGGCTTAGCAATAAGCAGCTGTACTAGTTGAGCCATCTCATTGGCCTTCATATGGTATTTTATAGCTATGAGAGCTTACTCTCTATACAGATAAAGAGGAGAAAACACTAATATTAAACATTTCCTTAGATTTTTATGGGGATAAAAATTTCATGAATATAACAAATAAAATATTATTATAATTATTATTTTCATTACTCTAAATATTTTGAATAAGTGAAAATATGAACACAATTTTGTACAAATTGCTTGTTTTCTTTATCTGAAATTACCTTTCCAATTGATATAGTTTTTTCCTGTAGACCTTACAAAACTATTTTAGCATTACAATGCTATTTTAAAGAAATAAAAAGGACTATTCTCTCAAACCTAAGTGAAATGAAAATTCATGTATACAACCTTCCACTGTACAAGAACTATTTGAAAAACAGAAGGATGAGTACAAGAGATTCTAGTTCTGTTTATCATGAAGGGGTATGTGTGTACTCCTTCTTGTGACCTCAAATCTCAGTCACTATGGTCTTTAAACTGTGAGTACTCATTTCAGCATTATTTGCTATATAACACATATTTAATCCTATATATACATATAGCCATACATATGAATGTGTGTGTGTATTTAAGCTAAAGCCGACATGAGGTGCTATTATGATAATAGTGCCCTATAACTTGATAGATTGCAGCTACCCAGAACATAATTCTGGAGAACAATTGTTCAACTTATTGTTTCCTAAAAGCAATGTTTGTAGGAAATGATTATGGGAAATTGAGATATTTATAAGGAAAGAACAGAGAAACTAAGATTATGTTTGTTTATCCCTTTGTTTGATGACTTTCTTTTTTAAATATTTATCTCTTATATTATTATTTTTATACACACTCCTCCTTCTTTCTGTTTCTGTCTCCTCTTATCCAGACCTAGATTTTCTTCTTTTAATGGCATGAGAAAGCACTCTATAGAGGAAAGGATTCTGCAGTGTGACAACCGAGTCCGTCTTTTGAGGACCATAATAAACATCCAAGCTTCTCTTTTATTTTTTGAGAACTGGAAGCACTAAATTTGAAACCCATCTTTAATTCTTTGGTCACTGCTTTCAAAAGCTTGTTCTATTAAAATACATACAACTCCAGCTGAGCTATCATTGCCTATATATCTCTATTTGGCCCCTGTGGTCAAGAGAAAAGCAGGCCAGCCATATCAGGTACATAGATTTCCTCTGACCATTCCAAAGAGTGGTGTTTAAGGTGGTTGTTTTCTAAACTTTCCTTTTGTAAATATCCCAAAGGATTCTAACCTATGAAGTCTCATCCCTGTTAAGAATTTTAAAGCTTTTTGCAAGATAAATGATCACATATTTTTTAAATTTCCATTTAAATGAAAATACCTTTATTGGTTTTATTTTTAGGTTTGTCTACTTTGCATGTGTGTGAGTATGTATGCCCAAATATAACACAGTGCTTGTGCAGAGGTCCAAGATTAAGTCACTTTCTCTTCAAGTTCTCATTGTCTACCTTATGAACTAGTGAACAATCTCAAATCACCAGGCTTGTCAGTATGCATTTACCCAGCTCCTTTAATTTCTATAGTCTATTTTTAATGTACTCTTTTAGAAACTTTATATGTTTCTTAGACAAAGTAGCTGAAAAATAAACTTAAGATTATTTTAAGCTCACCATTTAGGAGTACATTCCAATTTGTCAGAAAAAATCATTGAGAGAAATTGACAAAGTTGGTCCCATTGCATCCATGGGCAGTAGAAGAGAAAGACTCAAGCCTTGATTTGCCCTGGTTAGTCACTCTGGAGCTATGCCCACAATGAGAATGGTGCTTTCCATCTCAATTAAACCAATCTAATAGGTCATTCTTTGCCAAGACCAGATGTTTATCTTCTAAGTGACCTAAGTGACAATCAGTATTAACAACAACCACCTCCTCTCAGCTTGACACTCAGCCATATAACTAGTGAGCTCTAACATTCCATTCATTGTCCCAAAGTCTCATGTTTATCATAATGCAAAATTAATTTGATCCAATTTCTAGAAATCCCGACAGGCTTTTCCTTTTTAATATTTTCTACAAAGTTTAAAATTCTACATCTTCTAAGACTAAAGACAGTCACTTTACAGGGTACCCAGAAATAAAAATAGTTCTAATACAAAATGGTCCTGAGTAAACATTCCCATTCAAAAAAGGAGAAATGTGACATTACATGCTAATTTCTAAGCAGCAGAGGAAATGACAAAAGCTGCTGCTCGATAGCCAATATCTAGGGCTCATGATGAAATCATCTGGCCTCTAAATGGCATTAGTAGAACTGCCTAGCTCTTCTGCTTTAAGCATACATAGTATCTTTCTGAAGTCTGTTCTACTCAGTGCCTTCAGTGAACATTTGTGGGTCTGGTATGTGCAACATTTTGGCAGCTGTGCTGAAACTTAGGACTTATCATCATAGGTTTATACAAAACCTTTTACAGCCTTCTTATAGGGACTTTGATTCTCCTGAATATGGATTGAGTCAATGACACTGAAACCTTCAAACCACATGCCATAAAAATCATTGTCTTGCATCTTACAAGCTTACAAAACTAGTATCTTGTGAGTGATGCTACCAAGTCCTGCTGCAAGGTCAAGGTAAAGCCTGCTACCAAACATGATAGTTGTTACTTTCAACCTCAGCTTCACTCAGTTCCTCAGGACACAGGCAAAATGATTGTTCACCATAACAGAACATGTTCAGTTCCATAGTCCTTATTCTCCTCTGAAGCATCGTGATACAGGTTTCCTTCTATTTATTATTATTATTTATTATTATTATTATTTATTATTATTATTAATCATTTTATTCATTTACATTTCAAATGAAGTCTCTGTTCCCAGTTTCTTCTCAACAACCTCATCATTTCGTCCTCCCTCCCCTTTGACTCTATTAGGGTGCTCCTCTACCCACTCACCCATTCATGCCTAACCACTCTAGCATCCCCCTATGCTGGGGCATCAAACCTCCACAGGACCAGAGGCCTCCCCTCCAATTGAAGCCAGATAAGGCCGTCCTCTGCAACATATATAACTGGAGCCATGGATCCCTTTGGTTGGTGGTTTAGTCCCTGGGAGCTCGGGGGGGGGGGCTGGTTAGTTGATACTATTCTTCCTATGGGGTTGTAATCCCCTTCAGCTCCTTCAGTCCTTCCCCTAACTCTTTCATTGGGTTCCTGGTCTGTCTGGTGTTTAGCTGTGAGTATCTGCATCTGTATTAGTCAGGGGCTGGCAGAACCTCTCAGGAGACAGCCATACCAGTCTTCTTTCAGCAAGCGCTTCTTAGAATAAGCAATAGTGTCAGGGTTTGGTGTTTGCAGAAGGGATGGATCCCTAGGTGGGGCAGTCTCTGGATGACCTTTCCTTCAGTCTCTGTTCTACTGTTTGTCCATGTCTTTTCTTTGGACAGGGAAAATTCTGGGTTAAAAATTTTGAGATGGTCAAAATACCCCATCCCTCAACTGGGGGCCATGCCTATGTACTGGAGGTGGCCTCTACAGGTTCTATCTATCCTTTGTTGGGTATTTCAGCTGTAGTCATACCCATTGGGTCCTGGGAGCTGTTTTATGGCTTTTTCTAGGCATCCTAATCTCAATTCCTGGTAGAATGTCTGACCATTCACCGTATGTCCAGTTATAGCATTCCAGGCTTTTTCTAGCCCAGAGCTACAGTCTTCCTCATATTCTCAACGTAAATGAGTTCCAAAGGCCTACCACTCACAAGGTTAGGTTTATCACAGAAACAGCACAACTCTAGATTATCAATTTTCTATATTAGCTATGTTGCACATTGCTGGAGCAGTATAGTATGTATTCCATACACAAGGTAAAGAAGGATGGGTTTATTTTGGTTCTCAATTGATGGGTATATTCCAGCATGATAGAGAAGTCATTTAGCTGTTAAAGGACAGTAGAAATCATGAGAAATGATAAGAAAAGGCCATAAGAACGCAGGCATTTGAAAGAGTCTGGACCTCTAAAAGTAACATTGTGGCTGTTAAACGTCTAAGCTCTGCGAGGCTCCAGGGACCTTTATGTGGGATAGAGATGGAATGAGAAAATAATTTTCACTGAGAATACAGGAAAACTTTGTCATCTATCTGTGCCTCTCACAAAGAAGGTTCTATTACTCCCATATGGGATGTATTGGTCCTTGACATGGTCATACCCTTGTCAACAACACACTTGCACTCTGGACATCATTCACCACACTGAACCTCTTGATTAAGTATTAGGTCATTTTGAAGTCACCTCCCTAATTTGATTATTGTCATATACATATATATTGAATAATCATATTTCAATCAATATATGCATATATATATGTCAATTTTAAGAAGCTGGCTTCCTTTAACTTAGACTGACAGAGTGTAAATACACATTGTAAGCATAATAGTAGTTTGTAGGAATAATAAAAATAATGATAGCAATGACAAATGGAGAAAGAGAGTTACTATGAAGCAGACCAGCAAAGGGAAACAGAAAAGCTTAGACACTAAAATCTCCTTTAGAAAAACACAGGGCCATGAATGTAACCAAACTGCTGTCTTTTTTTCATCTGGTGTTGTAGTGAGTTAGGGAAATGACCTTTCTGTATACAGGCTGCAGAGGAAAACAGATGAATGAATTTGTGTTGTCTATTAAAGGCCATAAAATGTAAATATTTAATAAATATACAACTACAATCCTTGTAACTTTTCTTCCCACCATCTCATAACAACTACTCTGAACAACAACAAAAAAATTGATTACTGTCTTATATTTTCATTAGCTGAAAGAGCATCTATTAAACAAGGTAAATTTAATTTTGAGCTAAGGACAGGAAGTAATGGAAATTTAGAAAATCAGATGTGAAATGTTTACTATCTGTGAATAAGTGATTGCTTTCATATTCCTGGAGCACTTATAAGTCAGAATGAATTGAATCCATTTTTTTCATTGGCTCTGCTATCTTTTAAAATAGGGGCTTAATAATGTCTTCTTCTAATCACTCTTTTTGAAAGGTATTAGCATATTTAAAAGAAGTCAATGGTTACATAATATACTATTTTCTTTGATTTTTTTTTTTTTACATTAATACTTCTAAATTTTGATTTATGGACTCCTGGGCTTGTTTTAAAAATTAATTACTGTGTTGTATGGTTCACCTAGGAAGCTGGATTGTTGTTGTTGTTTTGGTTGTTGTTGTTTTTGAGGAGGTTAAAATCTATTTTAACCATCATTGTTTAAATACATAAACATGATTTCATTTATACAGTTGTCTACATCTAAATCTCATACAAGGTCATATAAATACTTTAGGAAATTAATAATAAAGGTTGCCAATGGAGTTAACATGTTACAGGAGGGGTTTTTAAAACAATTAATTAATTACCATCTATAGGCAACTCACTCTTCTACCCCCATGGGCAAGTAGCATATCCTGCAGTATCTTTTCACAGTTTCATCCCTTACTCCATGGACTCATTTACCTCCTTGTTACCTATCTCATGATTTACCATGGTATATTTATTTATGTGCTTTGAGTTTTTCTACAGCAAGTTTCCTCAGTCAGTCAAGTACTGCGTCAATAGGTGTCTTATTGCAACCATGTCTCTGTCCTATTAAGAGTTTTTCTCCTCTTATGAACCTACATCCTCTGTAGATATACAGGGTGGCCATTACCTGCCACTCTCCATTCGCCCTCTGCCATTTTCTGAGTTTAGTTAGCTCTGGTTTCCATGTTTTCTGAAATATTCATCATTTCTTGTAGCTTGCTTACTATTGTTTCTGGCTATCAGAACTCAGTTCTCTGGTCCGTAATTAAATATAATATTCCTACTCTTTTCTAGAAAATTGATACTTCTAAAGATTAAATAAGGAAACATTATTTCAGGAATGTGTGAAATCCAGTGTCTATTGCAGCATTTGACTCAAACTGTTTAAATATGTGGTGAACTATTGCTGTAATTGAGCAATTGGTATTATATGGTATAAGAAACTGGATGTTTTGTATGTATGTAGAATTAATAAATGCGTGTAGTATGGTAGAAGTACATACACACCTGACAATATCTTAATAGTATACTGGTCGAAGACTATATTTTGCAAATCTAATTAAAGATGGAAGAGTTTAGTATTAAATGTACAGAAATCTTTTGTGGAGAAAAAGAAAAAAACTGTAGTAAACATTTAAGTGTGCTCTTTTTCAAAAATTTTTAAGTATAGGTAAGAAGGTTTAAATATTTGCTTCCAATTTTGTGTTTTATCTAGCCTGATTCATACTCCTGTAATCAATTTTCTCATAAAATTCAAAGTTCAGAAATGGGAAGAAAGATATTTAGCTATGAAATACAAGGACTGTAAAAAAATCTTGGAAACTTTTAAAACAAAATGAATGAAGGCATAATAAACTTTCAGAAAATTAATGACTGTTATAGAGTGGTTGATGTGTTGAATCCCATTTGGGAAATATTAACCCCAGTAAGTTATTAATCCTGCACAATGTTACAGAGGCAATAGTAAAAAGCAGACATATGGATCTTTAATGGCTTATAGATAAAGTGCTGTTTTAGAGAACAAAGCACTATGTTTTATAAATCAGAGGTCAGCATCAAATGTGAACAGGATTTTTTTAATAATATGTACCCCCATGAAATTAGTATTTTGAGATAATTTAACATAGTTAGCAGAGTCTTAAAATGATTTATTTTCTTCTCATTCAGCAAAGCAAAACTTGTTGACTAATAAATGTAATGCTTTACTTATTTTCCATCACCCCTATAATTAAAAAGCACAAATGCAAAAAGAAAGTTAAAGAAGCTTTTCAAGAAGATAAATAAACAAGGTCTGTGTACATACATACACAAGTATATGTTTTGAATTTTAATATATAGTGGGCACAATGTCTTTGAAAAGTCATGTTAATTTTTATTTTTTATTTTAGCTGTTGAATTTAAATTATGAATTTAGTTAAACTGTTTACCTTAAATGTAATGCCCCAAAGCACACATACAAGCATACAGAGCTTTTTAGAAAAACAATATTATATTATAAAAATGTTTCAGTTTTATTATAATCAACATCTATTATGATTTTTGAACTGTATTTAGTTGTTATTTTCTGCTAAGATCTCTCCACATGCCTTCATATTTATATAAAAATATTTTATATGTATGTATTGCTTGTTTTCAGATACCAGCATCCTATTTTCTGTGAATTTTAAGAAACATATATACCATTTGTCATTGACCTGGAAGCTGACTAGCTATCTTCATTTCTATGGCCTAGAAGAAAATTCTGGTTGTATTTCTTGGCTAGATTGCTCTAATAATTAAAAATACCTGAGAGAAAAGCCATGAAAAGTTTTATTTTGGTCAAATTTCATGGGTGCTTTTCATGGTCAGCTGGCTTATTGTCTTTGAATTTATGGAAGTCAGAAACTTCATGGCAGAAGGCCATGGGGGAAAAGAGTTGTTCACTTTCAGTCACTCAGGAATAGGAAAAAGGCAGAGTAGATGACAAAAGAATCAGGTAAAAGATGAACTCTTTAAAGGCATGTTCCATCCAGTAAATCACCTCCTTGAATGAACTCCAACTTCTAATATCTCATTCATGTATAAATTTGTAAATAAATTAATCCATTGCTGAAGATATTGTACAATTGCATCTTAAGTTCTTCAACTCATGAGTCATTGTGGGACTATTTTATATCCAATGGTTGACATTTATTTTTCCCCAGTGTCTTATTTTTCTAAGCAGACCTGTTAGTTATTAGAACTTTATGATCCTATATAAAACCAGAACAGTATCTCCACTTTGCTTCAGAATAAAGAATTTCAATTCAGGATGCTAACTAATTATAAACCCAAGTTTACACATCTTAATCCTAGGCAATCCCTTCTGCTCAGGCACTTACTCTCTGTTTAGACATCACACAACTTGTACGCAGTGTCATTCATTTCTCTGTCATGTTGTCTCTGGGTGTTAAGGTAAATATGTTATCCTATCCTGATCTGATATTAACAAAAACTAACAGGAATTCTAATGAAGCTACAAATGTAGACACAACAGCAAAGTAGAAAGAGAAAAAACTAAAATTAAAATGTAGATCAGTTGGGTATTTCTGTCAAGATGTTAGAATACCTACCCCTGCTCGTTTCTTAGTTGCATTTGCTTGAAATACATCTGTGAGAGCTCAGTCTAGATTATATTTCTACATGGAGAAGCAGGGTATGTATGAACTCTCACACCTAACCTAGAGCTTCTGGGAAAAGGGAAAGGAAGTTTTCTCTAAGAGAATAATCCCAGGTAAGTTGGCCACATTTCATTGGATGATCACACATGATCACATATCCATATGAGCTCACAAACTGGGCTGAATGGGTTTGATAAAAGGGGACACAAAGTTGTTTGAGGAAGGAAGGTTAGCGGATAAGACAGGAGTTGGCAGAGAGTGTAAATAGGATTAAAAGTGCTGTGTGAAATTCTAATACCTAATATTTGTATATGAGTATCCTATTTTTTGATACCTGTATTGAGTAGCCTCCTGTGGTCTCAATACTCTATACAATTCTGCTGAAAACTAATGACTTCTGTATTTTTTCTCAAATGTCTTTCAGTATTTATACTTATCTTTAAGTATATGTTTATGTTGTTGGTTATTTAATAGATATATTCACAATAAACACTGGTGGATCTTTTTTCCCTTGTCCCTGAAAGCTTAGTATGAGTGGATTCACTATTCCTTGTGGTAAACTATCCTGATACTGTCCTTTAGTGGGAAAAATTGTTCTCAAGACAGAGCATTTTCTTCCTAAACATATAATTTTAAAATCCTAATACATTAAAAATTACATCCTTAAAAGTAGAAATGTTGATTTTGAATTATTTGGATTTTAACATATCAATAGCACTAAAAATTTACATTATAGTCAATATTGCTAGAGAAAGAAAATGTCTATTGAAACTAATAATCACATTTGAAATTGAGTTATTAAATGGAAGACTATTTAGGAATGAAAGGCCATTTTTACAAATTGCATTGGTTAGCTTTATATTACTATACCAAGTTGTATAAGAAAATTCATTATATAGAGAAAAGATTTATTTTTTTTCACAATTCTGGAAGTTCCAAGATTACACAGCTATTCTCTTCTCTATTCTTCTTCTTCTTCTTCTTCTTCTTCTTCTTCTTCTTCTTCTTCTTCTTCTTCTTCTTCTTC
>JADRCH010000150.1:1212958-1234514 GCA_019843965.1 Rhynchomys soricoides | reverse complement strand
TAGAAAGGATTCCAGTGTTCTCCTTGTATTCTATTCATGAAACCCATAAATATCATAAACAGCATGATCAATGAATATTTGTGTATTTGCTTACGAAATATAATTTATATATAAATTTTCAATTACTTGTGATGAGTGAAGTATAAGTAACCAGAATCATTGTAAGTAACCAGAGATTATCATAATCTACAATGATTCCTTGGGTTAATTTGCCAAATTACAGATATTTGTCTTAAAACAACAGAAATTGTCTCAAGGTTCTACAGGCCCAATTGCTGAAATTACAGTATAACAAAGGCCAATCTGCCACTCAAGACCAAAAAAAATCCTCGCTTGTCACTTTTAGTCTTCTAGTGCCCTGAATAATTCTCATCTCCCAATTGTCAGGCACCACTAGATTTTTCCCTTTATCTTCACATGGCCATTTTCCTTCAGGCAGTGTCTCTATCCTCACAAGTCAATGATAGAACTTAGTGATAGGACTCAACTCATACTCTAAGTTGGTAGGACCTTAATTCATCTACACTTATATAGTCTGCTTTTCAAAATAAGGCTGCATTTGCAGATGTTACACGGACCTGAAGTTTTCTGAGACACTGAGTCCTTTTACATGTCAACATGTCAAGCTTCCCAGAAACATCTGTTTATAAATTACATTCATGTTTTAGAACAGTAGTGTATTAAGGTGGGATATAAATTGTTCAATATGGGGTTGATGACATTTTTTCAGTACCTGTTTCTTCAAGGTTAATGCTTGATATGGTAATTAAACCTTCACAAAGGAGCATTTGGGAAGCTGCAGAGAGTTAACCATAGGAATGTTATACAGAAATATGACATACTTATGTGCTTATGAATTTGTAAGATAGTGGTTTTCTGTCCTCTATCCTTCAATTTTTCATCATATACAGTAGATTTGCTGTCACAAATGATTCAGCCTTTATGAAATCTGGAGTAACATAATAAAATAGAACATAAAGAAGAATGGGGTGAAGAGGGGTTTTCAGATTTACTTTTAAGCAGATGGAACAGTCTTTTCTCACAATTTAGTTATATGCTTCATGGGTTTTCACACAGTTCATAAAAAGTTTATGAATTGATGAAAATGCTTAATGGTTTTCTGTCAAAACACAGTGACCTTGCAGGTGTTTTCTGTGATGTTTATCGTAATCTCTTTCAATAGGATGGTAAAATAAAATCAGTTATTTTCAAAAGCTGGCTTCATCTGAGAATAATGTAGACCTTTTACTAATTACTTGACTACAATAAGTATAAACAAAATATTCAGTTTTGCTACCGATGTAATAACCCATTCATCTTTTATTTGTAACTGAGATAATTATTCCTCTCATATGCCTTGACATAAGCAGAAAATGGCAAGATATAATTTCTCTTAGCTGTGGCAAATATTTTGAAGTCATTAGTCTAATGAAAAGGAAGCTTCTAATTTAATCGGATTGCTGTGCAAATTAGAGTGGTCTGTGCTGCAAAATATTACTGAGGGTAGAAATTGCATATGAAATTTGGAAAAAATGTAGAGATACTACCTCCTTATTTTAAAATCAATATAAGATTAAGTGTTAATCTTTTATGCCCATTATTTTCTTTTAGTTACTTATATGATGCCACTATAATTATATATATGTGTGTGTGTGTGTGTGTGTATGTATGTATATTCCCTAATATCAGAATATCATTGAAAATATTCTGACTGTTTTTCTATTTTATTATTTATTTCCTCTATTTGAGGTGCCAACTCTTTAGAGGAAAAGTATCTTTTTTTTTTTAACAGTCTTTGGTTGAGATTACTGCAAACTCAGATAATATCACCTTGTTGGGTACCTTTAGAACTAAGAGTTGATTCTGATTCTTAAGTTAAAAGAAAGAATACATAAAAGCAGAGTGAAAGGAGCAAGTATGTAAATACAGTAAATATGTATGTATGCAAGGAGTGAGAATAATACAGACAGCCTTTTTGGGAGCAGAGAGCATGGCTGTGACGGTAGGCAAAGAAGACAATGTGGGATTTTGGATACTCCTTATTAGCCACAGAATGCCACTGAATGAGAAGTTTCACATGAAGTGATTTTACCAGAAGAATAGATTCTGGCATGTGCCAGTACGATTAAGTATCCTATTAATCTCTGTCAGTCACGGCCCTTCAAAGACTGAATTCAAAGAATTGCTTTTTCATAAGCGGGAGGACAAGAGGAAACATTTGAAAGAACAGGTGATTAATGACATCATTACAAAGTCCTGTGACTATTATGCAAAACCCAAGACATTTGTGCAGAAAATCTGGAAGTAACTTGAAAGTCCACGGATTGCCTCATTCTGAATCATTGATCTAAAATGCATGAATGTAACAGGCTGATGATAAATGTGAAGAAGTGGCTGCATAGGATACGGTAATCAGACCTGGTTTTTATACACATTTGGCCAGAACTGAAAACAAGGTAATATCATTTCTTTTGACTAAGGTATGGTATTTTAGGATTGTAACCAACAAGCAAGATGTTTGTCTTAGTGGAAAACATGTCCTTTGGTGAGATGAAACATTTTTGTTAATTTTTATTGAACATTCCATAGTATGTTATGATCTAATCCACACCCTATTCTGTACTCTCCAGTTCTTCTCCTACGACTTTTACTTCCGACTTCATGTGCTTTCTTCACCTTGCTTTAGAAGCTAAAGGAGGTGCCATTTATCAAGAGATTCTGTATTGTCAAAAGGAGGCTAGAGTGGGGAAAAAAGGAGATTAGTGGCTCAAACAAAGGACTGGAACTTTCATGTCACGCTGGGTAACGTTTGGGAGTCATTTGCACAGTACAGACTTTCAATTCATGTTCTATCCATGTAGTTCTTTATACAACTTCTTGTATTGCATGTCTCATAAGCATCTTAAATCTGTACCTAAGAAGTGTGCATCTTAGACATCTGCAGATATTCTGGAGTCACAGCAATATTGGCTCTGGCCAGTTATAATAAGCCTCAACTTGGGGGTTTCCAGCCTTCCTCTTTGCTGGTGGGTTGTTCTAGCACACTATTTTTCAACCTCTGTAAGGCATTCCAGACGTCACTCCCTATCCTAGACTTACCTCCCATCTGAGAGTAGTTTCAGAATATTTTGGGAGAGCTGAAAAATGATGATCCATCTCCTTTTAACTATTTCCTGCTGGTGAGCAGTATAGCTTCCACCTGAGCAGGACTACAAAACTATCTCCAGATCGTATCCCTTGTGGTAGAAACTATCTGAAAAGGTGAGCATTACAAAATTAGTCCAGAATTGTATCATAAATGACAGAAAAAAAAATAGAATTTCTCTTAAGTATTAGGCAGGTCTTCCCAGTGCTATTAGCATATCTAGGACTCTCAGGTCTTGCAAGACAGATGCCCTAGCATTAATAGTTCAAAGGCAGGAAAAGCAGGTAAGCCTGGGCCTTGAATACTTACATTAGCAGAGAAAGAAAACAATTAGTAAGAACAGAGTGTTAGACTGATGAGGATGTGAGGCTGGACGTGAAGGAAATTCCACTAAATATGGACAATGGAAACAAAAAAAGGTAATGTTTGGTAGACATGTAAGTATTTGCCAAATGCTGGTACTGTAAGAAGTACAACCAGGCACAAAGCCCATTAAACTTCATAATTGGAAGGTGTAGAGAAAAATCAGGAAGCCCACATGGTGGGAACAGGGGAAGACTGGGCAAGAGAAGTAAAACTGAGTACAGAAGGGTTCATCTGACATTGCTTACAGATTATGTTGAGATGCCATTTTTCTTTCACTGAAAAATCTGTGTATTTTTATTTTATTTTATTTTGTGTATTTTTAATTATAATACTTGAAGGGATTATAGGATTTGACTATATACTCAAAGACTGCTCTGATTTTGATGAGATGTGTTTGACCCTTAAATATGTGAAAATGCTTATTGTGTTTTTTTTAGAAAATTAACGCTTCACAATATTCAAATCTTTGCATAATTTTAGAGAAATTTTAAGATTTTCTTTGTAACAACATTTTATAGAAGGTTCAAATTTTTTATTCTCATAATTTAATTCATTAACTTTAAGTAGGATTGAAGGAGTTACTAATGGCATACACCAAATCCTTGCATGCAGAGAGGAATTTGAGGAGTGTTGTCCTAAAGGAAAGGGGAAGGGCCTTTGCAATTATATATTTATCGATGTCAGGGTAAGGATAGTTGAATTTAATCAGCAGAACTCATCTTAAATGTGATTTACAAAAATGAGAAACTGCTCATAACGTTTGACTAAATATTTGTAGTATGCACTTTTGAAAATAAATACCTATCAATATACTTGGTACAAGCCAAAAAACATATAAACTAAATTAAATTCAGATTTATAACCAAATAAAACTAACTGTGAAATAGAAGATGAGAAGTGATATACATTGTTGTGTTCCATGTGCCACGGAAAATTAAATCCAGACAGATGTTTTCAGTGGGAGTAGAAGGGGATGAAATGAAGATAGTGGTAAGACAAAACCAAACATGATTATCACAAGCTACCAGAAGATCTACATTAAACCTCTCAGACCGATAACAGTTTGTCCTCTATGGTTTTACTTTTAAGATTTCATATTAAAAGATACCGTATTTCATGATTTCTATCACTGCCCCGACCCCAAGCCAATCTTTGCATGTCCCCTCTCCCAACCAAATTCATGACCTATTTATTATAATCATTTACAAACATACATACACACACACTCACACTCACACTCTTATTGAGTCCAATTTGTCCTTATTTGTAAGTATTTAGGACTGATGACATAGGATTAGAGAATTATTGTTCATACCTAAAAGCAGAAACCAAACACACAAACAATAGACCCACCCTTACCACAAATGGTCCTTCTCCCTCAGCATCCTGCCTGTAGTGCTCTTTATCTAGAAGTGAAGCCTTTTGAATTTTACCTCCATCTATTCTGCCATATGATCATTGAAGGTCTTATTGAAAATTCATAAGAGCAACACCCATGTCCTGTCCAAAAGACACTATCACATATCAGGCTTCCCAGTCTCCAGTCTCTTCTTATCCCTATGTTTTCTTCCCCAGTGCTTCCAGGTCTTAGTTGCAGAGACAGCCCTACACACCTGTAAGCCCAGGACCCACAGTAAGGACAGGACTGGCATCATAAATCCTTATGCTGTGATAGTGAAACTTAAATATTATGTATAAACAACAGCTGTCTAGTAAGACCTAAACCCTTGCTCAGTTGAGGGGAACTCATACCTAGCACTATAACCCTAACACAAAACCAATGAATGGAGAGGTCCTAACCTGTAGAAGAAAACCTGGTATTTTAGTAATATGTCTGTCTAGATAATCATCCTCATAATCAAATGTAAAAAAGCTCTCATATTGCATCAAGGAAATTTTTGAAGCAGTTGGATACTACAGAAAAAAACTGCAGCTGGCCAAAATATGCGGGTACTTTCTTGATTGAGCTCTCCAGTGGAATCGTCTTTGAAAAATACCATTCAAAAGTAGTGAAGAGCTGGATGCGGCATTCACTTATAACCTAGTATCTGGGAAGTGTAATCAAATGGATCAGAAGTTAAAGGTCAGCTATGCATACATGGTGAGTTTGAGAGTTCAAGGATAGCCTATACTTCACGAAACTCTTCAAAAGAAAAAAAAAGCATCGTGGAAAATGAAGACATTGTTTTTCCAATTGGGCTAGCAGCGACAATGCTTCATGATAAGTGGGATGGTGTTATGCATTTACCTTCTGGCAAGTACAAAACTATATTTTACTTGTCAAGTTTAAATTGTAAGCAGACAGCAGAATGCATTAAATCAGTGTACCAGTTAGTTTTTTACAGTCAGCTTGATATAGGCTAGACTTGGCAGTGAAGAGGAGAGTGCAGCTGAAGAGTTGACCTGGCCTATGGATATCATGACCGTGGGGCATTTGGTTGTTAATTGATATAAGTAGGACAACCAAAATGGGGGTGGTGACATTTTAGGCAGGTTAGCTAGAACTGCAGAAAAAAGGTAGCTGAGTATGCCCAGGGTAACAAGAAGTATTCTTCCATAGTTTCTTCTTCAAATTTATTTTGATTTCCTTCTCTGACTTCTTACAATAATGGATTGTGACCTGGAAGAAGAAGCCAAAAATAAATGAATGAATTAATAAGTAAGTAAGTAAATAAATATCCTTTCCTTCTCAAAATGCTTCTGGCCATGTTATATACTACAGCAGCAGAAAAGAAACTAGAACGTCCAGTGTCCTTGTTTCATCATATGATCATTGTATGTGTCTAAAGTGAATGCATTCCAGAAATCATAAAATGATAGCAGACACATCCCTTTCCTGTTACAACTATTTATGATAACCTTAAAAAGGAATTCTAAAAATATGCTTTAGTGTGTGAATACTGTTAATTGTTTTGTTATTTAAAACTTCTAAAATTAAAAAAAAAAAAGAAACTTGACTTCAAAATTCAAAGTATATATTTTGTTGAACTTATCTATGGTTCTGTACATAGAATCATTTAATTATTTGTAATTTAATCTGACCTTGATATTTTATAAATTCCAAGTCTTAAAAGACATTTTTCCTTTATGTTTAGAAGTCTACATTAATAAAAGAATTTTGTTTTAAAAACCATGGAATAGAATTTTAAATAAAATGTAGCATTTTATTCCTTTGCTTGACATTTATTTCATAATTTAATGTTCAGAATTGTTACTCTAAACATGTTCCACATCCATGCAAATGAATCAATAATGTAGCATCTTCAATTTTTCTAATTATGTCTAAAATGAAAAAAAGTTTACTCAATTATGAATTACAGATTTCTACAAAGAAAGTATACAGATTATTTCACAATTTTATAGACTTCAGTTCTTGAGTGGTTGATGATTCTGGACTAAAATGTCTTGCTTCTTTTGTTTCAGAAAAGTCTGACTCACTGAAATCTGATCATTTAAGAACACTAAAAAAAAAAAAAAAAAAAAAAAAACCAGGCAGTGGTGGCGCATTCCTTTAATCCCAGAACTCGGGAGGCAGAGGCAGGTGGATTTCTGAGTTCGAGGCCAGCCTGGTCCATAGAGTGAGTTCCAGGACAGCCAGAGCTATATAGAGAAACTCTGTCTCCAAAAAACAAAAAACAAAAAACAAACAAAAAAAGAACACTATTATTATTGTCTTGAGAAAAAATTCATATTGTTACTATGTAGAACTATAAATCTCTACAGATCTGGTATATATAAATTTGCATTTATTTACTATATCCTAATATTTCAAATAAATTGAATCAGGTTGCTTGAGAAACACATTTAATTACACTTGCACAGTTTATAATCTAATAACATGTCTTAGTAATTAGGATAAATTTTCAGTACATATGTAACCACTATAGAGATGTGCATGTAAACAGCAAACATGGAATCATACACATATTATAACACAATAATCAAAATTAATAAATTTTTTGTTCTCCAAAACTAGTTTACCATCTTATTTAATTAGAATGTAACTAATCTTCTAAATATAGATAACATAAAAACTACGGACAAACTCATTTGAATTAATGTGTTATTTTATTCCTTTTTTAAAAGAAATAAATTCTCAAAATTTTTACAAAATAACTAAGAGATTATACCACCTTATTTTATGATGTCTCATCTATCTGTCTGTGCATCAATCTATCTACTAATATATCTACCTACTAATCTACCTATCTACTAATCTATCTATCTATCTATCTATCTATCTATCTATCTATCATCTACTAACCTATCTATGTACTTATATATCTATCCATCCATCTATCTATCTATCTATCTATCTATAATCTAATTATTTTTGCTTTTCTTTCTGAAAGTCAGATTGGGACTATGCTTAGAGTCTATAACTGTGTGTGGACTATGTGCAGGTTCAGTTATCTTTGTTAAGTTTCAGTAAGTCTGGCATTTTTTTCTTACGTCTTAGTCTTCACTCATGTCCTCCTCTTGTGGCACCTACTCAGAATGGATCAAATCTTCTTTGTCTTATATATTTAAGCTCAGGGCCTCTGAAACACTCTTCCATTATGAGCATTTAGCATATCAGAGCTATTCTAGTTCAGGCACATTGACAATCCATGTGTCCTTGTACCTTGTCATAAATGATTTAGGATGTCTCTGTGTCTTTCAAACTTTGCCTGTAAATTTTGTTTTCATACTGTTCTGTCTTATACTACATAGTAGAAAAATAAGAGGGTAGTTTAGAACAGTCAATTAGTTTAGATAAATCTTTATGTTCACCTTTTTGTAGAGAGTTAAGACTATTACATGAAAGGTAGTATAGAAAATGGTTTACTGTTTGTAAATCAGAGATAGAATACAATGAAGGAAGGAAACATAAGAAAATAAGATTTTATAAGAATTGGATTATAAGCTTTGCTTTTACAAACTAGGAATTTCCAGGTAACTGTTTCCTAGTATCTTGGTCCAGAGAGGAATGAATATTAATGAAACAATAATGGATAAATGTATGTCACTAAGCTAATAATATGAAAAAGATTCCCTACAACCTGCCCTACAGACATTACAAAATATTGCAGAAGGTTATAGAAGGTCATTATGATAAAACTGGAATTAATATAGTCTTATTAACAATGAACTTAGCTTTGTTTTTTTTTTTATAGGTTGGTATGGTGCATTTAACATGTTCTTGTTAATTTTATTGAACATGAGTCAAAGATTTACTAAAAATCCAATACTTAAAATACAACCTTATTACCATGTTTGTACGCTGTTTTCTGCATATTTACTATTTTAAAGAGTCTGCCGTGTATGCTATTTATCACATATCCTATTAATAGATATAATGATAGAAGGATCACAAGTGAGAATTAATCCACTCCTAGCATTATTTACTATTGTTTTCTGAGTACTAGTTGTTTTCAAAATTCTATCATATATTTTATTTATCACGTATCCTATTGATGGATATCATGATGGAAGAATTACAAGTGAGGAATTCTTCACACCTGATGTCTGTCTGCTCACTGTAGATTTTACCTATATTCAACTTCTAGGGAGAAAGCATGAAATAATAATGCTCTAATGCTATTGTTGTCCAGTCACCTTGTGTTTCAGATCTTTGGTTCCATTCTTACTGTACTCTTTGTATCTGCATTATATTTACATTGGCAAATTAGGTTAAAAATGTAAAGCTACATAATTGTGTTAGAATTTTTTTATGGTTTAGCTGGGCTGTTATTAAATAATAATTATTTTGTAAATGATTCAAAATAGGCTACCAAATCTTTCATAAATTTATATATACTTATATAATTTAACAAAATAATTTAGAATATATCTTGAATTCTACATTATTTGGAAATTCTTAGAACACAAACTTTCCTACTTTCCTCTACTTTCTCTTCCGTGAGCACAGACATGTTTAAGCATAACTTCCTCAAAGGCAAGTTCACTCTTATATCTCTAATTGCTTTATATTTGTCATAGATTTATAACAGTAATAACATTTAATAATCATAGTATTTACAAAATGTCGCATGTTGTTTCTTGTGATTTTTCTTCCTCAACAGGTGATTTTCTGTAATAGACTGAATTGTACAGAGACACATTTAATATTTACTATTTATTTATTTATTATGCAGGAGAGATGTGTCATAATATACAGGTTAAGGAGAAAGAAAATTCTCAGGAGTCTTTTTCTCCCCTCCCACAATATAGATCCCGGGGATCTAAGTGAGATAATGAGGCTTGGTGGCAAGATCCATTGTCCATGGAGTCATCTCATTTTGCCATATGTAAATTTTTAATAAGCTTAAATTTTGTATTGTATACTTTTATAATGTATACTTTGTGGAAATTTTTGAATTAGTTCTCATGTGGTGTCAGTACAGAAAAACTGTATATGTAAAATTCTTCTACTCAACTTTTATTGGTTTCCATTTTTACATTCGATGGTGTCCATCATGAAGAGAATAGGGAAAACCCTGCTTAACTGCAGGTTGGGATGCAATGGGATGTAGAGCAACAGAGAGCAGGAGTCGGTAAGTGAGAGGATCATTGCACACAAGAATTTTTAGACTCTTTTTTTTCAAGTTTTTCAACAAAGGAAACAATTTTCTCTGTGTTCTTATTCTTCTAAATGGTTTATGGGTTTGAAAGAAAAGTTATTTGGGTTTATTGAGAGGCCCTAGGAAATGAAAGATCATCCTAATCTGGTTTCAGGGAATGACATTGTTGGAATTAATTTGCTTGGTGCCAGAAATGCAATGTTCAGAGCTTTGTAAAGTAATTGAAGATTTTGGGAAACTCAACAGAAGCTGGGTTTGGTTGTATTGATTCAATTAGTGAAGAACAGTCTTTTAGACTTCAGCAGTAGATATCTACTATTGAGAGATGTGGATTTTGATGGCAGACATTATTTTTTGTGATAAATTAGCTCATTATTATTGTGCTATCCTGATCTTTTTATAGAATTTCATATATATTTCCTACTGAATTTGTATAATCTCTATTCATGTACATGAGTTTATGGCTAACTTCTGTGTATTAGGATGTGTGTGTTGGGGTTCCCATCACTGGAGAAACAGATTATTTCATTCTCAGCAGCAATTTATTGCCAGTAGCTTTTAAAAAATATGAGGCTATATAAAATATATACAATATTATACAGTAGCATGTCAACTGATGTCATTTTGCAATTCTAGTTTATAAAACCATTCTGTTGAGATTTTGTTTGTGCACTTCCCCTGTCAAGTCTAAATGACATCCTTTTCTCTGGATCTTAAAATCTTTTCATCCCCTCTTCCTCAGGGTTCCCTGAGAGATAAATTTAGAATTAACATTATAGATGTAATAATTGGGGCTGAATATGCCAATTATCATTTATTCTTTTTATTTTGACCATCTGTAGCTCTCCTCCATTTGCTTCATAAAGAAACACTTTTTATTGGATATTTTATGTATTTACATTTCAAATATTATCACCATTCCCATTTTCCCCTCCGGAACCCTCCTCTCCCATACACCCTCCCCCTTCTTTAAGATGATGTTCCCCCTCCCACCCACCCACTCCCATCTCACTGCCCTGGCATTCCCCTACACTGCGAAATTGAGCCTTCTCAGGACCAAGAGCTTCTGCTATTGATACCAGACAATGCCATCGTCTGCTACATATGCTGCTGGAGCCATGGGTCCCTTCATGTGTAAACTTTGGTTCCTGGTTTAGGCCCTGGGAGCTCTGGTTTGTTGATATTGTTGTTCTTCCTGTGGGGTTACAAACCCCCTCAGCTCCTTCAGTCCTTTCTCTAACTCCTCCATTGGGGACCCTGTGCTATGTCCAATGGTTGGCTGCAAGCATCCACCTCTATATTTGTCAGGCTCTGGCAGATCCTCTCAGGAGACAGCTATAACAGGCTCTGTCAGCAAGCAGTTCTTAGCATCCACAATAGTGTCTGGTTTTGGTGTCTGTACATGAAATGGATCTCAGGTGGGGCAGTCTCTGGATGGTCTTTCCTTCAGTCTCTGCTCCACACTTTGTCCCTGTATTTCCTTTAGATAGGAGCCCTTTTAGGTTAAGAATTTAGAGATGATGGGTGGCCCCAACCCCCAACTGGGGGCCTTGTCTAGCCTCTGGGTATGTCTCTCTAGGTTGTTCATCCCCTTTGTTGGGTATTTCAGATAATCATAACCCTGTTGGGTCCTGGGAGCCTCTTGCTTTCCTGGCATCTAGGACTTGCTAGTGGCTACACCAAGTTTCCCATCCCCCATTGCTACACACCTCTTCAATTTCCTGATCCTCTGTATGTCATCCCCTTCTCCTCTCATCCTGATCCTGCCTCTCATACCGTGTCCCTCCCACCCTCTACCTCCCTTGAGTATTTTGTTCCCTCTTCTAAGGACTGAAGCATTCCTAATTTGGTCTTCCTTCTTGAGCTTCATATGGTCTGTGAATTGTATCTTGGGTATTCTGAACTTTTGGGCTAATAACCACTTAGCTGTGAGTGAATATTTTGAAGCAGATTGAGTATTACAATTATCTGGAAAATTCATGAACTATCCTCATCATAAAATGTAAAATACCATTCACATTTTTTCTGCCCTGAAAGCACACAGTGTATATTATTTGTATAGATGAGGGAGTATGGGGCAGAGTGACAGAGATCAGAAGTTAAGAAACTCAAGTGCTATATTAAATGAGAAACAAAAATATTTTGACTTAAGATGTCAACCTTCTGAGCCCAGTGCATACTGTTCTGCTACTGAGTTTATATTTGAACAATGTCCATGTGTTTGCAAACACATTTTCCTGTAAGATGGGAGACTTTACCCAGATGTAGTTTAATTTCCTTATTTTCCATCTGCTAGTTTTTGTGCTTCGTAGTCACATAAGCAGTTTATTAATTAACAAGACAGGCAAATCCATCTAGGTCTACATACCTATAAGTCTTCTTATATTGATATAAAACCTTTCCATATTTTTGTGTCTCAGAAAAGTGTTTCACCTGCCTTTCACAAATTCACAGAAATCATTGATGGCAGTAAAACCCAGGCACATGAAGGAAACTATGCTATGGTTACCGGTTGTTTTTTTAAACAATAGCAGCATTGCACACAAATGCTGTATCAGTACAACTAGCCCCCATCTTAACTAATGACTAACACCAAAAGCAGATATTTTGTCCAACCAGTTTCTAAAATTTTTTTTATATATTCTTCTCAGTTTTTGTTCTTATAGGGTTTTTAGTTCTTAATGTTCTTATTAAAATTTCTATAGTTTTTTTAATGGGTTATTTTATTTATTTACATTTCAAATTTTGTCTCCCTTCCAGGTTTCCCCTCCACAAACCTCCTATCCATGCTCCATCCCCTGACTCAAGAGGGCGCTCTCTTACCACCCACCTACCTATTCCACCTCACTGCCCTAGCATCTCCCTACACTGCGGCATCTATTTATTTCCATCTTAGCCCTGTTCCTATAGCTTCAAACTCTCATTTTTTGACCTTTCCTCCTAGTCCCTACAGTAGTCACAATATTCCTTCAAAAATAGATTGCATCACACTTTTATGAAAAATCTCTTGTCTCTTAGGATTCTGTCTTCATCACTCCACACCAAACTGTGTCTGTGTTCACATTTCCTCTTGACTTCTCCCTTACTATACTACTGCTTGCCTACTTCCAGTTTGTCCAACTCTTTACTCAAGCATCACCTTCTTAGAAATGATTATACACCACCTATTTAAAATAAGCATCTCAACGCATCACTCTCTCCTTTTCTTTTTTCTTTTTTGTTAATGCAGAATATAAACCCCAAATATCTCTGTAATCATGAAAGATACAGCCATTATGTTACACCTCGCCTCATCTGGCATCTGGAGCAAGACCCTTCTCTCCAGTTAATAGTGGGATTGACAATCATTATAAACCAAACTGACAATCAATAGGATCCAACACTGCATATTTACTTGAAGTATAATGGTGAAATGTTGACTTTCAATGTACAAATCACTCTGTATTTAGCAAGAAATGCTGACTGATGTCATTTAAAATGTTACCCTAATACAAGTTCAGCACATTTAATTGGAGATATTTAGCTATAATTTTACAAGATTTGTATTAATATGAATGGGTAAACACTGTAATCATAAAAATTAAATCCTCAGAATGACTTGAATATATTATTAAAAATTCATATGCTGGGATTATAGGTCAGAAATTCAATGACATTTGTAATTATTCATAAATTATTTTATTCAAATACATTAAGCCTTAATCTTCTTAGGGTCATCTCACATTAATTAAAAGTATTATCTTTTTAATGTAGAAGGCTTAAGAATGTATTCTTATGAACACATTCATTTAAAAATATAGACACATATAGTTACGCTAAATAGGGCACACCAACTTAAGGATTGCAATTATCTCTATTCATGCCCATAGGATACAGTATTGGCATGATCAACATAGGTTATTTTGTTAAAAAATAATAAGAAATATAGAATTAATAAAAATCAATATATATTTGAATAAGATAAATATTCGAATCCTGTTATTTCAAGTCACTTACGTTTTAAAGAATTTCTTTCTTTTTCTTTTTATTCTTCTCTTATACAACAGGGATATCATTGCAGTCCCCCTCCCTCTTTTCTTCCCACCCTCCCCACCTCCACGCCTCTCCTTTCTCCTGGACCCACTGCTTCTCCATTTCTCTTAAGAAAAGGGCAGGACTCCCAGTGATATCAACAGAAAAACAACATAAAAGATGCAGAAAAACTAGGCACAAACCCTATCAAGCCATATCAAGGTTTGAAGAGGAATTCTAGTAGGAGGCAAAGGGGTACAAGAACAGACAAAAGAGCCAGAGACAGCCCCCAATCCCATTGCTAGGAGTCCCACAAGAACACCAAGCCACACAACCATAACATATATGCAGATGACTTGATTCAGATCCAAGCAGACTCCATGATTGCTGCCTCAGTCTTTGCCAGCCCCTATGAACACTGCTTTGTTGATTCTGTGGGCCCTGTTTTCCTGGTGTCTTTGAGATGTCAACCTTCCTCTCTCTCTTTTGTGGAGTTTCCTGAGCTCTGCCTAATGTTTGGGTGTAGGTCTCTGCATCTGCTCCCATTGTCTGCTGGATAAAATCTTTCTGATGATGACTATGTTAAGCTCTGTTTATAACTATAGGGAAAAATCATTAGGAATCATTTTACATTTATTTGGTTGGTTGTTTGGCCAGCTGTGTTCAGTTCTGAGCATTTAAAATTAGGAAAACATACTTTTATGTCACTTAAACTAATCTATAACAATATATAACAATAATGATTAGCTTCAAAGTATAAATAATAAGTAAATGTCAGGTAAAGATAATACAATTTTAAACACATTTTAATGTACTTGTTTTGTAAATGTACAAAGAAGCTCTTGTGTTTTACAGATCCCTGGCATTTCCATAGTTGTATGTAATTCACATTTAGAAAGAATTGCATTGAGTTACTTTAATCTGTTAATTAAGTTATCAAAAAAATTTATTCATCTTAATGAATTTATGCTAGTCCTTTCATTGCTATTGTTATGTATCCACTTAATTTTCTATTTTTACAATATTTAATTATTTTTATTTTATGTGTATGAATGTTTTGCCTACATATATGTTTGTTCAAAATGCATGTATGATCTGAAAAGGTCAGAGGATGTGTAACACTCCCAGGTAATCAGCTGGCACTGAGCGCTTAGAGTCATAGGTACATTCCTCAAAATTGTATTTAATCTTTTTTTTTTTACACTCCAGATTTTATCCCCTTACTGGTGCACCCTTTGACTGTTCCGCATCCCTGACTCCACAAGGATGTTTTCCACCACTCCTCACCCCACCAGAGCTCCCCACTCCCTGGGGCCTTCAGTCTCTTAGGGATTAGGTGCATCTTCTCTGATTAAGCTCAGACCCAGCAGTTCTCTGCTGTATATGTGTATATGTGCTCATATCAGCTTGTGTATGCTGCCTGGCTGGTCATCCAGTGTCTGAGAGATCCTGGGTGTCCAGGATAGTTGAGACTGCTGCTCCTCCTACAGGGTCACCCTTTTGATCTACCTTATATGTTCTGGGACTTGAACCATGGTCTTCTGAGCTACCTGTCTAAGCCCCTGTATTTCATTTTCTTGATAATGATGAATGCTCTTCTATGAAGCCATGTAAATAAAAAGGAATATGATTATAGAAAACTATTAGAAACTATCACCTATAAAATATCACCTATAGAATAGCCATAAAATATCTTCGTTCAAATGAAATCTCTCATAATTTAACTTGAAAATCAGATGTAGCACTTAAAAAAGTATCTGTAAATTAGTGCCTTCTATTGAAATTAAGTAGAATGTTTTAAAAGTAGCAAGAGAGCCCTTCTAATTAAATTTTGCTCCGTGTGTTTATACACTGCATCACTGCTTTGGCAGAAATAAATGACAAGTCAGAGTTTGGTAGGAAGTTTCCTGTCGAAGGAAATGACATATTAATTTGTAAGAAGACAGGTTGAAGAATCTTCTTGTTTACTGGCGATATTCTGAGACTGATAAACATGCTACAGTGAAGTGATCTTGCCCCACCCCCACAGCCACTTCTGTTAATGGCGTAGTTTCCAAAAGAGTGTTGAAGACCAATTTAATTCCTTTGTAACATAGTGAGGAATAAAGAAGATGGGTGAATCAAAAACCAAATTTCTGTTTAGCAAAATAAAGTATTCAGGTCTTATATCAAACAATGGAGAAAAATAATAATTCTTGAGGAGCAGTTTAGTTTGCCCTTGGCCAGTAGTATTTGGGTATAAGGAAGGTACCATTATTATGACTAAATGCTTATGCTAATCATGGACATATCTGAGTGATCTAATTTTGTTTTTGTGAGAGGGTCTCAGGTTTTACCCCTAGCTGGCCAAGAACTCACAGTGTACATAAGGCTGGCCTATACTACAAGGAGATCTTCTGCCTTTTTTTTTTTTTTTTTTTTTGATTTTTCGAGACAGGGTTTCTCTGTATAGCCCTGGCTGTCCTGGAACTCATTCTGTAGACCAGGCTGGCCTCGAACTCAGAAGTCTGCCTGCTTCTGCCTCCCAAATGCTGAGATTAAAGGCATGCATCAACACTGCCCAGCTTCCTTCTGCCTTTTCAATGCTGGGATTAAGGACATTTACCACAATGCCTACTGTGAAAAAAAGAAAAGAAATATTATGAAGAGTTAATAAACTACATTTAAAGGAAAATAAGAGAAAAGAAATGCTAGTAAAAGTAATCAGGGAAACATTAGATATAATCTGTCATTTGATTATTTAGTTTAACGTTCTCCTAGGTTTTATACTGCATTATTCAGATTATTAGGTGTTTATATTTTAATGTTAATCTCCAATGTCCTATAACAGGTTCATATATTTTGTCGGTTATCCACTAAAGAATTTAGGATATTCATTAAAGAAAATGATCATTCCTTCGTGGAAACTATGGAATTACTAGGGTAAAACATAGAAATAATTTCAAATTGCTATTAATTGATATGAATTGGAAGTGATATACTGTATAAATTCAATAAACAAATTTTGTCCAGCCATCGCTCCAATTATATTCTTTATTTTTCAGAACTATCTGTTATTGTTCTTATTTTATAGATTAAAGAAACAGATATAAAATATGTGAAATATAATTTATAGTACCATAATCTAGGGTATGAGAAATAAAATTATAATGTATATTATTCTATGTGTTTCTCTCTTGATTCCATGTTAGAGTTATGACTTAAGGTTGAGAGCAAAAATGATTGCCACAGTATAGTAATAATTACAGGACAAGCTTATACCATGTATGTATTGTGTTCCAAATACACCTTCCATGAACATTATATTATTAATATATTTATATGCATATAATATATAATATAGTTATATACATTGTTTCTATTTAACTTGGACCTGTTTTACAGAAAAAGAATAACTCTGGAGATAGGATTAGCCATCATCATATATGTGGATATAGATATGTATGTTTCTAGAGATGCAAAGTGGTAATATAAACCTTTAATTACATTTTAAAGGTATTTTCTATGCCATAAGGTTTCAAATAAATGTCATCCTATAAGAATATATTACCTAAATACTATAAATTATGTCCTAAAACATTTATGAAATATTTTTGTCTCTAAAAGAAAATGGAAAGAATTAGCTTCATGAATAGCTAAAGAATGCTGTTAACACATATGAGTTACTTGGTGCCAGAGACACCTAGAAGGAGAAATTAAATTGACTTATTGATTTATGATCTTGAGATGACAGAGCATTTGGGAAGTGATCAATGTTATGAACAGGTGTCTGAATAGAGATAGAATGAAGTGAAGGGCTGTCTGTGGGAGGGAGAGAGTAGTCATAAGATACTTGATGGTTCTCATTATTAAAAGGTAGGGAGCAACTGAACATGGTTTTATATACTACCCTTTAAAAAAGTTTTTACTTTTGCTAATATAAACACACTGCTATCCTTGACTTTAGTACATAAGGTCACAAAGGTCTTCTTATAGTAACTGAATGTCCGAAAAAGATTCATGCAGCAGTATCAAAAAGACCCAGAGTCAACCACCACAGGTAAGAGAGGATAGGTAGAATAAGGGGAGTCAAAGAACCATGGTTAAAGAGTCTGCCATGAGTGAGATCTAATAGGGTGGAAGATACAGAAGACTGTCCTTTTAATTAGAACAAATTAGGAAAGGTCTAAACTCTATGTGAAGCATGTAAAAAGGTGCACAACAATCTTCAAAAGCAGTGGAAAACTATTTTTGAATCAATTCAATAGTCTCAACATGTATCTTTTTTGTATTAAAATTATATCTTTTCTCCAACTCCTCTGAGAAGTTTTGCAACCCCGTGGAGGGAGCAACAGTGTCAATCGGCCAGACCTCCTGGAGCTCTCCAGGACCTGATCACCAACCAAAGAATACACATGGAGTGACCCATGGTGCCGGCCACATATGTGGCAGAGGAGGGTCTTGTTGGGCATCAGTGGGAGGAGAGGTCCTTGGGACTGAGGGTGTTAGATACCCCAATGTAGGGGAATGTTAGGGAGGGAAGACAGGAGTGGGTGGGTGGGTGGGGAGCATCCTCATAGAGGCAGGGAAAGGAAGGATGGGATAGAGGTGGGATAGAGGGTTTCCCAAGGAGAGACCTGCAAAATAAATTTTTAAGAAAAAGAATTATGTCTCACACATATTATCTCATGCATAATATAATGTCTGATGGAAATAAAATATTTACTATTTTTAAATCTTAAATCATAAAAATTGAATATTTTACAAATGTAAAGCATAGCTTGAATTCATAAGATCACACTTTCAAAATTATACAGCATTTTCAGAAGTATTTTAACTCATTCTGTTTTACAAGGTTTCGTGTATGTATTAAGATTTTAGATCCATTCTTGCTCATGGAAAGGTATAGATTCTAGCTTGTATGAGTTACAAATATTATGTGTGACATTTGATTCATAATTTTATTCCACAACCTTATTTGATTCTTTTTCTAATAACAGGTCTTTATTTTAAAATGGATAACTTTTATGTTAAAGTATTACATAATGAGAATTTGATGTATTTAATAATGGGACTTTGTGTAAATTCAAATAAATATATAAACCAAGCAGTACTGCATTCATAGATTTGTCACATAGTGATTGGTAAAATAAGGCAGATAGATATTATAGTTTACATGAAACCAAGTATGAGGTACACTGTTCTTCACTCTGCTATATCATTCATGCGTATAAAGACAATAGAGTATGCTCATTTTTTAATAATTAAATTCCTGTGTTAAAGGATATGTCATATAGTTTCTTTACACTGATACTTCCAGTAAATAAGATCAAATATCAGAATGTTACTCTATATTATAAGAAATGTAAAATGTCCTGAATTTTAAAATTAAGAATCCTTTTGCTAATAATTAAAGTTCATAATATCCAGCTGAAGAGTAAGAATTACATTTACATATCTGAAAAATCATATATCTAATAAAAAGTTTTAGGAAGAATTCAATTAAAGTTTGTGACAAGATAATAAGTTCCATAGAAATTCATAACCACATTAATTCTGTCTACAGAGGAATGTTGTCTCTTGCTTAAAAATGACTTTTTTAGTCACTTCATTTAATTTAGCTTTAGGGAATTTTTAAATATATATTTATGTCTATTTCAATAAGAGAAACCATCCTGTTAAGCCTATTGAAAAAGCAATTATAGTTGAATATAATAATTTTAGGTATTAAGTACTATTTAAAACTTCCTAGCTATAAAAATGCATGCCTTTGGCTAAAGTAGAACTGGGCATCCATCTCTTACAATATGTTCCCTGATGTTTCTTTCCTTTGACAAATTACTTTGCTGTAAGTTTTTGTGCTTGTAAGTGTAATGTGAACCATTTTCCTTTGTGTTAAATATAAAAGAGTTCATAAAACATAGTATATATCTGACAGTGTGATTAAAATTATAAAACAGAAACAAAAAATGCAAAACACTGGCAAAATATTTACAAGTTATCCAGTGATATCACTCAAATAATTTTTAAAAACAATTTTGTTAATTGAGTCAAACAAATCTATAGCACTACTAAGAACACAAAAAAATAAGACATTTAAGTGGTTAATGATTATTCTAATATTAATCTAAATACTTAAAGTTATCCTAATGGACAACAAAAGTAAGAATGACATCTGTTTCTAATAGAGACAAACTATTTTCCAAAGAAACTAGTTAAAATATTTAGCAAAACTATACTTATGGTATGTTTGTCACCTCATCCTATAACAAAATAGATTTATTTTTTAAATAAAGCTAACTAATTAATATCTATGAATTGAGCAAAATGTAAAGAATCTGATAGCATAATCGCTTTCTACACTTTTGCAGATTTCTTTAATGATGATCATCTTCCTGTGGCTCCATCTCACAATCATCGATTAATAAATCAATTTAATTTATCCTTTCGGATGTTCTCTCACACCAAGTTACACAATGTGTTCATAGCATATTTATCTATTCACCAAGGGATACATTCTCCGTTTACTTTTTATAAGATAAGAATAATTCAGAAAATAATTTATAATTAAGAATTAAAAATTTTTAGGTTAAGTAGCAAAAGCATATTTGAACAATACTAATGATTTTATTATTCAGTTCCTAATTCATGGTCTATGTTTTGTAAGTCTATTTAATGTTACAGAATTGCTTCTGCAGGTTTTCTAACATCTCATGCCAGTTGAGTTTGTTGTGTTTTATTTTTTTGAATTCTTCTTTAATACAGTACGTCCCAACCACATTTTCTGCTTCCTCCAATCTTCCCAGGCTCTGCCCATCATCTCTCTTCTCCAGATCTATTCCTCTTCCATTTTCCTGCAGAAAAGAGCAGGTCTCTTTGTGATATCAACTGAACAAAGCATAACAAGATGCAATAAGACTAGGCAAAAACCTTGAAATCAAGGCCGTGTGAGGTGTTACAATAGGAGGAGACAGGTCCCAAGAACAGATAAAAGAGTCAGAGACACCCTCATCCACACTGTTAGAAGTCCCACATAAACACCAATTTAACAATCATAGCATCTCTGTAGAGTACCTAGTGCACGTCTCTGTGAGCCCCTATGAGCCTTGCTTAGTTGATTCTGTGAACTGTGTTCTCCTGGTGTTCTTGAGCCCTGTGCCTCCTGCAATCCTTCCTTACCTTGTTTTGTGGAGTTCTAAGAGGAGGAACCCAATAAAGATTTCTAATTTTTTTTTTTTTTTTTTTTTGGTTTTTCGGACAGGGTTTCTCTGTGTAGCCCTGGCTGTCCTGGAACTCACTCTGTAGACCAGGCTGGCCTCGAACTCAGAAATCTGCCTGCTTCTGCCTCCCAAGTGCTGGGATTAAAGTCATGTGCCACCACTGCCAGGCAAGATTTCTAATTTGTTAATTCCCATTCATTTATTCATATTTTCTCTATTCTCTCTCTCTCTCTCTCTCTCTCTCTCTCTCTCTCTCTCTCTCTCTCTCTCTC
>JADRCH010000150.1:1202277-1212948 GCA_019843965.1 Rhynchomys soricoides | reverse complement strand
CTCTCTCTCTCTCTCTCTCTCTCTCTCTCTCTCTCTCTCTCTCTCTCCCCCTCCCTCCCTCTCTCCCTCTCTCCCTCTCTCCTTCTCTCTCTCTCTCTCTGCCTAATGTTTGGTTATGGGCCACTGCATATGTTCCCACCACTTCCCAGAGAAAACCTGAAAACCTCTCTGGTGATGATTGGTTTTGGCTCAATCTAATGATCTAATTAGGTCTAATTAAGCTAGACCTAATCTATCAGTATTACAGAATATGATTAGGAATCATTCCATTAATTTCTTTTCTACACTAGGTCTCTGGATTTTTTAGCTTCCAGTTCAGGCTCATCCATGCTCTCACATTGGCTCACTCTTGTGGTTTGGGCTTCAAATTAAATCAGACATTGGTTGGCTAATCTAATCCCACAAGTCCTGTTCCTCCCAGCATTGGAAGCCTTGCCTGGTTGCAGAAGATACCTAGTTCAGACTTCATATCCCCCATTATTAGGAATGCTCACTGGGATTTTCTTAGTAGAACCCTGGGTGTTTCTACTGCACTATGTTTAAAAAACAAAACACAGCAAACAAAAACAGCAAAAATAAATACATTTAGATCAGTGGTTCTCAACCTCTCTAATGCTGTGACCCTTTAATACAGTTCCTCATGTAATTATGATCCACAAACCATAAAACTATTTTCATTGATTGTTCATAACTGTAACTTTGCTATGGTTGTGAATTGTGATGTAAATGCTTTTGGAGATAGAGATTTGCCAATGCAATAATGACCCACAGATTGAGAACTGTTGATTTAGGTTGACCACACTTGTGTTACTACACAGATGTCAATTTGTACTATAGGTTATTTCAGAATATTAAAGTTATTAATATCATTTTCATGTCAGTGAGTATATCTTCTTTTGTCTGATCTTCTTGATAAAAGGTAAAGCAATTTGGAAACAGGAACTGTCACTTGAGAAATTGCGGTAAGACTAGTTTATTGGCATGTCTGTGAAGCTTTTTCTTGATTAATGATTGATATGGGAGGGACAGATCATGGTAGGTGTTGTTATTCCTAAACAGATGGTCCTGGAATATGTAAGAAAGCAGCTAGAGCAAGTCATAAGAAGCAAACCAGTAAGCAGCATTCCAAAATGGCCACCATTTCAGTCCTTGCCTCCAGGTTACTGACCTGGCTTCTCCTCCAGGTTCCTGACCTGGCTTCTCTCAGTGATGGACTGTGATATTTAAGTGTAGGTGAAATAACTCACCTTCACTTTCAGCTGTTTTTGTGCCTGGTGTTTCATCACAGTAATAGAAACTGATAACACCATATGTTTTAGTGCGAATACAAATATTAAGAGTGGTGAGTGATGTGTGTGTGTGTTTATGTTATTTGCTTGGAATTAGGATAAGTCAAATTTAGGACTACTTGGATCATTTAAATAATTAAAATTTTCAGACATTGTAGAAAATAGGTTATTTGTTTTATGTAACCTTAAGCAGAAACAATATTACGTTTAACTCAAAATACTATGAATTGAAACAGACACTATGTATTAGTTATCTTGGCCCACAATTATTTACAGTCATTAATAAAATTTTCAAGAATTAAAACCAAATAAAATACAGATATTCCCGTATATTTTAAGAATAAATACCATAGATATAACTTTATCTAGAAAAATATATGTGAAACTTAATAGTACTAGTCATTTTTCTTAATATTAAACAACATATACTCAGCTTGAAAAAATGAACAAATTCATGTTGTATTAGCAAATAGATAAATAACCCTTTGGTTTTTTAATTACACAAAACAGATTAATCTACTTCATAAACAATTCTATACAATTAATTTCTGTACTCAACCTTACATTAATTTTTCATAGAAATGTATGTCTGAGTTTTGTAAATTTGAAAAAATGTAGAATTAAATATGTAGTTTTTACTTTTTTTCTTCAATCAAAAACTTTCTTTCTTATATAATATATTCTGAATATGATTTCCTGTCTCCAGCTCCCTGAGATTCTCCCTACCTCCTTTGCCATCCAAAGCCACACCTTTCCTGTCTATTGTTAAAAAACAAACTGGAAACTACATACTAATAATAAGATAAGATAAAACAAAAAACAATACATAGCTTTAAATCATATACTTTAAAAATGACTTCTCTTGTTCTAAAGCTGAGACTGTCATAGACTGGAAACAACTAAACACTTAATTACTCCATGAAATTTTGCATTTAGAATAAATGTGAAACACTAGATAATTGTTTTTTCTTTAAAATTATGACTTTAAATCTATACTTGGAATAATATAATTGATCTTAATTTGATACTTTTCTGTTCATCAAGATTAATGCAACTTAAATATTACATAGAATACTACTTTAAATTTTCTGCAAAATTCTACTTACTTTAAAATCCACGAATGTACTCTATGTGGGTGTATGTATGTTAGAGAGAGAGAGAGAGAGAGAGAGAGAGAGAGAGAGAGAGAGAGAGAGGGAGGTATGCTAAATAGTGAGAGAGAAGAGAGAAACTGACATGCTGACTCGAATATGGTTGCAAGCCTTTACTCTAATACTGTGTAATGCAAGGAGTTCCTCCATTATCCTCCACTGTAGATATTACCCATAATTGTTCCTGAATGGTTATCCTCCATATAGTGTTAGTCACCATTGCCTTTCATCCCAATTTGTCTTTTACACCAAGGACAAAGGACAGTTCAGCATTTAAGCCAAAAATTAACCAAAAATTGTCAACCTATGCCAACAATGATGCTTTAAAATCTGTGTAAAATAAGGAAAAAATGTATCATGAATTCAATTTCCTGATTTAGAATAACCAGGTTCTGTTAATAGCATATATATATATGTTTGGTTCTGTAGACTCCGATATCCACCAGCAGCAGCTCACTCTTCCATTGACTCCATTATTTACTTAACCATTCAAAATATAAATCACTAACTTTAATTTGGTTTTATGCCAACAAATGCTATTTGAAATTGAATATACTCTAATCCATGATTTTGAAAAGAAAATGTTAGATCGTTCATCAGTTCAGACTTTCTTATCTTCCTGATTATGGATTTATCTATGATGAAATTCATGACCTTGGTTCACTGTTGCTGAAAACATTGTTTAGGTCTCAATTTGATTCTTTCCAGATGTTATTACAAGCAGCTTAGTTTTCACAATGCTTTCTCATAGACTGTGGTTTCTTTTGTTTCTGTTGTTTCTCCTCCTCCTCCTCCTCCTCCTCCTCCTCCTCCTCCTCCTCCTCCTCCTCCTCCTCTTCTCCTTCTCCTTCTCCTCTTCCTCCTCCTCCTCCTCTTCTCCTTCTCCTTCTCCTCTTCCTCCTCCTCCTCCTCTTCTCCTTCTCCTTCTCCTTCTCCTCTTCCTCCTCCTCCTCCTCTTCTCCTTCTCCTTCTCCTCTTCCTCCTCGTCCTCTCCTCCTCCTCTCCTTCTCCTCTCCTCCTCCTCTCCTCCTCTCCTCCTCCTCCCCTCCTCCTCTTCCTCCTCCTCCTCCTCCTCCTCCTCCTCCTCCTCCACCTCCTCCTCCTCCTCCTCCTCTTCTTCTGTCTTCAGCAACAAAGCATTTTCTTGGGTTGCTTGACCTCTTCCGTTATTTGAACTTCCAATCTATTTGCTCTTGCTTCCTTCTACAAATTGATGCTGAGCAGACATTTAAGAGATGCTGGTTAAAGATGACACTGCTGTGGCTCCTTTCTGTTTTAATATTAATATATTCAGATTTAAAAGACAATTAACATTCTAGGCTTTGTGCGTTTTATTTCAATAGATTTTTGAAAACTTCCCTTTCAGAACTGTAGGCACCATTTTCACCCTTACCCATCTCACTCCAGTTTCTCAAGGCCACGGGCTTTCTAAAGGTTCTGTGCCAAATCCTCTTACTTAAGTTTCTGTAAAATGTTTACCATGTTTGTGAACTCCTTCACCACAGACGTAGCTATCACTGACTGACATTTCCACTCCCACAATGGTGTCTTGTTCATGCTAAACAAAAATGTTAATGACAGGCTTTCTCCAATAAAATGTGTAAATTATTTTTCCCTTTAATGGTACAAAATGCATTGATAAAGATAGGCTGTTACCAAATGCAATGTTACACTTTAATTTGAATAGATGTTTGGCTTTCTTAGGAAACCATAATAACTTACAGGTTGAGGTCAATCTCTTTCAGATATTTTAGTTTTTAATAATAAATTTTGATTAAATCTGATTATACCATGTTATAAAACTTCTAACACATTGAGTTTTTATTTTAATTTGAAATTATCATATCAATAAGTGATAATTTGTTTTTCAGAACTAATTTTTCAGTCTATCTTTCTGTTTTATTAGTCATTATTTTGAAATAATCAAATCTAGAGATTTAGAATTTAGAATTTATTAGGTGGCGAAGATGTTCCAACTGGTTTTGTACTTTACTGTTTTACACAAAGTATTGAATAAATATAACTTTACCACCTTCATAATACCAAAAATGGGAATGGATATATTTTGAATATTTTTAATATTGTTTTAATATTTCCAATGTTGTTAAGTATTAATAAAATTTGTTCAGAATCATATATTAAGAGTGGATAGCTGGAAGAGAAGACAACCCAAATTAAAGAAGGCAATGACAATTATCAAAAACAAATCATAAAAATATCATTTTTCTAAAGGATATACACCCCAATATGCAAATATGTTTTTAAGTGTAATAGCTTTAATGTATTATTTTTGCTCCCAGCATTGAGAGATTAAGTCTTCATTATTATTTAATTTTATTATTTTAATACCAAAAAAGAAACAATAATTATATTATTTCAACTTATGCCAGCTCTCATTCAGGTTATGGAGATATGTATAATTTTTGATCTCTAAAGTTCACATAGGTTTTCTATACATTGAAATGTATAGATAACAAAGCATTTAAACTCTCAGTGGTCACTATTTTAGTAAGCTCTGCTCTTTAAATACATAATTAATATAAGATATCTTGTATTATGATACCAGCAACATTCTTATGCAATTTTAGAAAATGTAACTAAATCATATATAATTTGATTCCTTGTTTTATAGTAGATATTAAGGAAAATAAAATTAAAATATTTTATGTTAGTATTAACTATATTGATTATTTTAACAAATTATGGATGTTATTTAGATCTTTGAAACTCATTGTTAAAATACAATTATTGATATTTTGATTTGGGGCTAACACACAAACATATTTAACCATCATTTATGTTAATAGTATTTTATATCTATATAATACATTTAGAAATAATTTTATCAATTCATTTCATATTTTCTAGGTTGCAAAGGATAATAAATGGTTAAACATTCTTGGAATCTCAAATTTTAAGTAGAAAATATCAAAGTCCTTGCTTTTTTCTGAAGCATCATAGTTCATTTTCTTTCAGGATCATGACCCTAACTAGTTCAGCTTCCCTTAGAATTTGCATCTGTGTATTTATCATTCTAAGGATGCTTATTTATTAATTTTCAAATTTTATCTTAATTTAAATATGAATAGTATGAAATCTTTTTATCTGGGAGATATTGTCAACTTAACATGGAGGACTCATTAGTTAAAAATGAATACTTAATGTCATACCATATAACACCTTCACCGTGCAAAATCGCCAAAACAGTATGGAAAAAAAAGTCCTCCTAAGAAAAATTTGATATAGCTTTCCTATGCTTTTCCAGACCTATTTTCAACACTGCTAAAAGGGGGGAAATTCCAGAAGGCACTGAAGAGACCACCTCTCCAGACCCCGCTGTTACCTCTGCTCTGGATTCACAGGCTGCAGCTCCCTAGGAGCCAGGTTGGAAAAGTTTCCAGGAAAACAGATTATTCATGTATAGCATATATTTTAAGTACAAAGGGTTTTTTCATGCAAATTTGTCTTTTTGGCCCCATAAGTACATTAAAAGTCCTCATATTAGTTCGAAATTAATATTTGTTATCTAGACTTTTGAAAACATCAAAAAGATGAATGTTTAGATTTTTTAATATAATATTGAAATGTAAATGGTTTTAAAGGATGCAAAGTGAGATTATTGAAAACATAATGTGGCCATCTTAAAACCAACCTCAATCTCCTCTGATTCCTTTAAGATTATAAAGTATAAAGTTAAATTTTAAATTTTATATCTTTTTCAAAGATTTCAAAGATTTTTCATATAAACTATATAAATGACAGTATTTTATTTTGTAATTCTCTTTTTTTCTATTCCTCAATTCAGGGGGATTTAAAAAACCCTCTTGGCATGAATGGAAAGCTAAAAGTAGTAAGTCTGCATATGCTATTCAAACCCATGTCTAGGAGGATTCTTTACAGATAGGCCAAAAAATAACAAAATACTTATAAGGGAATTTTATATAAGACTAATATGAATTTAAATTGTAGGATTGATGAATTTTGAAAGTAGAGAGAACCATCATTAATACTGCCAAAATGCAATGCATTGTAGTAAAGAAGAATGAAACTCTCTTAATGCACAGACTACATATAATAACTATGAGTATAAATAATATACCCAGGAGACACACAATTGATATCTAAAGTATTTTACCTAATGCTAATTACTTTACAAATATGAAAATATGAAAAATATTTGAATAATTAAAGATCTAATACATTTTAAATAAAATATCTAGAAAGTAATAAATCACACCTCAGATACTTTAAATCTAAAATAATAAATACAAAAGTAGAAATTATACATTCATATTTATAAAAGCTAATTTTAAAATACATGTATTTCTATCTACTCATATAAAGTATGATATTACTCAGTGTTTAGATTTTTTTAAGAGAATGTGCATACAATAGTCTACATATGTTTTATAACCTTTTTTCATTTACTTTATCTTGTAATTATTGCTTTAAATGGTATTTTGTTATTCATTCCCATGTATTACTATTGTTAATAACACTATCGACCTTAGGAAATAATCAGATTTGACTATATCATTTATATTTTTGTCTCCCAGCAGTATGAATTAATTGAATTTAAGTTTTAATTACATATAAGCTTAGCTAATAGAACTGAATATAAAAAATCAAGTATTTAAAAAATCATTACACAAATATAAGCACTGCATTAACTTCTTTGAAAATGGCTTCATTATCCTAGCAGAGTGCATACATTTCTTACTTCTTTTTAAGTTAAATAATTTTTAACTACAACCGTTGGTTGCTTTTTAGTTAATAGCTACTAATAGTTACAACTTATTATTCTTTTTAAAACTTTTATTCTTCTCTCCTACATTATATCCTTACCTCCTGACTGCAGTTTAACCTCCCTCCATTCCTCCCAGCCCTTCCCTCCACCTCCCCTCCCCCCTAGATCAACTCCTCCTCTGTTTCCATCTTAAAAATAAAATATAAGAAGAAAATTGTGAAACAGGACTACTGGGGATATCCTTAATTCTTTTAAATTTTATTTTGTTAAATGTTTTTAGAAATATGATTCATAGCTTATTTTCGATACATATGTCCAGTGTTGTTAATCACATTTGGTTCCTATATTTCTTAATGCAGAAATATGTATAAGCCGCTCTGCTTTGACTGTCCAAATCAGTTTAGCTAACAGCCATACTCTAACATAGCCTATAGCTAATACAGGGCTGGCATGTCCAGACCTAGAACAGAAATGTAATTTATATTTAAATTATAGACAACATTATGTGTAGTTCTGTAACTATTAATGTGACTGAAAAAAAAAACCTGTGACTAATAATGTGACTAAAGAAGCCCATTTGTTAGATCCATTTGAGCATGAAGGAGAGAATGAAGATTCTGTACATTTTAGCCTGAAACATGGCTGACAAATGTGGTTCATCCCACTTTCATGTAGACTACCAAAATTGAAAAGAATCAAGGAAGCAGTTAATAAAGAGAAAATGATCCAATAAGCAAAATTTTCTAATTTGTTGAATTATAAGAATACTAGTCCAATTAACACATTAGTTAATAAATATTATTTTTGGACAAAATACCATTTTCAGTAAAAAAAAAAAAAGACTGGTAATAAATAAATAAGCTTTGTGGATAGTGACATGTAGAGGCAAATAATAGTATCCCCCAATCCTACTCCCCATGAGTAAAGTAAATCTTCAGACAGACTATAAGGAAGTTTTTTAAAGCCTGAATGGTGTCAGGCAGTGGCGACACATGTCTTTAAACCTAGTTCTCAGGAAGTAGAGGCAGGTATATCTCTGTGAGTTTGAGGTCAATCTTGTCTACAGAGTTCCAGGACAGTCAGGACTACCCTGTGTCAAAAAAACCTGATAGATAGATGATAGATAATTAGATAGATAGATAGATAGATAGATAGATAGATAGGTAGATAGAGGCCTGTAGATTAAGAAATAATTTAGTTCAATTTATTTTTGTTGTTGCATAGTAGACTCTCTATATCTGTGAATATGCATCTGCATAAATAGCATACAAATAATAATTATCTGAATATGTGTTCATATATTTGGAACATAATGCTAATGAAAACGTAGGTAAAAGGCAGACTAGTAGCCTTTCTAGGAATAGAAGAGAAAGCTGTCATTAAGCTCTATAATAAATGAACTTGTGTAAATTATGACATATATTCTCTGACACCAACACTGTTTTTATGATAGATGACAATACTGTCTATCATTCTATAAACATGCTGTAATACATTGATTCTTCTCCAGATTTTGTGTATTTCTTTATGAATTTCTTTTATAATTCTATATCTGTGTTAGCTTCTCCATGAAACCTTTGTCTATTCTCACCATCTTCCTCCACAAGCTGCTGGGTTTACCTTCAATTTTTAATTAATTTTAAATTTGAAATTTCATATATGTATGCACATTAGTCCACTTATTCATTCTCTGTATTCTTGTCAACCCTCTTACACTGTACCTGTCAAGACTCTTGATTTAGTTTTGTTACAGTTTAATCCAGGCTGACCATGTAAGCATTGGACTGGCGCTTTCCAACAGAATCTGATTGGGCTAATCAGAGGTAACTGATGGCAACATTTCCCTCTTCCAGAATCCATCAGTAGCAAATAAACCTGTATTGAAGAGAAGGGCCCCTGAGATTCACCACCATCCACTTCTACCACTGGCTAGGCACATTCTTGTGTAGACTCACGGTAGTCATCCACAGCTGCTTTGAGTTCAATCAATGGCTGTCTTACCTAGGAAATAATGTTTCATATCTCTTCTTCTCTTCCAGTTCTGAATATTCTTTCTGTACCATATTCACCAATAAACCCTTAGCCTTAATGATAATGATATGCATTTCTTGATTAGTGCTACAGTTATTTTTCCCACATCTCCATCAAAACAACTTAAGCTTGCCTGTCTCGTTTGTATCGTTAAATTCAGAATTCAATCTTAGTGATTTATTCTACTTATTGATCACCTTTATCACACATAGATAGTAGTTACTTCTATTTAAAGTAAATCATATCAATTAGAACACACACTGATTTTCTTTCCATTTTTTCCATTTCCTTATTTATTTATTTATTTATTTGCTATAGAAGTCAAAATTTTGACTTTATGCTTTTATATACTCCAGAGCCTCATAAGAATTTGGGGGAGGGCATTTTAAAATACATATTGGATTCTGAATGTCACCACTGCCTTTGTTTCTCCTGAAAGGTAGAGCCTCTATATTCAGAATGCCTGTGAAGTTTGGATGTCTGTTAGGAAGACTATCTCAAATATCTCGAACTAAACTTTGCCTCAGTCTCTTCAACCTACTCCTCTCAATCCCATGAGTTTTATGCAGAAAGTCCAGCCCACCAGTCCTCTAGACAGCATTTAGGGTTATATATGACTTCACTTTTCCAAGAAACCATAACTGACTGAAAAGCAAATTTTTATACTTTTGCTTTTAAAGTAAACCCTGAATTCAATTAACTTGTAAAATCATTATTATTAAAGCACTGGTCTTAGAAGCCATCACCTCCTCTCTAGATTAAATATATATAATTTATTATATATAATTTATATATATAAATTGATATGTAAATTTAACACCATATAAATATTAAAATGTTATAGGCCTATAAATATATAGCCATAGTTAAATGATCTATAAATCAATGTTAACTATAAAAATAGTAGATTAAATTAAAGGGTATCTTAAAGGACAAAGAAAACTGAAAGAACAAATATGTAACTGGGGAAAATATTTAACAGTCCTTTCCAGCAAATATAATTAGCCCTTAAACATCTGTGGACAAAAGGAAATGTCAGTATTCTAATAACACAAAAAGTACTCAATAGAATTAGAGGATTTTCTTCCATCGAGAGTGAGGAAAACAGTATATTCAGCAGATTCAGTTTTGCAACAGTATGACCCAAAAGGAGCAGATATCTCTTGTAGCTTCTACCTTTATACAAGCTCTTCTGCAGATCTATTGATTTCCTGTGGCTGCTATTCCCATACCATATCTCAGTACTCATAGTTCACACTAGGACTCAATCCTAGTTTTTCAACACATTTATAACACTACAAATCCACCATTGTTATCAGGCAGACAGATTTAGTTGTCCTAGACATTTCTCTGTGCACTTGTTATTTGGCACTTTCTCCACTGTAACTCTGGTTATTAGGCACTTTCACCACTGAACTCTGGTTATTAGGCTTTCTCCAATGTAACTCTGGTT
>JADRCH010000150.1:1181625-1202267 GCA_019843965.1 Rhynchomys soricoides | reverse complement strand
CACCACTGAACTCTGGTTATTAGGCTTTCTCCAATGTAACTCTGGTTGTTCAGCTCTATTTCTTCATTAATTCCAGGCAGTGGCATTTTATTCTTTCACTTATTGCCCCTTTCCCCACAATGTCATAACCTATAATCACCCGTTCTCTATCTTTATTTATGATTGTTTCTTTTACTTAATATTAAGATACATTTTAATTTCCGCTGTGTCCTTACTTGATATAACACCTCAGTTCTATTTCACACTGAATATTTCATTATCAATACCTGTGTGAATTTTTAGGTTGAAACCTATAGATGGTTAGAATATTTCCCATAAGCATTTTCAAATGAGTTGTTAGGCAATAATCTTTTGACTGGACTTCGACAAACAGTTTCTTTCTATAACTCTTAATCTAGATATGTAAAACCAGTTTCATGGATCATTTTAATCTGTGTCACCTGCTTTTGCCTTTCTTATTTGTCACCAAGAATCTTCTACCAATGATGGTCAACTATTATATAAAGGAATCTTAAGCTCTAACTGTTCAACCTATTTTCAGTCAGTCTCTTGTCACACCTTGATATACATTTGGTTATCTTTTCACATATTTCAAAATTGACATAGTAATTAATTCCTGTACATCATGTACTAGGGAGCCTAAAACAAAGGCTCACAGCAAGTTTGTTGCCCACCTACAGAGTGAGATCATGTCTTAAAGAGAAATAAAAACCACATATTTCAAATCTCATTAATAAATGCATCATTTATCCTGTGGGAAGATGTCTTATTTCATGAAAGTTAAGAAATGTTAATTTAAAAATTGATTGGTTTATTGGGTAAAGCCATAACCAAAAATATAATTGTTTAATAAAGTCCATGATGTCTAATTTCATATTTTAATATAAAATTTTTATGGAAGGAATACTGTACTATTTGGCTAATGGTTTTTCAGTGTACTTACATATCTTTTTCTATCATGAATTAAAGATATTAAAATATGTACAGTATTTCCAAGTTTTAAGAGAATCTGACAAGGCTATTCATTAATATACTAAGTATATATACTTACTATTTGAGATGGTTTAATTTCATTAATCCATATAGATAGAGTAATATATCAGAGTGATACAGAAATGATGAAGGGGTCCCAGAAAAGATAAGTTCCCTAAGATTATAAATTGTCTTTCCTACTAGGACTGCGCATTTTGAGTCAACTCAAAATGTGTGCATGTGAAGTCCTGAATTAGTGGGACATTTATGCATTATACCTCAGCAACTGCTAGCAAGCTACTGCTGAAGTGTGGTGTGTGTGTGTGTGTGTGTGTGTGTGTGTGTGTGTGCACACGCCATATAGCATTCATCATGATGTTAAATGAATTTAAAGATAATTGCCTTTCTATTACTTTAATAAGACATCATGACCAAGGCAAGGTAAGTAAATAAAAAGGAGTTTTGGAGCAACTAACAGTCTGCCAAAATGAGCCCGTGACCATCATAGTAGAGAGCATGGCAGCAGGCATGCAGACACAGCACTGCAGAAGTAGCTGAGACAATTTAAATCTTGGGAAACAAACCTGAGACAGAGATAATTGGAAAGTCATGAGCTTTTGAAATCCAAAGCCCACCACCAGTGACACCTCCTCCAACAAGGCCACACCTCCTAATTCTTCCAAAAGAATTATAACAACTGGAGGCCAAGTATTCTCAAATGTAAGAGCCAGTAGAGAGCAGGCATTGTCATGTAAACCACTGTATTTAGTGTTGAAGAATCAAGCACTTTCTTTCTCTTATATCTGATTGTTAAATCAAGCATGGGAAAATGCTCTTGATTTACGATGTCTATTAAATATAAGGTAGGGAAGTCCCAGCCATAGTACTGAATGATCAAGAAGTGATTTCCCCTTTCTTTGTGTGTAATTCTATTATAATTGTGTAACTCTATAATTAATTGAAGCTAGTAACACGAAAATAACAACATATCTACTAGTAGTAAAGAATTTTTAGTTTGCATAAGGCTATGGATTACAATTCAATTATTTATTATAAGGAACACTACTAGCTGAAGACAGTTATAAAAACTTCCCCATATGCTCAATATACTTATTTCTAATCACTATTATTTATACTAATTACTTATAATGACATCATAAGATTGAATTAATAATTAAAATAATATTTTAGAGAAGTACATACAAGAATGCTATATAAGTGTGATTTTCAACATGTGGCCCATAACCCCATTGGGGGTTAAATGAACCTTTCATGGTGGTCACATATTTTTCATATCAGGTATTTACATTACTATTCATAACAGTAGAAACTTACAGTTATAAAATAGCAAAGAAACTAATTTTAAAGTTGAGGGTCACCACATGAGGAACTAAGGTTTGTAGCAATAGGAAAGGAAAGACCCACTGCTACATAAGGTTTTTTAGCTCCTATAACCACTATAATTAGTTGAGTTAAAGGATCTGTATGGGAGGTTAACATAAGTAACAATTTCAAAACAGAAATATTACAAGCGAATAGATTGTAGAGATGCTATCTTATTCAAAAAATATTTGACTAATTGGAAGTACAATTTTCAGTTTGTTATTTCTTTTCAGTAAATGTTATTAAGATGTCAGTATTGGTTCCAAATACTGTTCATGTCTGCTTTTTTTCAAATTGAGACTCCATATTTCTGGGATATCTATGCTTCTATGATCATGGTTATAATGATCATAGAATATTAGATGTTAATGAAAATATTTTCTAAACCTAGAACTTTAATCTGAAGGTCAACAAAGTAGTCTTACTTGTTATAAAAATACAAGCTTTTATATTAAATATTTTATATCCATAAATTCAAAATTCTTCACATCAAGCCCTCAGTGTTCTTTAATTTTTAAAATCACACTTCATCTTATATATGGCAATATACTTTGCATATAAGTAACACTGTAATAGGAAGAAATGATACAGCTTTTATACATGAAGGGGGCATAGATAAAAATAAACTGGAAACATGGTAATTATATGATTAGAGTGGATATTTTTGTTATGATTAAGAGAGAGAAAATATTCAGAGGCATCTGGAAGAGTTCATAGCAGAGAAAGAAGTAAACTAGACTTGACCAGTGTTCTGGCAATGGGGCTGGAGACCGAGACAGAGTAAAGATAAAGAACTAGCAAGAGATAGGTGAGGCAGAGGAAAATCCTTTGCCATTATAGAGAGAACAAAGGGGTATCTGGGAGAAGGGAAGCCTGTGGAGGTGCGAAGGTATGAAGGGCCAGGATTCTAGCATAGACACTTTGAGATGGACAGCAAGTACTCATGAGTGGGGACTGAAAGAGCCTGAAGACCAGAATGGATTTTGATATACAACCACAGGCATGTGTCACAGGCTTTTATCTAACTGCCATAAATCCTTCTATAGTTTGGCTTTAGCCTTATTTCTAGACATACAGATTTCCTGAGACCTAACAGCTTTAAGAAAGGAAAAAAAATTCAGGTTGAAAAAAGAACTTGCCAGAACAATAGAAAATCACTTTTTCTGAATTGAGTCATATTAATAGTGTATTGAATTGTCTACTTTCTCTTTTATTAATGACCAACGGAATTAAAAATGATACCCAGCTTCACAATCAATGCTGCAAAGAAGTCACTTATATCTCTCACTTCCCTTAAAGTTTATCCACCAAATGTAATCGATTACAAATACTAAATTTCTATTTAGTAACAATTCAGCTTTAAAACCTTTCAGTCACCTGTCTCTATCTCAATTTACTATAGGGAGCTGATTCTACATGTTCAGGAAACTGGAATATAATTAATATCTAAATTCATACTACTCCTCTCCTCATCACCCTTATTTGAATTCTAGGTGACTGAGTACCTTGTCTTAGGGTTTATGCAACAGAAGTATTTTGGTAAATTGGTAGGGGGCCAAGGAATGCAGCAAAGATCATGCCACCATGGAACACATGTCACACAAGGGATTTATTTGCTATTTTGAGGACGCCTCAGAGAAGGGACAAGAAAGAAAAGGACAGAGACAGAAAAACAGAGTGAGAGAAACGAAGGGAGGATGAAGGATGAATGTGTTTCGTTTGGCAGCTGGTGACACTGTAGCTGCTGGCTAAGTCAGTAAACTCAATGGGACTGAAATTCCTCCGTTTTGCTTAGCACAAAGTAATGAACATGAAGGGGTGATGGTGAAGCAGGAAGGGGGAGCATGCTCTTTAGACTGCCACCTGCATTTTGTTGACATTACCATCATTGGGGACTCAGAAACATGGGATTCTGGCCAAGTCAAGGAAGAACATACTAGTTAACTCACTGTTCAGGTTCTGTGGGACCATCTGGGGCTAGGGACATGCAGGCAGCAGTTGGGGCAGTTTGTGAGACTGGATACCTGAAGCCAGCCACTTGGAAGCTGTTTGGATGCTGATTTTAAGGGAATACTTGGAGCTGGTGGGTTTCTGAAACATTCATATGGTGGAAGAAGGTAAAGTTAGGGACTTTAAGAGAAAATTTTTATCCAGGGTATATACATTTGAAACTTTTAGGCCCATATTCTTAGTAATTGGGTAAGAGATGTCCTAAGACAAGGGAAGAGAGAGAGAGAGAGAGAGAGAGAGAGAGAGAGAGAGAGAGAGGGAGAGAGAGAGAGAGAGAGATCCTACCCTCATAGAATAGACAAGTAGGAAACCAGGCTGTTGACTGGCAATGCTTATGTGGAATCCATTTGACCTATGCAAGGTGGATTCAAGCCAATTCCCTGAATTACCTGAATTTAAATTTACAAAAAGAGATAATTCTTAGATATGCTGTCATTCATAACCTTTGTTTGTAGTCTGGACTGAACATTGTAGAAAGGGCTGTAGACTCACGCACTTTCCTGGAGGAAGCAATTCCCTGTTGAGTAGGCACTTCCAGGGACCAACCTACCTTGTCCAGGCAAAGCCCAGCCATCAGTCAGCCCTTCAGTGTCATGCTTGTCCACAGTTTAGACAGGGTCCCGGTGACCATCAAAGTAAAGGAGAGGTTTTCTCCTAAGAGCCAGCTTTGGCACATTTAAAGCAAGCGTAAGATAGAGATTTTTGTGCCCTTCATTTTTTGGAGGAAATCTAAGGTGTGCTGCTTGGAGCTGGCCCTTCCCTCTAACACTGTAAGCTTTATCATTATTATTGTTGTCGTTATTGTTTTATTATTATTATTATTAAACATTAAATGCCATATTCATCAGATCTCTGAAGGGTTTGAGGACCATTATATATTAAATATATCTAAACTAAACAAACTATAATTATTCCTAGTAACTCGTTTTAGTCCTAATTTTAAAAACATACACAGGAGGTTAAATGAAAGTTTTTCTTATAATTAATTACATTAGTAGAACACATTGAAGAATTTGAACATAAGATGACTTTGCAAATCTTTATTATCCTTAACGTTTACAATGAGTTATTAGCTTTTATAAGACTAGGACTTTGCATTTTATTCCTGTTAGGTTTAGCCTTGAAAAATAGCAATTTTTAAGTTGAAGCTCTTCTAGTATCAAAGTAAAACTTTTAATCATAAAGTCAATAGAGAGATTGGCAAGTTTATTGATCCTTTCATAGTGCACCATTATAGAATATAGCAGTTTTATGTAAGGCTTAGTTCATCGGAATAGCTAAAGCTTAAAGTGAGAAAAGACAAAGAACCTGGAATCATATCATTGTGATCTGAATAGACCTGAGAAATTTATAAATCTTGATTATCAAATATACCTTATTTATCAAACATATGTTGTTACATATCTAAATTTTCTAGCAAGTTGGTATTTAACCATTAGCAAAGACGTAAGTCAGTAGACATAAATCTTTACTCAGCTGTTGTTAGTCTGTGGAGAGCTTTATAATCTTAGATTTTTATCATCATACATAGAATATTCTAAACCAGAGTTGAACAACATATATAGTATGATGGAGCGAATATCATTCTAAATTCTTATCACCAGACAAAGATCCATACTACCTCAAAATTTTAGAGACATGTTATTGCTTCCTTCATCTAAAAAGAGAATAACCCACAAAGAGCCGACTCAGACTAAAAAGTTCTGTAGCTGCTGTTCTATACCACGAGGTTTCTGAAGATGGTGTTTAAGTCACATTGGATATACTCTTTAACTTTAGTAACAACAGATGCCACTCATGCAGCTGCTTACATCTTGAGGTCATTCAGAAAAATATAGGAGAACCACATGTGGTTATTTAAAACCCTCTGTTTTTCATATATATATATATATATATATATATATATATATATATATATGCATGCAACTTGGATTCAACTCTCAATAAAATATATATTTCATATATATTCAAATATACAGAACCAAGGTTACATATATAGGCACACATATCCTAAAGAGTTTAAACATACACATACACACACACACAGAGAGAGAGAGAGAAAGAGAGAGAGAAGAGAGAGAGAGAGAGAATTTTAAATATAAGCCTTTTCTTATAGTTTAAGGCCAATTTATTTTTTACAGAATTTATAGATTTTGAACCATAGCCAGCTTACAAATCCTGAGATATAAGAGTTTACGGCATCTTCTCCGTTTCTATCCCTGCAGTTCTTTCAGACAGGAACAATGATGGGTCAGAGTTTTGACTGTGGGATAGCAACCCCATCCTTCACTGGATGTCTTGTCTTTCTGCTGGAGTTGGGCTCTACAAGTTCCCTCTTCCCACTGTAGGGCATTTGATCTAGGTTCCCTCTCTTTGAGTCCTGAGAGTCTCTAAACTCCCAGGTCTATGGTACATTCTGGAGGGTCCACCCAACCTCCTACCTCCTGAGGTTGCCCGTTTCCATTCTTTCTGCTGGTTCTCAGGGCTTCAATCCTTTTCCCACACTCAATACCAGATCATGTTCCCCTCTCAACCCCATCCCCTTTTCCTCCCAGGTCCCTCCCTCCGTCCCTCCCCCCTTGTGGTTGCTTCTTTCTCTCTCCCAAGTCAGACTGAGGCTTCCTGACTTAGGCCCTTCAGCTTGTTGACCTTTTTGAGTTCTGTGGACTGTATCATGGGTGTTCTGTTCTTTTCTTGGTAATATCCATTTATTAGTGAGTACATACCATGCAAGCTGCTGACCTCTGTAGTTTAATTAGGGAAAAGCTGGAAGAAGCTGAGGAGGAGGGCAACCCTGTAGGAGGACCAGCAGTCCCAATTAACATGGATCTCCGAGATCTCTCAGACACTAGACCACCAACCAGGAAGCATAGACCAGCAGATATGAGGCCCCCAATACATACACAGCAGAGGACTCCGGGATCTGGGTTCAGTCAGAGAAAATGCACCTAACCCTCAAGAGACTGTAGGCCCCAGGGAGGTTAGACATCTGTGCGGGAAGGGGGAAGGGGTGACATCCTCGTGGAGACAAGGCGGGGGGTGGGGGGAAGGAGGTATAGGTTATGGAACAGTAGGAGGTTGAACCAGGAGGTGAATAAAATCTGGAGTATAAAAAAAAGAGGATAAAGAAAGAAAGAAAGAAAGAAAGAATAAAGAATTTTTTAAAAGAATGTACAGTATAATCTTTTAAAAATAATTTTACTTATTTACATTCCAAATGTTGCCCCCCACTCTCAAGACCCCCTCACAGAGTTCTTCACACCATCCCTTGGCCTCTGATACTCTGACACAGTGTTCCCCTCCCAGGCATCCTCATTTCCTGGGACATCAAGTCTCTACAGGATTAGGCATATCTTCTCCCATTAAAGCCATATAAGGCAGTCCTCTGCTATGTATGTGCCAGGGGCCTCTGACAAGTCCCTGTAAGGCTGAGACTTTGGAAGCTTCCACAGGTCCATATTAGTGGACAGTGTTGGTCTTTCTATGTGGTTACCATCACCATCAGCTTCTTCAACCTTCCCCTAAGGATTCCATCGTGGTCCCGATCTCAGTCCAATGGTTGGCTGTAAGTATCCACATCTGTCTCAGTCAGCTGCTGGTAGATCCTCTCAGAGGACATCAGATATCAAAAGAGAAATTCTCAACTATATATGGAAAAATAAAATACCCAGAATAGGCAAAACAATTCTGAACCAATAAAAGAATTTCTGAGTGAATCAGCATCTCTGACTACAAGCTGTACAACAGAACAACAATAATAAAACCCACAAGGCATTGGGAGAAAGACAGATCCATCAATGGAATAGAATCAAAGACATTGAAATAAACACACACACCTACAGACACTTGATCTTCGACAACGAAACCAAAGCCATACAGTGCAGGGGGTGGAGGGTTGTCATCTTCAACAAATGGTGCTGATCTAACTGGTGGTCTGCATGTAGAAGAATGGAAATTGATCCATATTTATTACTCTGCACATAGCATAGTCTTAAAAGAATTCTTTTTTAGAGCAAAGTACAAAGAAATTGTAGAAATAAAAGATTTTTAAGAGTGGAAAAAAGAGAAAATGTAGGGCAGAGCAAGTTTAGATATAAGATATTCTATGAAATAGTGGTTGTTAATGATTTGTGGGAATTTGGAAATCAAGTTTGCCAATTTTGGAGAATTGATCTGTACTGAGGCCATGCTGTTGTAATAAAATCTGATTCTATAGAAGAAGAAAGGGTCACAAAACAGAATTCAATGGGGATGTCTTCTCCATGTTTCAACTCTAAGAGGGATCCGAAAGCTGAATCTGTAGGATCTCAGGCTAAAGCCAGAAATACCCAGAAATGTGCAGAGGAAAGGATAACCAGTAAGTGTCTTAGTAGAGAGACTCATAGGAGTATAGAAGGCCAGAGCCTACAGAGAAAGTTCCTCACATGGTGGGAGCACTAAAAGTGTAGTAGCTGACTTCAGAAAGACTCTTATGACATAAGACAAAGAAAGGAAGGGTTAAGAGACAAAGAGAAACACTGAATACCCTTGTGGAGGGCACAGCAGACCACTGGGAAGCAGTAGCTGAAGAAAGGTACTCTAGAATTTGGAATCAAATTCATGACCAAATGATACTTTCCTTAGGAGACTTGGTTTAGCTTACTTGCTTCAGGGGAGAACAGGTATGTGTAGGTTATGTACAAACTGCAATTGGCCTGCTCCTTTAAGAGACCCATGAACACACTTTGGGCAGGTCTGTCTTTGGCTATCACTTTGCAATGAACCTACAATTCCATCAAGCATAACTTAAAGACGGGACATTCATATAGTGTGATAGGAAGGAGACCAGACAAGAATAAGACTTGGAGCTAAGAAAAAAATAAACAGCTAGTGGGTAATTTCTCTCCATTTCTCCAATCTTTGGTGTAGTTAAGGAGGTTCCCAATAATTTTGGGATCTAGGGTGCTGCTGGACAGTTACCTTGATCCGAAGGTGAGCAAGAACAGGTCCAATGTGTGAGGTAAAGGTGGACAATGCAGGTCCAATGTGTGGGGTAAAGGTAGGATAGGTTATTCCCTGAAGTCTAAGAAATCACTAGTACTCAAGAAGACAGAAGTAGGAAACCACAAGTCATTAAGTGGGTCATCCTGTATTGGAAAAAGGCCAAGACTGAAAAGCGAGATGAGACATGGCACTCAGCAGCAGGACTTCTGAATGAAGTAAAAAGACAAAAACATAGCTCAAAAAAAATGAAGCTTCATCCAAGAGAAACTGTCAGTGTGGGGTCGGCAAAGAGAGTCAACCATTTTTGCCCAAAGCATATATTTTCTAACATAACATGTAACTACTATATTTCTAATGGTGCTTGTTACACTAGTCACATATAGAATTTCTACAAACTTTTACTTTAATATTCAATTTCATACTTGTATCGTAAAACATAGATGATATGATTAGTACCAATAGTAATTGAATCCTGTTCAATGAAGAAGTTATTTTTATATGATAATTTAGTATTTTTGATACTTAAAACTACACACCATTAGTAATTTTATAACTCATCAGATATAATCTTCTACTTCTTCTCTTAAAGTAACTTTTAAAGTTGTTTTTGTATATATGACGTTACAAGCACTCCAAGGTATATATTATCTAGGTTAACCTCTCCAACATGACAGGACCCTAACTAAAAAAATAAAAAAAAAATGCATAGATATTATCTGATATTACATTTTAATAATACCAGTATACATGAGATAAACTTTGTAAATATATGATGTCTTGTTTGCTTGAAAAACCAATTTGATAATCTATCTTCTCTAAACCTTTTAAATGAAGGAAATTTTCTGTAGGTATTATTCTTACGTGACAGTATCTCACAGGCAACCTCCTATGTCAGCATATACTGATCTATCTTACACTTGTCTGTTGTCCTTTGTTATCTTCTCTATCCAAACCATTAGCAAACGCTTTGAGATCTCCCTTTACATCTATGTAAAGGCATTGCCCTTCTCTAACTGTTCTAATCCTTTTACCTCTCAGGAATATTTTCACTGGCTTCACTTGCTCCTTTGCCTCCTTTGGCCTGTAACACAGACAGCTGTTAGAATGGTCTGTTAAGAATGTAAGCGGGATCTTGTGATATTTTTTTTTTATGACAAACCCCTGCTGTGCTTATCTTCTTAGTAATGAAAACCAGGGTTCCCATTCTAGTCTGCCAGCACCCCAGTGATTCTACTTCTCCACCCAAGCCTGCAAGCCTTTGAATCCCTGTTCACCACTCCCAGCCTTTCAGCTGAGCTCTCCTAACGCTGGCCCCTTACTGTTTCTCACATTCACTCTGCTTGTTCATAACTTGCACCTTTTGATCACACCGTTTTCCCTTCCTTTCAAGTTCTCCCACATTGCCTACTGGCTTTCATTTCAGTCAGATTTCAAATATCACTGCTTCAGAGAGGTGCTCTCCATTACCTAACAAGGGAACCCTCCCTGTTCCCTTGTTCACTCACCCCTAACTTACCTTAGTTCATTTCTCTAACACTTTTACCACTGATTTTTCTTTCCTTTTTATTTTCTCTCTTTATATAAGAACTGAAGTTTTAAAACATCACGAAATCAGAAAATTTGCCTGTGTTAACATTTCTACTGATATGCACTTTACTCCAAGAATAATGTTTGGTGGGAAACAGGTTGAAAATAAATATTTATTGAATGAATTATCATGTAATTTAAGAATAATGAGCCATATTAACATCTATGATATATTCATAAATATAAATAAACCATAACTTCCTAATCTCCTCTTGCTGATAGTTCATTCATCTCAATTTTTCACTATTGGAATCATTATTAAGTGAATTATTGCTATGCATTTTAGAGAATGAATTTTTAGGTCTACAAATACTGTATCTAAAAGAATACAAGCTGTTATTTTGATGTATGTTGACAGGCTATCCTTTAAAACAAATGGATCGAATGAATCTTTATAGTGCTTGGTGTTTTTATCCTTGGTTCTATTATACCTCTTACATTTATTCAGATCTGCATGTCTATGCTAACTTCACTTTTATTTGCATACAAGAATGGGTTCCACATTTACTCATATTGTTTATGGTATTTTTCACTTCTAGGCAAGGTATATATATGGTGTTCAGTCATTCATGTATTTCAAAGAAGCATAAGTTATCAGTATATGAAGAATTTTCACTAAAATTGTAGAAATTATGATTGTGTTCCCTTGTTCCTGTACTTATAGAGACTTATTTATTTTCACTAAATTTCAAGATTACAAAGAGGAATATGCGATATTTTAAATCATATGGTTAGACTTGACCTTCCTCCCCTCATCCCTGGTGACACCCTTCCACAAACCACACACACGCACACACACACACATACACGCATAGGCACGCAGACACACACTGTTTTGTGGAGGATCTTTCTCAGAGAAAGTGTGTGTTTCCACATGCTTTCTAAAAGCCTTCCTTTCCTTGTAAAAACACTATAGGGTAAAGACATGTGTAGAAACAAACATGATTTTAAAAATAAAATTTGATATTCATTCATTATAAAGTATTTATTTATTTTGCCCTCAAAATGGTAATCAATAATTTAAAAAAAATAAAACCTCATATGCTGAACGAAACATTATTTTTATTATCTATGTCAGTAAGTCCAATATTTTCCACTTCCTCATACATTATGGTAATGGCTTTTCAGATGACTGCATTTTAATTAAAAAACAATTGTCAATTGAAGAACGTTACTCAAAGCAGGCACAAATACAAACTACCGTTTACGTGATATTTAAAATGCATTGAAGAAATCAGCAGAAGAATCATTTTCCCTTAGCTCTAAGGGATAAACTGTGTAAAATAGATCCCCTTTCACTTGTACGAATCAGTATTCAGTAGGACTACTGTAGGAATCTGTGCCTTCTTCCACATTTTACAGCTAATGTCTCATCAGGGCAGTGTCAAAGGTTGATAAATTTAAAGGCATTCCGTAGTGTAAAAGAAACATTAAAAAAAATCCTAGAACATTATTCTGTTAACTCTGAATCTTCCACAAATATCTTCCCAAGGCTTAATAATGATCCAGATATACAGAGAAGTGACTGAGGGTGGTAATTAGAAGCATTCTTCACTTCCTGTCCTCTTCTCTTCAAGGTTATTGAGAGGCTGCAGGGAAGAGGTGCATAGGTCACATTAACTATATCTGATGAGTCAATTACAAAGTTTCAGAACACGCTGGCAGTCATGACCCAGCTAACTGACTAAACAAGGTCTGAAATATGTGTTTCATTTGGAAACAATTGATATGTTTACCCCAAAGCTGAAGCCTAGCTATCAGATATGTTAAGTTCTGAGCAGAAAATTAATAGATGCTGTCTATGTGTTCACTCTTATAATTGAGTGTTAGGATTTTGAAGTACAAATAATATATGCATATCAACAGTTTATTACAACATTGAGAATTCATTGAAGAGTGGCTACTAGTCTCTTCTCTTTCAAGAAGGCCTTAAGGTAAAATTTTGTTAAAAATTGAGAAATATTGTCCAGATGCATAGATCACTGCACAGGAGAAAAGATAACATGTGTGAGGGCTAGTTTTATATTAACTCGACACAAGCTAGAGTTATCTGAGAAGAGGGAATCCAACTGAGACAATGCTTCAGTATGAAGGGATATTGCCTTATTTGATGGTGGATGTATAAGGCTCATCCCACAATGGGTGGTCTGACCACTAGGCAGGATATCTTGGGTGCAATGAGAAAGTCAGCTGAGCAAACTATTGGAGTAATCCAAACAATATCATTTCTACATCAGCTCTTGCCTCCAGGTCCTTGCCCAATTGAGTTTATGCATCAACTTCCCTCAAATTGAAACTGTAAGCTGAAATAAATTCTTCTCTCACCAACTTGTTTATGTCTATGGCCATCACATCAATAGAAACCCTAATGAAGACAAGTTTAGAATATCTGAAACAAAGTTGTGTGAAAAATACAAATAGAATAAAGTGAAATACAAATTTAACTAAACTACATTTAACACAGAAAGAATAAAGTGGAGAGTGATTTGGATACTGTTAAACTTGACTGAACATTCACAAGAACTGAAGAGGATTTGGATAACAATAACCAGTGATACTTATGGATGAAAGCAAGATTGAGCGCAGAAAGAAATCTGTAATGTTCCAAAAATTGTATATAAAACAGAGAAAATTATGTGTTGAACATATCAAATGGTTAAAGACATTATAGTATCAATTGTGGAGCTTTCCAAGTTAACTATGAAAATTCAAATTAAAAATATAAAACATGAGCTTTAATAACTAAAAATATTTTCACATATGATAAACAAGCTTTACTTACTTTCAATAACATACTATTTTTCAATGGACAGAATCTGCACTTGAAATATCTCAGAAACTAAGAGACTTCTCTGACAGAAACCTACAATGGATGTAAATTTAAGTAGCCTGCTAACGGAGGAGCCATTAGTAACTCCTCCATTACATTTCCAGTAAGACTGTAAAACTAACAGCATACCTTGGAGAAAATAACAGTCTTAGTTTACTTCTTAGTTAAGAAAATAAGAAGATTATAAAAGTAATCATTTAGTTTCGTTAAGTACAGAGATGTATCCTAAAGACATATGAATTAATTCTCCCTCTAAAACTAAGCTATTTGACCACAAAAATCCTAGATGATGTGCACTAAAATTATACCTCATATGATAACATCAAAGGAATTTCAAAAGTTTCAGCACCTTCATTTCTTGTTTGTTCCTAGTGTTTCCAGGTAGACTGACTCAGTTCCTTGGTAGTTGTGAGATTCTTTCATTTAGAGTGTCTGCAGTGTTCCCTCTACAATTTCTATATACCATTTTATCTACCAGTTCTCTGATTTGCAGAAGTGTGAATCAACTTGAATATGACTCAATTTCTTTAAATATAGAGTGTTATCTCATGGAACTTTTGCACATACACAAGATAAAATTGTGGGTGAAGCTTTTATTGTTTGTACTCTCACTAATAAAGATAAATAATATTAATTAGGTGTTGTTAATTTGTTGTTATTGTTACTATTTTAATTATAGACAGATTTATCTTTAGTTAACCACGGGAACACAGGTGATAGATTCTCCAGTGTCATACTTACCTCTTTTATGCTTTGGATTTTTTCACCTAAATTCAATTCAAAGACTTTTGCTCTTTGATTTTTAGATCATCCTTTCAACTGTGTACCTCAAAAGAGGATAGAAACAGCACATCATGGATGTTTCTGCTGCCATTAAATTCCAGCCATTAGTAAATGCCCTGATGCCTAGCAACTTGCTCTGGTGTGACCTATATTTTTTTCCTCTGTTGTTCTCAATATAAATAACCCATCCTGGCCCAAGTTTCATAGTTCTTTTTTCAACATATCATCATGTTTTACATTTCTTTTGATGAATAACCCATTTCCTCTCAGTGTAGAAGAGTAACTTCTATAATTGGGTTATGCTGAAAGTTACTGCAGCCATTGACCTTGAAATCTTAAAGAAAACAAGTTTCATTTTACCAAGTATTTGATTGAAATAATGCCTCCTAATGTCTTAAAGGGATCTATACTTGCAGAGCAAGAAAAAGGGAACCACTTTTGTAGGCCCAGATGATCTAAGGAAAGATGGAGAATTAAATCTCAAATATCTCCATCCATAAACCTTCATTCTCAGATGTAAATGTAGAGAATACACTGTTATGGTCTAACCATCTCTTGAGTATGGCTCACTGCACAATCAGGTTTTTGTCTCATTTTGCATGCTGACCTACTTTTGTGAAACTCAAAATTAGTATCTTTATAAAATCTATTATTAAAAATGTCTATTTCAAGCTATGTTATGAGCAGAAAGTTAGCTGAGTCAAATATGCCATTTCTCTTCCACCTGTGTGTTCTCCCAGCACACATATAGCAGGCTGGTCTGGCCTCAGTGGGAGGCCTAGCAGGGGGGAGCAGGGGGAGCAGGGGGAGCACATCCTCTTGAAGATGTTAGGGGAGGAGGAATGGAATGAGGAACTATGAGTTGGCAGACAGGGAGGGGTCAATGACTAGAGTGTTAAGATATAAAAGTAATAATAAAAAAGATATATCTATGCATGTCAGCATCACACCTCTACAACAAAGCAATTCAAAGGGAAGAAGGCAACTGAGATACTTGAAACACTAGAGCTTTATATACCTATTTACCATAGGCAATGAGATCTTCATGGTTTTTACAGAGTGACCAGTTCAACACACCTTGATAGGACAATTGTTACACTTACTGTCTTCACTCAACAATCTGTTCAGAAACAGGAGTTTGAATAAAGTGGGCTATTAGGATTTTTACGAGACATTTCCAAGAGGATGCAGTAAAAAATAAAAAAGAGGATGGCAATAGTGAAGAATGCTTTATTAAGCTAATTATTTCCATAAATAATTGGAGCTAATTCTACTGGAACACTGAAGGAAATGGCTTAAACCATATCTCGTGCACAAACTCCATGAGGTTTTGTGGTATCTCAATTCCTTATTACTTCTGACCTTTGAAGATAATCTTCAAAGCTGGAATTAGGGTATCATGAAAGGCTGGAGGAAATAGGCAAATGAACAGTTCTGAAAGTATGTTAACTATTAGCTGTTAACAAAGCTAGTAAACTATTTAGAACTTCAGTAACTGTGGAACAGTTAGAATGTTACATGTCCAGAGCCACACTACAAGTTATCTTAGAATATCTTTAGTCTCTTAATTTTCATTCATTGTCCTCCTCTGCGTCTAATGTAACATCCTTAAGAGTATAATACATAACTATTTTAAATCTATTAACAGGTCATTAGCATCCACCAACCTCCAAGTCAAGGAATATGACATATAGAATCAGAGATCTATAACAGATGTTTCTCCCTCTCACTCTATGCTTCCACCAAAAAAAAAGTATTTAAAAAGTGATTTAATTTAGGACTTCCTCTGTTTTTTGCAGTAAAATTTCAGTACTGTGATAAAATATATTGTAATAAATAAATTAATCTTAATACTCTTAAAATATGTGGCCAAAGAGATAACTCCATGATTACAAGTAGATGATGCTCTTTCTAGAAGACAGTTTGCTTCCCAGGTCACATATATACGAATATAACACCAGCTCCAAGAGATATGACACCCTTTTTGGCCTCTGTAGCCACTGCAGTCATTGTAAAGAGTCAAATAAAAACATTCATCATCTGCATTAGATATGAATAGTTTGTGTCAGTTAAAGCCAAGTCTCATTTCAAGAAAAAAAAAAAGTTATCAAGGAAAGAATTGCCCCTGGCTCTACTTTTATTATTTTTTATTGGTTTTATTTACATTTCAAATGTTATTGCACTTCCTGGTTCCCTCTCCAAAGAGCCCCCAATCCCATTCCCCTCCCCCTGCCTGCCTGACAGTGCTCCTCCACCCACATGCCCACTCCAGCTGCACCATCCTAGAATTCCCCTACTCTGGGGCATCAAGCCTTCACAGGACCAAGGACCTCCCCTCCCTTTGATGCCAGACAAGGCCATCCTCTGCTACATATGCAGCTGGAGCCATGGGTCCCTCCATGTGTATTCTTTGGTAAGTGGTTTACTCCCTGGGAGCTCTAGGGGGTCTGGTTGGTTTATAATGTTGTTCTTCCTATGGGGATACAAACCCCTTCAGCACCATCAGTCCTTCCCCTAACTCCTCCAATGGGATCCCCTGGCTCAGTCCGATGGTTGGCTGCAAGCATCCACATCTATATCCATAAGGCTCTGGCAGAGCAATATCAGGCTGCTGTCAGCAAGTCCTTCTTGGCATCAGCAATAGTGTCTGGGTTTGGTGGCTGCATATGGGATAGATCCCTAGGTGGGACAGTCTCTGGATGGCCTTTCCTTCAGTTTCTGCTCTACTCTTTGCCCTCTTTGTATATTTTCCTTTACATAGGAGCAATTCTGGGTTAAAATTTTGAGAAGGGTGGATGGCCACATCTCTCAACTGGGGACTGTGCCTAACCTCTGGATGTGGTCTCTGCAGGTTCTCTCTCATTTGTTGGGAGCTAATGTCATCCTCATTGGGTCCTAGTAGCCTCCTGCTTTTCTAGCATCTGAGACTTTCTATTGGTTACTCTCAGTTCCCCAAGCCCCGTTGCTACACACCTCTGTTCAATTTCTCTATCCTCAGTATATCATCGCTTTCTCCTACCATACCTGATCATGCGCCCCCATTTTTCCTGTCCTCCCTCCTCTTTTCCTCCTAAGTCCTGCCCACCTTGTACCTCTCATGATTGTTTTGTTCCCCCTGTTAAGTAGGACTCAGGCATCCACACTTTGGTCTTCCTTCACCTTGACCTTCATATGGTCTGTAAACTGTATCATGGGTATGCCAAGCTTTTTTTCTAATATCCATTTATCAGTTAGTACATAACATGTGTGTTCTTTTGCGACTATGTTAACTCACTGAGGATAATATTTTCTAGTTCCTCTATTTGCCTGTGAATTTCATGGAGTCATTGTTTTTAATGGCTGAGTAGTATTCCATTGTGTAAATGTACCACATTTTCTGTGTCCATTCCTCTGTTGAAGGACATTTCCAGCTTCTGGCTATTATGAATAAGGCTGCTATGAACATAGTAGAGCATGTGTCCTTGTTATATGTTGGAGCATCTTTTGGATATATGCCCAGGAATGGTATAGCAGGGTCTCCACGTAATAATCTGTCCAATTTTCTGAGGAACCACCAGACTGATTTCCAGAGTGATTTACCAGCTTGCAATCCCACCAGCAATGGAGGAGTGTTCCTCTTTCTCCACATCCTCCCAAGCATCTGCTGTCACCTGAGTTTTTGATCTTAGTCATTCTGACTGGTGTGAGGTGGAATCTCAGGGTTGTTTTGATTTGCATTTCCCTGCTGACTAAGGATGTTGAACATTTCTTTAGGAATTTCTCCTGTCTAAAGAATATACAGGAACAAAGAGTGCAGCAGAGACTTCCCTACCTGAGGATCCAACTCACATGAAGACACCAAATCCAGACATTATTGTGGATGCCAAGAAGTGCTTACTGACAGGGGTCTGATACAGCTGTCTCCTGAGAGGCTTTGCCAGAGCATGACCAATACAGATAAGGATGCAAGCATCCAACCATTTCACTGAACACAGGGACCACAATGAAGGAGTTAGGGGAATGACTGAAGTAGCTGAAGGGGCCTTATCTGGCATCATTGGGAGGGAAAGCTCTTGGTCTTGTGAAGGCTTGCTACCCCAGTCTAGAGGAATGCTAGGGTGGTGAGGCAGAATGGGTAGGGGGTTGGGGAGTCCCCTCATAAAAACAGGGTAAGGGGTGATGGGATAGGGAGTTTGCAGAAGGGAAACTTGGAAAGGAAATAACATGTGAAATGTAAATAAATAAAATATCAGACTTAATTTTTTATTTAAAAAACCTCAATGGTATGTACAACAACAATAAAAATTTTTCAGTACCCCTTCCTCTGCTGAGGGACATTTGGGTTGTTTCCACCTTCTGGCTATTACAAATATGGCTGCTATGGACATAGTGGAGCATGTGTCCTTATAACATGTTCGAGCATCTTCTGGGTATATGCCCAGGAGTGATATAGCTGGGTCCTCAGGTAGTATCATGTCCATTTTTCTAAGGGTCCTCCAAACTGACTTCCAGAGTGGTTGTACCAGCTTGCAATCCCACCAGCAATGGAGGAGGTTCATCTTTTTCCACATCCTCACCAGCATCTACTGTCACCTGAGTTTTTGAACTTAGCCATTCTGACTGGTATGAGGTGGAATCTCAGGTTCATTTTGATTTATACTTCCCTGATGACTAAGGATGTTGAACATTTCTTTAAGTGCTTCTCATACATGCGAGAATCCTCAGTTGTGAATTCTCTGTTTAGCTCTGTACTCTAATTTTTAATAAGATAATTTGGTTCTCTGGAGTCTAATTTTTTGAGTTCTTTGTATATTTTGGATATTAGCCCTCTATTGGACGTAGGATTGGTAAAGATGTTTTCCCAAACTGTGGGTTGCCTATTACCAGAGTCCTTTGCCTTAGAGAAACTTCCGAATTTTTTGAGGTCCCATTTGTTGATTGTTGATCTTAGGATATAAGCCATTGGTGTTCTGTTCAGGAACTTTTCCCTTGTGCCCATGTGTTTGAATCTCTTCCCCACTTACGCTTTTACTAGATTCAGTGTATCTCATTTTATGTGGAGGTCCTTGATCCACATGGACTTGAGCTTTGTACAAGGAGATAAGAATGTGTCAATTTGCATTTTTCTACATGCTGACATCCACTAAAGCCAGCACCATTTGTTGAATATGCTGTCTTTTTGCAATGGATGGTTTTAGCTTCTTTGTCAAAGATAAAGTGACCAACAGTTTATGGGTTAATTTCTGGGTCTTCAATTCTATTACATTGATCTACCAGCCTGTCACTGTACCAATACCATACAGTTTTTATAACTATTGCTTTGTAATACAGCTTGAGGTCAGGGATTATGATTTACCCAGAAGTCCTTTTATTATTGAGAATAGTTTTTGTTATCCTGGGTTTTTGTTCTTCCAAATTAATCTGCAAATTGCTTTTTCTAATTCTATGAAGAATTGAGTTGGCATGAAGAATTGAGTTGAGACGGGGATTACATTGATTCTGTAGATTGGCTTTTGGTAAGATGGCCATCTTTACTATGTTAATCCAGCCAATCATTGAGCATGGGAAGTCTTTCAATCTTCTGAGGTGTTCTTCAATTTCTTTCTTCAGGGACTTGAACTTCTTATCTTACAGATCTTTCACTTGTTTGGTTCGAAGCATACCAAAATATTTTATATTATTTGTGACTATTGTGAGGAGTATCAGTTCCCTAGTTTTTTCTCAGCCTGTTTATCCTTTGAGTAGAGGAGGGCTATTTATTTGTTTGACTTGATTTTATAGCCAGCCACTTTATTGAAGTTGTTTACCAGGTTTAGGAGTTCTCTGGTGGAAATTTTTGGGTCACTTAAGTATAATAACATATTATCTGCAAAAAGAGATATTTTGACTTGTTCTTTACGATTTGTATCCCTTGGACCTCCTTTTGTTGTCTATTTGCCCTATCTAGAATTTCAAGTACTATATTGAGTAAATAGGGAGAGAATGGGCAGCCTTGTCTTTTCTCTGTTTTCAGTGGGATTGCTTCAAGTTTCTCTCCATTTAGTTTGATGTTAGCTATGGTTTGCTGTATATTACTTTTACTATGTTTAGGAATGGGCCCTGAATTCCTGCTCTT
>JADRCH010000150.1:1124129-1181615 GCA_019843965.1 Rhynchomys soricoides | reverse complement strand
ATATTACTTTTACTATGTTTAGGAATGGGCCCTGAATTCCTGCTCTTTCCAAGATTTTTAAAAGGAAGGGGTGTTGAATTTTGTCAAATGCCTTTTCAGCATCTAATGAGAAGTCTATGTGATTTTTTTTCTTTGAGATTTTTTTATATAGTGGATTATGGTGATGGATTTCTGTATATTGAACCATCCCTGCATCCCTGGGATGAAGCCTACTTGATCATGGCGAATGATCATTTTGATGTCTTCTTGGATTCAGTTTGCGAGAATTTTATTGAGTACTTTTGCTGCAATAATCATAATGGAAATTGGTCTGATGTTCTCTTTCTTTGTTGGGTCTTTGAGTGGTTGTTTTGCTTAGGAGTCTTTTAATGTCTGTCCATTTCTTTAGTGTTTATGGGACTGTTTACATGGTTTATCTGATCCTAATTTAACTTTGGTACCTGGTATCTGTCTAGAAAATTGGCCATTTCATCCAGACTTTCCAGGGTTTTTTGTTTGTTTGTTTTTTGTTTTTGAGTTTTTGTAGTATGACCTGATAATTTTTTATAATTTCTTTGGTTTCTCTTATTATGTCTCCCTTTTCATTTCTGATTTTCTTAATTTGGATTCAAAATATGTGCCCTCTGGTTATTCTGGCTAATTGTTTATCTATCTTGTTTATTTTCTCAAAGAAGCAGCTAGTGGTTTTGTTGATTCTTTATATAGTTCTCTTCGTTACTACCTGTTGATTTCAGCCCTGAGTTTGATTACTTCCTGCCTTCTACTCCTCTTGTTTGTATTTGCTTCTTTTTGTTCTATAGTTTTCAGATGTGCTGTTAAGCTGCTAGTGTATGCTGTCTCCTATTTCTTTATGGATGCTCTCAGAGCGATAAGTTTTCCTCTAGCCCTGCTTTCATTAAGCCCCATATGTTGGGAATGTGCCTTCATTTTTATTAAATTCTAAAATGTCTTTAATTTCTTTATTTATTTCTTCCCTGACCAAATTATTGAGTAGAGAGTTGTTCAGCTTCCATGTATATGTGGGCTTTCTGTTGTTTTTCTTTTTATTGAAGACCAGCTTTAGTTCTTGGTGATCTGATAGGATACAAGGGATTATTTCAATCTTCTTGTATGTGATGAGGCATGTTTTGGGACTGATTATGTGTTCAATTTTGGAGAAGGGACCATGAGGTGATGAAAAGATGGTATATTCTTTTGTTTGGGGATGGAATGTTCTAAAAATATTGGTTAGATCCATTTGGTTCATAACTTTTGTTAGTTTCACTGTGTCTCTGCTTAGTTTTTGTTTCCATGATCTGTCCATTGGTAATAGTATGGTGTTGAAGTTTCCCACTATTATTGTGTGAGGTACAATGTGTGCTTTGAGCTTTAGCAAATTTTCTTTTATGAGTGTGGTTGCCCTAGCATTTGGGGCATAGATGTTCAGAATTGAGAGTTCTTCTTGGTAGACTTTTCTTTTGATGAGTATGTAATGTTCTTCCTTATCATTTTTAGATAACTTTTGGTTGAAAGTCAATTTTATTCAATATTAAAATGGCTCCTCCAGCCTGTTTCTTGGGAGTATTTGCTTGAAAAGATTTTTCCAGTCTTTTACTCTTAGGTGGTGTCTGTCCTTGTCTGTTTGGTGTGTTTCTTATATAAATGCTGGGCCCTGTTTACATATCCAGTCTGTTAGTCTATGTCTTTTTATTTGGGAATCGAGTACATTTATCTTAAGAGATATTAAGGACCAGTGATTGCTACTTCTCATTATTTTTGTTGTTAGAAGTTGAATTAAGTTTGTGGGCTATCTTTTTTGGGGGGTTGTTAAAAGAAGATTAATATCTTGCTTTTTCTAGGATGTAGTCTCCCTCCTTGTGTTGGCATTTTCCGTCTATAATCTAGTCTCTTGAGGGTTAGGTGCATCATCTCTAATTGAACACAGACCCTCAGCAGTCCTATGCTGTATATGTGTTGGTGGTCTCATACCAGCTGTTATATGCTTCTTGTTTGTTGGTCCAGTGTTTGAGAGATCTTGCAGGTCCAGTTTAATTGAAACTGCTAGTCTTCCTGCAGGGTTTCCTGCCTCCGCAGCTTCTTTCAGCCTTTCCCTAATTCAACCACAGGGGTCAGCAGCTTCTGTCTACTGGTTGGGTACAAATATCTGCATCTGACACTTTCAGCTGCTTGTTGGGTGTCTCGGAGTGCAGTCATGCTAGATTCATTTTTGTGAGTGCTCCATAGCCTTAGTAATCGTATCAGGCCGTGGGACCTCCCTTGAGCTGGATCCCACTTTGGGCCTGCCACTGGACCTTCTTTTCCTCAGGCTCCTCTCCATTTCCATCCCTGTAGTTTTTTTCAGACAAGAACAATTATGGGTCAGAGTTTTAACTGTAGGATGGCAACCCCTTCCCTCATTTGATGCCCTGTCTTTCTGGTGGAGGTGGGCTCTATAAGTTCCTTCTCCCTACTGTTGGGCATTTCATCTAAGATCCCTCCCTTTGAGTCCTGAGAGTCTCTCACCTCCCAGGTCTCTGGTGCATTCTGGAGGGTCCTCTCAACCTCCTACTTCTTGAGGTTGCCTATTACTATTCTTTCTGCTGGCCCTCAGGGCTTAAGTCCTTTTCCCTCACCCAATACCAGATCCGGTTCCCTTGTCCCCCACACCCTGCACCCCATCCACTTTTCCTCCTAGGTACCTCCCTCCCTCACCATTTCTGGTTGCTTTCTTCTCCCTCCCATGTAGGACTGAGGTATCCTCACTTAGGCCCTTCAGCTAGTTGACCTTTATGAGTTCTGTGGACTGTATCTTGTGTATTCTGTACTTTTTTTTCTTTTGGGCTAATATCCATTTATTAGTGAGTATATCCTTTTGGGTCTTAGTTACCTATCTTACATACACTAGAAGAGCACTACACCATTGGCCTATATTTTCAGCCATTGACAATGGTCAATACTCTTAAGTTTTTTCATCTTCATCAGCCTATTTTTTTTTTTGCAGTGAGTAGAGGCTACCATATCCTCAAGAGGCTTTATATCCCTACTTGCATTAATAGGAACAGTTTGAATATTCTTTTACTCAACATTTGATGTTTGGAAGAATTAAAATTTCATAATCTGTTATACTTAAGCCATATGATTTTTTAGTTTAAATAGAAAGTTAATCAATCTGAGCAATAATCTTCATAAGTCTTTAACACTAAGACAGATGATCCTGTTGTATGTGTCATAGTAATTCTAAATTAAAGTAATTCTCAAAAAAAAAAAAAAAACTTCTTTAGCTTCCTAGATATTTGAACACTTTCTCAGATCATTCATCTGATGAGGAAATGATTTCTGAATACCATTTCTCCCTCTTCTTTACCCTAACTTAAACACACAGAAACATGTTATACAAACACAAATATCAAGGCAGAATTCTATACCTGGATGTATATACAAAAGGTCTCATGTTCTTGCATGATACCCAGTGTGTCACATGGCAAGTCCAGGCTTAAGCTCAGACCTTTGAACTATCTGTGTTCAATTGTTCTATAATTTTTCAAAATAATCTTAGTACCTTAGGAGAGGGCTTAAGCTTGCATATTTCTTAGTCATGTGTTGCATTTAGACTCTTGACCCAGCACACCATTAGAGTCTGATTATTAGAAAAATTAGAAATTATTAATTTAGAATGTAAATATTTAATAACTCATTTTATACTTAACAATAATAAGAACAATTCCCTCTGAATGGTGATACAATGACCAATAGAATTAATTTTCTGTTCTTAGAGAGTGTACTTTCTACTTATATATACTTTGATTTAAAGTCTTCATAATAGCAAGAATCACTTGCTGTATGTTTTATTACCTCTTTTATCTATAAAACAATCTTGTTTAAATTCATGGCCTCATTTTTATCAAGTATGGTAATATATATATATCCCCAAATGCAAAATTAATCCATAAGATCTGGCTATAAGGAATTTTCTTAATTAGTGAATGGTCTAGCCGAATGTGGGTGGGTTGTTGCATCCCAGGATAGTGGTTCTGTGGTTCTGTGTTCTGTAATAAAGCAGGATGAGAAAGCCAGAAGGAGCAATATAATAAGCAGCATCTCTCCATGGTCTTTGCATCAGCTCCTGCCTTCATGTTCCTGTCCTGTTTGAGTTCCTATTCTGATGATGAACAGTTATATTAAAATGTAAACCAAATAAACTCTTTCTTCCCAACATAAATTTTGGTCATGGTGTTTCATCACAAGAATAGAAATTCTAACTAAGATAGATTTTATTATGAACCTGTATGTTCATTTTCAGGGCTGAACACACTGGATAACTAGTAGGGTTCTCTTCCTTGGATAAGATATTTTTAACTTTTAGCATTCCTTACTGTAGTTCCTTCTGTGTTTTTGAGGCCTTCTGTGCTTTCTCTAGCACCAATGTTAGTATGTCTACTGTTGTTCTTATTCAGGTCATGTTTAGGTAGTCATATATATTCAACAGTATGGTTGTAGCTTCTGACATTACTAGGAAACAGTCTCAAAGCAAACGGTCTGATTCTCTGGTTCTTATAATCTTTTTTGCTTGTCTTCGGCAATGTTCCCTGAGCCTTGCATGTAGGAGTTGTTTTGAAGTTGTATACATGAGAACTCAGCAGTTTGATTGGTTGTGATTTTCTTTATTGGTCTTTGTCTGTTTCAAAGAGAAGATTCCTTTACTAGAAGAAAGGATTACACTTATCAGTGGGTAATTAGAGTATATTTATTGATTATCCTTATTTAGGAAAATGATAGTTATACATTCTTCTCCAAGATCCATGGTTTTGCTTGTCTGGAGTAGTTGGCTAGGTTTCTAGTACCAAACACTATTTCCTTGTTGTTCAAGAGACTCTCAAAAATGGGATAATTGTTATTGCCCTTGGTTTCTCATCCACGGATGGAAGTAAGTTCTTATTGCTGAAGATATCATGTATTTCAAATGTAAGACCCAGAAACTCCAGAGCTGGAAATGACCTGCATGTTTCCTCCATGATAACTGGCATTCAGGGTAGCAGAAGATGCCATGCCAGATTCTAAGGGAGGAAAGCAAACAAATGTCTTGTCTAGCTATAACATCAATGAGCCCTAACAATGACAGTCATGGCACAATAACCCTAAGAGTGCAATAGTGGCACTCTTATTAGTGGTAACCAGCAGCAGCTTATTTGGACCTAAGAATCACCAGAGGAAAAGGAAAGAATCCAAGTACTTTTAACAATATTGTTTCATTGGGTGCATGTATTCCTGGGGAGTGTTGTTTTGGTTTTATGAACTCAATTCAATCACATACTTTTAGTCAGTTCTCTCATTCATAATGCAAGAAAAAGAAGACTTTGTTATATCTGACAAACAAGAATCAATATAAATGTGATTTTTCTGTGCTTTCTATGTTTGGAAAATCTTGTGAAATGTGTTGCAGGATATCTGATCACATTGTAAACCCTGAGATTGTGTTATGGTGTGCTCTAGCTGGAATATAGACACTCCCTTAGTACATACCTTTAATCCCAAACAATGATGGTAAAGCTAATTTGTAGAAGGAAGCACCCATGTTTGAAAGTGTTGTCTAATTGAATGACAGACAAAGTAATGAATCAGAGAAAGATTTGACAAAATAGGATATACCCAACTTTCACAAGAAGAGAAAGGAAAGAAAAGTTACGACAGCAGTGCAGAGAGCAAAAAACATCAGAGGCAGTTTTACTGGGGCAATTTTACAAAGACAAGTTGAAGAGAGAACAAACTAGACACAGGTGAATACAGAATAAGCCAGAGAATGAAAAGTAGCCAAAAGATTAGAGCAGACTGCCAAAGTCAGTTGGAGGCCAAGCAGAGAAAAATGTCAGAGACCTAAAGAGAAACCAGATTGAATCAGTCAGCTCTGAGAGGAACTTGAGCCAGAACAGCTGAGTTGACCAATCAGCTGGAGTTCAGAAAGAACTAGAAAGGGTGAGCTTATTCAGCAGCAAGTTTCACAGGCTAAAAAAGTATATAGGCAGTAAGCCTCAGAGACAACAATTACACAGGTAAATAAAAGACACATTCACAAACATGTTTAAGCATTTGCATATTTTATGTAAGTTAGAGTAATTAAGGTCAGTATTTGCCATTTTCTTAAAGTGCTAATCCTTAAAGATAATAAAATGGTACTTGCAGCATCTTATTTATTAACTAGTTAAGTAAAAACCTCAACTTTAGGTTTTAGGCATTCTGACATAGAGAATATTTACTCTATTGAGAACTTTTAATCTATATTAATATCTGACAGTCTTTAAATGGGATAATCATTCACTAGAAATGGACAGTATTCTCCATTCTATAATAGTTAGGCCTACTGACACCAAAAATCCACAAAAGTAATAAATACATTCATAGAGCTTGGTCTCAGCTGTAGTCTTCTAGATACACCACTGAATTTTTACCTTTTTTATTAAATATCTTTGTAGTTGTAATAAAAAAGTTTTATGTTTGCCTGAAGTGAAATAGAAATGCATCTTCAGTGGTTACATTTTGCTTCTTGTTTTATTCTCTGAAAGTAGAGAGAATCATTTAACTCTATCATTTAAATGCAGAGTCTTCACTTTTTTGCTGCAAAACCAGATTTATGTTATTAACTACATGCCTAGCAGCAGAATTCAGGGCACTAATTTTCTAAGTTTATATCAGTGTATTGACTCAAAGTGAATATTTAAGTGGTTCTGGGGAAAATATTATATTTGAATATGAAGAACTTTTAAGAAGCATTTCTTTGATAGAGAATATTAGATGCACACAGTTTACAAATTATCCCCGTACAGAGCCACTGAATAACATGCCTGTGTACCAGCAGTGACTGTAATTTATTTAGCTTCTCCAAGGAAAGAAGAACATTTGGAACAAATGAAAATTTTCTCACTTTTCTCCATTTTCAGACATTCTTTTCCTTAAAATGAAGTTGAAGATTTTCTTCCTTGGGGTCTCTTTCCTACTTAAGACAGCTACTTGAACAAAATTAATTATGATCACATACTACAAAACATTTGGGAATAAATTTGGTAGAGAACTTAATGAAATATCATAGATTTATCATGTGTTTTTGTTACTTTGTTGTATCTTTCTACCAATCTGTAATGAAAAATATAATTCACTGTCTCATTTGTATATTTATCATTTATCTGACAATACATTCTCAACAATTTAAAGAGATATTTTCTTTTGAGGAGTTGTGCCATTTCAATTATGATTTATGGTAGTCTGTCTCTCTGATTTTTACTCCTTCATCACAACCAAGTATTAAAAAAGAAGATATTTTCTGAATGTATTGTACTTCCTCTTAACATATATTCATGGTTTGTTTGTGACAAAGGAGAAATGAATTGAGAGTTTAATAATTTTAATATTAAGGTAAATAAGAGTAGCCAGTTATTTCTTTTTAACTTTTTATTTTCTTGTGAATTTCATATCACATACCCCAATCCCACTCATCTTCCTGTTCCTTCATAGTTACCCTCTTCCTTTGCAAGCTCTCCCCAAAAGAAAATGAAAAATAATAAATAAATCATTATTGAAGCTGTAATGTTTCATAGTGTGTCCCATAGAATATACTTTTGTTCATACTTTTAAGTGTTCACAACAATTATTAATCTGTTTTGAAGCCTCTGACTTCGGTTGCATTATCAATACTAGATCCTCATTGAGACTCCTCTCAGATATCCTATTGCTGCCCTATGTCATGGAGATCGTGCAGCTTTGGATCTGCAGAACTGGCCCCTTCACACTCCAGTTTTTCATAGATGGAGTAGATGTTAGAGTGGGTCAACTCACAGCCCAGGATCTGGATCTGGGTGGGGGCTGAGTTGTTCTGCATGCCAGCTTTTCATCACAGACACCACCAGAGGGAACTGTCCAACACTACCAGCTAGCTCACCCAATGCTTCAAACCAACATGGGGCCATCTCTCCTGCCCTCTGGCCAGGCTCACATGTGCCCACACCTCCAGAGTCAGATCTACTTTGCTGCCCAGAGGAAGTGCATGAGCATGCTAACTCTCTTAAGTGCTGCAGCTGACAAGAGGCAGAGCCAGCCCGCCTGCTCTCATGACCTTTCATGTTGGGCCTGCTTCCCAACACTCACATCCTCACAGCACAGCCAATTATTTCCAGTGGACAGAGAAAGCAGAAAGAAGTAAACAGATCTGATGGTGAATGCAATACGTGCTGTGAGTACTATTCACTTAGGGGACAGGTAAAACCAAACCCTTATCTCTAGCTACTTCATTCTTCAGTGCTATATTAAACTTCTTTTTCTTCTATTCCCTATATTTGCATATGTAATATCAGATATATTTTTCATTTGTAGGATATATGATTATTTTTGTGCCTTCCATTTAATGGTATTTTTAAAGTTATTATTTATAGTATCCAAAGAGCCATTTTCATACATGTATATAGCATACTTTGTGCTTAACAACAATTTTTAGTGATTGTTCTCCCTCTTTAATCTAGTCATCCTTGTAGCTATTTTGGGTCTTGATGAATCTGTGGTGTGATTTCCATCCAGTTGATCTATTATTCGGTTATATGCTTTATAGACATTAGTATTTATGACTTTCCTTAGAAAATATTAATTTTCCTAACTAGCATCTCACCAGTATATTCTATTTTCAAAATAGACTCTCTGCTTTTGTCTTAATATTAAATTTTATATCTTGATTAACATTTGTATTTCTGTTCAGTTTTAAAGATTTCAAAATGAATAAGCATAAATTTGAGTAATGCATGTTCGTACTTTGAATGTATAGGTCAACCTCCTGCGTACTATCAGCACATTCATTGCCTAGAAAGGCCACTTGATTGCCTTACTCTATTTTCTGAGCATAGAGAGCGATTTGAATCCTTAGCAACTCCCCGTTACTTTGGGAATTGGTTTTCTTGTTCTAGGCTTCTATGCCTAAAAAGGAATTCAGCTTTTTTGGCCTACTTTATTCAGCTTGTTAGGGAAATAAAACATCATGTGTGGGTGTGGATTTTTTAAAGGAACCCCCAGGCATAAGTGGACTATGGATTGTTCAGAGTTCTGCACAATTCCCATCACTTCTGGCATATACACACTTCAAATGGGACTGTGGAGAGACACTTAGTGGAGAAATATTACTACACAAATGAAAGCTCTAATATAAATATGCATATTCTGGGTAAATTTAACCCTGTGCTGTATGTATGTAGTAGGTAAAATAGGTTATCCCTACTTAAATCAAACATATAACAGATTTTTCTCCAGTGAAACATTTACATATGCACAAACTAGGTAATAGTAGAAAACCCTGGATGAAAATAAAGAAACCTTTTATTAATTCTGCTGTTAAGCTGGTTAGTCCTGTCAGCTGCTTGCTTTGATGTAATTGGTACTGAAATCAAACACTTCTATTCCTTCATGCTGTGCTTTCATATTTGTCTAATTGTGTAAACTTTATATTTTATTAACTCTTTAACAATGTCATTAATTTGTGTTTTGACCATATTTACCCCCCCCCCCATTTTTACAGAGGACTTACAATGTAAAACAACAGTTCACTAAAATATAACCTAACCAGCATTTCAGCAGAGCAAAATGCATCGCCTGAATTCTTCTGTAAAGGGGAATGTCCTCAACCTCCATCTTTGACTGTATCCTAAATGCATAGAAAAATAATTTCCTTTTTGTTGTATGACAGTTTCATCATTGGGAGTTTACTGTTTGGGTAAAGACGTAGCTATGTAACTGATGTATGATGAATGGAAGTTTCTTGGACTAAATTTGCCAATGAAAATTTTGGCTGAAAAAAATTGTCTTTGGTAAGTTATTTCAGAAAGAACATTTAAAGATCCGTGTGACTATTTTGAGAACGCCATATTGGATATAATAAAATGAAGTTGGTGTGTCCACAGAAAATCAAATGAGAATATGTGGAAGGAAATTTACCAAATTCATGAATCTCAGAGAGGAAGTCACATAGAAAGAAAAAGAAGGAAAGAAAGAAAGAAAGAAAGAAAGGAAAAGAAGGAATGAATGAAGGTAGAAAGGGAAGGAAGGAAAGAAAGAAGGAAGGACGAATGAAGGAACCTTTGGTCACACCGCAGTACAGAGCAGTCTGTATCAGAATTCTATATGGAGGTAACTAAGGGAAAGGCAAAACTTCTAAAAACCAAAACAAGCAAACAACAGGAAATACAATCTTTTTTTTTTTTGGTAAAACAAAACAACACAAAAAAGGTATTGATAAACAATCACCATGGGATTTGTTTCCATACTGTCTCTAGTGCCTGATTGCCAGTCTAGTATCCTGGCTTCACTCAACTTCTCTCTGAATTGCTCTGCTTGGCCTCAAACTAACTCTGGCAATGTGTTTTAATCTTCTGGCTCTTTCTCATTCTCTGGCTTGAACTGCCTCTGCTGACCATCGCTGAACCACATGAACTCAAGAATAAACTCAACTCCACTGTACTGCATTGATTCTCCTGACTCCCCACTGAGTCTCAGAACTCAACTCCACTCAACTGAACTGATTGAACAGAACTGACTCCCTCTCTCTGCACTGCTCTCAATAGCTTCCCTTTCCTGTGCTAGTCTTATGAAGTTGGATTTATCCTATCTCTGACTCATGCTATCAAATCTTTCTCTGTACTTTGTATGCCCCTATATTAGATATCACTTTCAAATATGGCTACTTCCTTCTACAAACTAATTTTACCTTAAAGGTGTGCATTATGGTTTGTCTGTATTCTAACCGGAGGGATTAAAGGTATGTGGTCTTTTGTCAGAGCAGCCATGTTGCTGGATTAAAATCCTCTACAAATATTCTTGAAAGTGTGGGTAAATATCTAATTAGATTTTATTTATTTCTTATGGAAGACATGCAATGGTTGTTCATACTTCATCACTAATTTCCCTTAGTAAAGAACTTTGTTACCAATTGAAAGTAGTTGACCATATATACTTGTAATAATTTCAGACTCGATCTCTGTAGGTTAAAATATCAATATGTTCATCAATCAACTCCTAAAATATAAGGATAATGTTGTATATCTTCATCTTGTGTGGGAGAATACTTTGTGATATTACTACTATGTTCATGTAAATGTATTCTATGTTGGGGTTGTTTGAGGTGAACTAGATAGATCATATATCCTAGTAGAAAACTTAGAGCTATTATTCTACTAGATGGTAACAGTACAAAACTGATTTCTAGTAACATATATATATATTTTATATATATATATATATATATATATATATATATATATATATATAAAATTTGTGCACATATTTAATATATATCTTAACTGTCACCAGAGATGCTTCTATTTGTAGTAGGTGATGATTAAAACAAATACCTACAATAGGCCAAAACATAAAAAAAAGGAGACTATAGATGCTCAGACGTAAATGGGACAGCCATATAAACATATCCTCCTCTCAAGGCCCAGTGAGTATTTTGCAATAGAGGCAGGAGGAAAGAGAGTTCTCTGTGCACAGTAGGGTAGCTACACTTACAATCTCAACAACTGTGACAGCATACACAATCACAAAACTCAAGCCAGACTAGACCCCAGAATGAAGAGAGAAATTAGAGATGAAGGTTTTTTTCTATCTGAGGAACTATTGTCAATTGATAAATGCTGAAAACTGGAGAGTCAGTTTTCTTTAATAGTGTTGAGGGCTAGCAGATGACTGTGATCTGTGCTGCTGCTTGAAGCCATGTTGATGTCCTTGGACTATGATGCCACCAAGGATCAGATGAGACACACAGATATTAGCCTGTGCTGCCATGTGGTCCTGCTGCATCTTGTTTTGTCTGTGGTCCACCAAAGACAATGTGGAATGTTTTGGTCTGTATTGTTGCCTATATCCATGTTGATGTCTATGGGCTGGGCTGCCACTGGAGAGCATGCTGAATTCCATGGTATATGCTGACACAAGAGGCCAGATGATTGTCAGTTGCCCATGTTCTTGTGAGATACTATGCTGAAGTCCATGCTCCTGCTGACCTTAAAGGACAAGGAAGCTTTTTCTGCAGTGCTGTTGATGATTGCAAGAGTTGAGAAAGAGGTGTAGGAGCCTTCTGTGACAAGCCCTAACTTTATCCCTGCCAACCCTCTAACAACCTAGACAGGAAGCCATTAAAGTATACTCTTAAATATTGTGATAAGAATGCCAAAGTGTATCTCTCCAAAATAGATGGCTACTGGTGGAGGAGAGAGTGTGAAAGGACTCACTATTTTTAAGGGGCTGGCCAATGGGAGTTTAACCAGGCTCCAGGCACTATATGAATAATTCAAATTGGACATTTTTTATCTTTTGGGAGGTAGGCCCCATGGGTGGGTGCAGTCGTGGGCAGATGAGGGAAGAAAGAGTGATTAGGGTACATTCTGTGCAATTCCCAAATAATGTGTGTGTGTGTGTGTGTGTGTGTGTGTGTGTGTGTGTGTTTCCCCAGTAAGCTGGCCACGCCCCAGTCAAAGGCCACACACCCAAAATTATATAAGCAGAACAGATTAGATGTGATAAGATAAAAAAAAAAAAGAGTATGATGATTTAGAAGAGTAGGAAAAGGTAGAGACTGGGGAAAAGTAAGGAGGGAATAAATATGATCAAATTACCTTTTATAAAAATCTTAAAGAACTAATGTTAGATATAAAAGCATTATCTGATTCAATGGAAAAAATTATTGTGAATTTTCCAAACACAATGCATCAATATGCATAAGATAGCACATGATTTTCCGTATTGAGTTTAAGAAACCTTATAAACAAGCACTGTTTCTGTCTTTATTAAAAATATGGAAGTGGAATTGACTTAGGTACCAGAACAGACAAAACAGGTCTACTGCTAAGTTTTTCTTCAATAATAGTCATAAGAAATGTATATTAAATTTCAAACTTTAATCTAGTCACCTAAAATTCGGATATACATTTAAAGATGGTCTAGATATACAAGAGACATTTAGTTTTCTGTGTCAGTAGATGCAAATTTTGTTTAATATTTTAGGTATACTTCTTTTGAAAAGATTTATGATTATTGTAGTTATATGACCAAAAAGGCATAGTTTCCAAGCACTAAAATCTCACCTCTGAAAATTGGACAGCTAAGGTTAGCTAGCATGTGATTGTGCAGAGCATATATATCTTGTTTTTGAATATTTTCAATAAAAAGGTCATTATTTAAATATTCAAACATGTCATTTTATTACTACATGGAGATAACTTCATAATAACCTGCATGTCCAGGGACATATTCAAAACATTTCAACTCCTTATTACTATGAGGAAGGATAAGGCAGCCTCCAGTTTGCCAGTTGGTGACTTTAGTCAAATACACTTTCATGTTCCCTACTCACATTTTCTCTATTAAGTCCCATAAAGGACTTCCCACATATAAGCTTATCCCACACCCAATGTAAAGCTTTGGATCTGTGAGGTAGAAAAGTCATTGTGTGTTCAAAGCTTAGTGAGCCCTTTTGTGGGAGGACAGATGATAAGAATGTTAAGAAATGCAGAGGATGGAGTCCTGTCTTGTCTTCCAGAGGAAAGTTTGAAAATTACTCAAAGACATTATTGGGGCCTTTGCATGTTTTAGGTTAAGAAACTGTGATTCTGCTTACCTGGAGCTGAAGAATCAGCTGTGATTCAAGAGACCAGAATTACTGATGCAAAATCTTTGCTTTACTAAGATTATTAATGCTGGTCAGCTAGAGCTAAGTAATTAGCTGTGATTAAGAGGCAACTGGGATCATTGTATTGAAATCTTCTAGAAAGTGTTTCCTCAGGATCAACATACAGAAGCTATGTTGAAGAGGTGGCCAGGATTGTACCTCTTTCTAACAGCTGAACTTGGAAGAGAATTACTCACCTGGAAGGTTCTAGTTTTAAAGTAATGAAGGGATCATGGAGAACAGTCAAGGCTTAGGCCAGTGTGGCACAGCTGAAGTCCCTGAAGAGAGTCCAGTAGAGGCTATTGACTAAGATGAAGCCAAGTTGAAACAACACACCCCAGCACTGTGAAGATGTCAGTACTGTAGGTTGACCACAAAGAACGGCAGAAGTGGTGGAGTGAAGCCAAGCTGCATGTGCTGCAGAGGCATGAGTCAGAGAAATGACCAAAACCTTTTCAGGAAGCCCAGAAGATTATGAGTGGATCTCAGCATTGGATATTGAATATTAACAATGTTGGAGTTTGATTGATTTTGATTTCTTTAGACTGAGACTATGTCCTGGTTCTTCCCTCTTGAAATAAGAAAGTGTTTAGTTTTCTAGGAGCCTACAGCTGAGAACACACAGTTGCAACACTTTGGATTTTAAAAGATGTTATTTTTTTATTTTAAAAATAGATTGAAATTTTAAAGTCTTTAACCTTAATATTAATAGACTGTAAGACTTTTAAGTTTGGAAATATTTTATATTGTGAAATCAATATTAATGTGTAATCTTAGGGATCAACAAGAAGGAAACCTTGTGGATTAACAGTGATGTGTTTGTGTGTCAAGTTGATAAATGGTCAATTGTGCTTTATAGTTTTAGGTCAACACAAGGTAAAATCATCTAAGAGTAGAGACCTCAATTAAGAAATTGCTTTCCATAAGACTAGACTGTATGAAAGGCTATAAGACATTTTCTTAATTAGTGATTGACTGGGAAGAGCACAACCTGTTGTGGGTGGTTTTATGCCTGGGCTTTTGGTTTGAGTTCTATAAGGCTTTGCATGTCCAGTAAGAAGCAGTCCTCCATGGCATCTATCTCATCTGCAGGTTCCTAGTTTGCATGAGTTGCTGTCCACACTGCCTTGGATAATAAATTCCTATATGGAACTATGACAGAAATGAACCCTTTCCTCCCCAAGTTGATTTTGGTCATGGTGTTTCATAACAGCCATAGTAACCCTAACAGATAGCACCACGTCCATATAAACTGAACTTTCTGTCATGAAGGCAGAGAAATTATCTGTGGCTGCTTTTTCTCTTTTTTTCCCCACTCCTCAGGGAATCTGTAGATTATTCAAAATGTTGGTGCTAGTGTAATGATAGTCAGGTTGGCTATTTGGCTGATGGTCCTTTTGCTCAATAGCTATTAATTATAGAGTCAAACTACTTTCCTCCACTCACTCAGCCTGCTTTTTTGTAGAAACCAGTACCATCAGCACACAACTGAATGGGCCTTTGCCTATCAATCACTAATTAGAAAGCATTCTACATCCTGATCTTTTGAAGCCACTTTCCAAATTAAGATTTCCTCCCCTCCAATGACTACACCTAGTATATAGTTGACATAACTAGCCAGTCAGAGGATATCCCTCTCTATCTCGGAATGACCATAGAAGCATTTAATTTCATATTGGTTAATATATCTCACTTTGTGACAAATTACAAATTACAGTATCGATTGGGAAAACCACTGAGAACTTTTAATGAAACTGGTGATTTTGATCAGATAATGTATGCTACTTTAAATTCTTTTAGTCAGCCAAAAATATTTTTTTTAATTTTTATTCAGTTTATATGTTTATGGCTCAGTGTACATGCTTACATTAGAATTCAGATGCTCGTGGAAGCCAGAAAAGAGTGTCAGGTCACCTGGATATAGAATGAGAGGTGGTTGAGAGCTGTTTGATATGAATGATGGGAACTGATCGTGGGACCTTTCCAAGAGCAGTAGATGTTCTCAATTGCTATGTTATCTCTCCAGCTCTCTCCCCAGAACAGTCATGACTCCTTTAGATATACTTTCAAAACATGTATGCTTTAATACAATCCTATAAACAGGTAATATTGCCTATCTATTTTTACAGTTGAGAAAACTGAGAATGTTAAAATTGCTTTGGTCATGTGATTAATGAAGAAGGAAAGATTCCCGAAGAGTATGCTCCATACTCTCAATCACAGGCTCAGGGTTAGACTGCTGCTGTGCTGCTTTCGGACAGTTGCGTTACATTGGTTCAACTCATTTTTCTTTTGCTAAAACGTTCTTAAGGAATCATGTGTCTTACCTGCTGTGGTTTTATGACCATTTCATTCTTTTTATGTTGCAGTGGGATGCCATTACGGAAATGGATGAACACAACAGACCCATACATACCTACCAGGTATGCAATGTCATGGAACCCAACCAGAACAACTGGCTTCGTACTAACTGGATCTCTCGTGACGCTGCACAGAAAATTTATGTGGAAATGAAGTTCACACTGAGGGATTGTAACAGCATCCCATGGGTCTTGGGAACTTGTAAAGAGACGTTTAATCTATATTATATAGAATCCGATGAATCCCATGGGACTAAATTCAAGCCAAGCCAATATATAAAGATCGACACAATTGCTGCTGATGAGAGTTTTACTCAGATGGATTTGGGGGATCGCATCCTTAAGCTCAACACTGAAATCCGTGAGGTGGGGCCTATAGAAAGGAAAGGATTTTATTTGGCTTTTCAAGATATTGGAGCATGCATTGCTCTGGTTTCAGTCCGTGTTTTCTACAAAAAATGCCCTTTTACCGTGCGGAACTTGGCCATGTTTCCTGATACCATCCCAAGGGTTGATTCTTCCTCTTTGGTTGAAGTGCGGGGCTCATGTGTGAAGAGTGCTGAGGAGCGAGATACTCCTAAACTCTACTGTGGAGCAGATGGAGATTGGCTTGTTCCTCTTGGAAGGTGTATCTGCAGTACAGGGTATGAAGAAATTGAGGGTTCTTGCCATGGTAAGATGCAAAAATCAAATAATTTATCTTGTGTTTTAAATTGCTTTTTTAAAAAATTGAGAATGCTGACTGTGCTTCGTCATTGTTTGTTGATAAAACAATTGATTTCTATTAACTATAAGAAAACGTTTGATGTTTGGTTTTTCTTTAAACCAAAAAGTATATTCTTTTCTACTGAAACCTATGAATTCTTGGATTCATATCATTTTTATAGAGGAAAACAACTTCAAGCTCTGTGGATTATTAATTAGCCTTTGCTAGTACTAAGTAAAAATTTCACCTACGTTAGATTTTTAGTTTCAGTGAGGATTTTTGTAAAATGTAATTGTTAAGAAATAATAAGATTGAAAAATGCAATTTAAATGTAAAATTATAACTTTCTTATTATGATAATGTAAAATAACTATATGGATGATTTTTTTTCTTTCATTTGATCATGTTATGGAGTCTATTTTTAGAGAATGCTTGAGATGGGGTTTCTCTGTGTAGCCCTAGCTGCCCTGGAACTCACTCTGTAGACCAGGCTAGCTTCAAACTCCTCATTGCCTTCCAAGTGCTGGGATTAAAGGTGTGCACCATCAACACTCAGCCTATGAAGACATATTAATCAAATAAAAATATACATTTAACATTTTACTTAGCTTTCATAAAGAATATCTATTTAATTACATTTAAATTGAAATTTCATATGATACAATATAGAAATAAAGAGATCTTGTATTGAATGGTGTGCTACATATGTTCTATTCTCCATGTTGTTATTCACAGGAATTTTTTCTATTTTTTATATATATATATACATATATTAAATATATATATGTTATGTATATATACATATATATATATGTTATGTTCAAAGGTTTAATCTGTAAGACACATTGGTTGTTGGTTGTTGATTGTTGCAAAGTTCACTAGAGCATTAAGTGTTGGTCATGTTTACTGTTTGAAAACATTAGTGGTCACTTGAAAAGTCTTGTATCTTTTGCATGAAGCAAGAAATAGCCTCTATGATTTAATCATAAGGATGTTTGATTCAAATTAATATAACAGGGTTATTCACCTACATCAAATTTTATAAATGATTATGGAGCTGGGGTGCTATAAATTTATTTTTATTTTCCCTTAGAAAATTATGTACATCAACATTAACTCATATAAATAGCTATTCAAAAATTTGGGGGAAGCAAAAGAGCTCTGGATAAATATTTTGCATCTAGGATCCTATATATTTTTAACTTAACATGCTTTCTATATGACATTCCACTTTTATAGATGGCATACACTTTACTCATTGCTTACCAGAGATGGTTTTAAATAAATGATAAATAGCACCAATTTATTTTGAAATTACATATCCACATTTAGTGTTGAGAACTTTAGTATACTTCATCTGGTTACAGATACATGAGGGGCTGTGTACTGTACAAACACTCATCAGTTCTAATAATGGATGGAAAAATGAGAAGAATTAACCTTGGATTTTATATCTACACATCACTAACTTCAAAAGACACTTGAAATATGCATAGATTTGTAGTCATAATGAATCCAAGTACGTGTAAAATTGTATATATATATATTTCCCATTATAAATAATAGTTATTTTCAACTGTGTGAAATATGGTAGATGTAAAGAAATATATAATGATATGCTTTCCATATTAAGCTTTCATTAGCTGGGCGCTTTCTTATTGTTCCTTTCCTTCCTGCTATAAAAAGTTATATTATTGTTTCTGTTGTCTAACATTATATATCACAGGCAAACCTCTGAAGTTTTCACAGTAAGCAGCAATATATATATACTCATTCATAAACTCATATTAATAAAATGTGTACCTCAAATTATAACTTGGCTACACATCTAGGGAGATAAATAGAAATGCTTGTCCTAGATGTGTTCATTCACTTTGTTGGTCTATAGTTTACCTTGATAAAATAATAATTTGAAAATGTTAGTTATTACTTTTGAATATGTATTCTCTTAGTCACTCTACTTGATGATAAAAGACACATATATATGTTATGTATTTCTTTGAGACAAAGCAACACAAAACATGTTATCTAGATACATACATCATTGACTTAGTTTACTGCTATAGCAGATACACTTCAGATCGAAGAAGCTGAGTTCCTAATGTGACCACATGGGTGCTTGATCAGAGGTGGAATGTTTAAGGTAATCTTTCCTTCCTGGAACTATTCTCTAGGTGGCCTTCAAAGACTTCAGGAATTAGCTTACATTTTCCTACAGCTTAGGAAAAGCAATCAAAAAAAGAAAGAAGGTAAAAGGTTAAAAGTGTAGAGAGGACATGTGAGGGAATGAATGGGTGGTACTCTATTGCAAGAGGGCTACTACTGTGCACATCACTCCACTCTCTGTTTCCTTCTTGACTAATGTCCTTTCTTCATAGACAAACCCATTCTCCCATTTTATGGCATCAGGCTGCCAACATAGTTTCATCAAAACCTGTAACAGATAAAAGTGGCCATATTTCAAGGTCCTCCAATTTGAAAATTATCTATATTTCCAGTTTTTGTTTTTCACATACATAACATATGAATTAGAATACTTGAAAGTCTTTAAGATTCTAAAAGGTAGAATTTGAACATTAGTCTATTGTGATGATAAATTCATCTGTATGTCAGCATGCCACAGATTAGAGACTGATGGTATTCTCAGTAAAGTACAGGTCTGGGTCTGGTTCTATGCAGCTTATTGGCTCCAGCCACTGACCCCCAAAGCTCTAGAATTGGAGTCAATTTCTTATAAGATCAAGCAGATTTACAGATCTTTTAAGTTTCTGGATTTGATCAACACTAAGAAATATTTTGTTTCTCTACAAAATTAACAAAGAACATTCTCTCCAACTAAACTTCAGTTTGTATCATGGGTTAAACTTTTCTCAGAACCAAAACCAATTTTCTTGCTACTTTGCAGTGCTCCATCTCCTTGTTACCCCATGCTGTTTCCACATTCCATTGAGTTACAAAGTGATCCGGTTATTATTTATTGTCAACTTGATCCAACCTAGATTAACTTTTTGAATCAGGAAGCTTAATTGAAGATTTATCTCAGTAATTAACCTTGGCCAATGCTATAGCACACTGTAATTATTGTTAATTGATATATGAGGTTTCAGCAACTATAGAGGCACCATCCCTAGGCAGAGAGCGTCATAATCTGTATAAGAAAGTTCGCTGACTAAACCTGTAATCAGTGTCCTTTCATAGTTTCTGTTTGAGTTTCTACCGTGACTTCTCTCAACAGTGATGCATTGGCCTTGGAAGTATAACCCCTTTCCTCCTTTAAGTTGCCCTTTATAAGAATGTTTTATCAAAGCAATAATAATAATAATAATAATAATAATAATAATAATAATAATAAACTGGGACACAACGAAAATGTTATTACAGTTTTTACTTGACGTCATAGCCGTCCTTTATATTCTCTGAATGATTTAGTCGGTAGGTTAAAAGTGACAATTCACTCCAGCATTCAAAGGACCTCACGATCCATCTGGCCTTCTTTCCTTTTTAACCTTGACAAATTCTACCTGCTGTTCTGGCTCATTGTTTTTGAACAATGTGTTTCTTGAGTCTCTTAATGTTTCCCATGCTCTACCTAACAGCTGGGTTCCTTTAATAGTGGTTTTTCAATCATGAAATTTCATTAATCTTTCCTGATCAAACATAATTGTTTGTATATGCTGCTTTTCACCAAATGACTCTTCTTTCTTTCTTTTGTGCTATAGTTTGAAACTGTTATGTGTTTATCTGCTTCATCAGGGCTTTAGATAAAAGACCTATATTTAAAAACCACTTGTGAAATGTAAGTGTAAGAAAGGTATTTCTGTGAATGATCCTAAGGCAGGGAGAAAGGAATGCATTAAGACCAAAGGACCAAAGCTCATCCACATGTTTCTTCTCATTATATCTCAGTGCTCTAGATCTGAATGTATTTTGAAAATACTGGTTTCCTTCATTTTACCAATGAGAGGATGAAATTATTGGGAAAAATATTTTTCCTATGGTCATAGAAGTGTACCTACCATTATATTGAGAATTGAAGCTCAGCAATTCCTCTTCTTGGCCACTGGGAGACAGTCACTGTTTTCAAACGTTGCTTGAATAAACAAGTTGGGGTCTCACATGGAGCAAACACACAATAAGGTAACATAGTAATTCCATATGTGACTCTCATTAAAGGACTCAGGGTCCCTCTTGAAAATTTTTGGTCCTTGTAGATACTTTAAGAATGGACTTGGATGAAGGAGTGGACCTGTGGGTGAGAATGGGAGGTGGTAGGGAGGGGAAACTGTGGTGGGGATGTAATATATGAGAGAAGAATAAATTTAAAAGAAAAAAAGAATGAACTTGGAAGGGAACTTAACACAAATTTGAAGTTTTGGGAGACTAAACAATAGTCCGTTCAAGCTTGAACTCTAGTAACTGCCAGGAGGAAGGGGATAGAAGGACAAATATTAGCTTTTTGTTTGTGGAAATGTCAAGGAATGAGACAGTCACAGCAATGGAAGCCTCTAAGCAGTTGCATGGGTGGAGGCAGTGTGAGCGAGCATTATTCCAGAGACTAATAGGCAAGCAGATTTTGAAGCCTGTCTGTTGTCTGAAGGTGGGAAACAGAAAGAAGAAGAAAGAAAAAAGTGTTTTGCTTTCTGAGCTCTCATTCAGTGCCTTAGTTAGGGTTACTAGTGCTATGATAAATCACCATGACCAAAGCAACTAGGGCAGGAAAAGGTTCATTTTACTCAAAGTTCCATATAACAGTTCATCATCAAAAGCAGTGAGGACAGGAACTCTTAAACCACAGCAACCTGGAGTCAGGAGCTAATACAAAGACCATGGAGGGGTGCTGTTTACTGGCTTGCTCCCCATGGCTTTCTCAGTTTACTTTCATGGAAAACAAAGGACCACCCCTCCTGGGATGGCTTCTCCCAAGATGGGCTGACTCTCTACAGATCACTAGTTAAGAAAATGTGTTAAAGATGAAGCCTATGGAGGCAGTTTTTCAGGTGAGGGTCCCTTCTCTCAGATCATTCTACCTGATATAAATCTACCCAGTACATGCAGAAAGCAGAATATCCTAGTGCTAATTCAGCAAGCAACTGATTTATGCATCTTCAGGGACCTCTGGTCTGTAGGTTGTTGTGTCATCAAGATAATGTATTCTTTCTTTTCTTTTCCTATTTCCTCCTCCTCCTCCTCCTCCTCCTCCTCCTCCTCCTCCTCCTCCTCCTCCTCCTCCTCCTCTTCATCATCATCATCATCATCCTCCTCCTCCCCTTCCCTCTCCCTCTTCTTCTTCCTTTTCTTTCTTCTTTCTCTCTGTTTCAATGTCTCTGTCTCTATCTCTCTGTCTGTCTGTGTCTTCCTCTCTCTCTCTCTCTCTCTCTCTCTCTCTCTCTCTCTCTCTCTCCTGTTTTCAGATGTGTCTTATTCTTTTTCTGTCTTCTAGTTTTAGGTTTTCTTTCTTTGGATACAAAATACAGTTTTCTTCTCCATCTCCAGAGGTTTCAGTCTTTGTGCAATGGAAGACCATAAGTATAATTTCAGACACTGACTAAGCTAATTGTGAAAGCGGTTGCAGCCCATCAACCATGTTATCTGTGTCAAAAGCTACCACCAAGCTACTATTTATGTGCCTCAAAAGGAGTCTATTGATATGGGAGATACACACACACACACACACACACAAATATATATAGATAGATAGATAGATAGATAGATAGATAGATAGATAGAGAGAGATGTGGATATATAGATAAAGGTAGATATAGATGGATATAGATATATACCAGAAAAGATGGTAGAGGCCTTGACTAATCCAAGTTGTACACAGTTGACATAGATATCCATAGGTCCTATGTAGCTGACTTTAATTAGCACAGTTTGTTCCTTTACTTACTTCACACCAATGCTACACCAGTCAAAACCACACTTTCAAAATCTTCCAGATGATGAATATTTACCTGTACTTACATAATTCATCAGTGAGTTCCAGGACATCAAGGACTACACAAATAAATCCTGTCAAACAAAATTAAAAAAAAAAAAAACTGTCTTAGCTTCAAGGTGATAGCACCCATGCTTAATCTCAGCACTCCTAAGGCAGAGGCAGATCTCTGTTAGTTCAAGGCCAACCTGGTCTATAGTGTGAGTTTCAGGACACCCAGGGCTACACAGGAAAAATCTTGCCAAAAATAACAAATAAAAATGTTTAAAAAATAAGGAAGAGGAAGAAAGAAAGAAAGAAAGGAAAGGATTGATTGGTTCTAAAAGGTGAATTACTGATTTGTGAATTTCCCATTCCTTTTCCATGATATTGTTAACAAAGACATATACTCAATTCAAGGAAAGAAAAGTAAGAGCTACTCTGTTACTTTGAATAATACTTGCTGTATTATTCAAATAAACAGAAATAATGTTTTAAACATTTATGATAAAATTTGAAACCAAATGCCAATACTTCAAATTACTCTATGCATAACAAATCAGCTTTTCATCTTAAATGCCACCTTGTTTTTCATATCCATTTAAACATTTCCCTAATTGAAACTGTCATACTAGCATACAGTTACAGACATAATTTTAATTGTTTTAATTTATTCTACTTAATGTCATTATTTCCAAGGGTCTGAATAAAACATTGTTGACTTTTAAAGTGCTAATTTACATCAAATTGCTTTTTCCTTCATCTCTCTAAGACTATTATAACTGTGTAAGAAATAACTGAGATCAATTAGCATGCAAATTTGAATGCAAGTTTTGTTCTGTTTTGTGTTCCAAGGTGACATGAATCCCCAATAAACTCCTCGTGAACATTAATTTAGGGTAAACCTTATTAACATAAGATGTTAGTGGTGAGTTGTACACCTGCTGCAAGAAGCAAGACCTAGAGGTAGCACATGATATAATTCAACAAATTTCATTTGGGAGGGGAGATCAAATTTCTGAAATGAGATTATTTTCACATGTGTGCTTTTCTTTCAGTTAGCATGCACAGTATTAGGTGTCATCGTGCACTTCCTAGGGAAGTGTGTTTTAGAAGGATTACTTCCCCACTTGTCTCCCCATCTCCCTTACGCTGTCCCCTTTTAGCCTCTACCTAGTCTTACTTCCCATTTCACATCACATATACACGTTTTCTCCATGTTCTTCCAGAGTATCACTTTTTAATCCTTTCTTGGTCTCCTTTCTACTTTTTTAGACTCTACTCACCTTTACACCCACTTAAGCACATAAGTGTATATTAAAAGCTAAGATCCACATTTAAGTCTGGTCTGCCTCTCTTAAAAATCACAGTTTCTGTGGCCACCCATTTCCAGAGATTTTCATAATTTCATTTTTCATTGAGCTTAATAAAATCTCATTGGGTACATGTTACTGAAATGTACCATATTATTTTTTAAAAATAGAATACTTCCTTTCTCTAGAAAGACACTCTTATTAATGTTTCTTCTGTGGCTTCTTTAACATTCAGGAGGAAAGAACAGAGACTGTTCTCAGATGAGTGCGTAATTGCTCACAGAGGTGAATGGGACAACCTAGGCCTTTGGTGACATAGCTATTGATTTGGACTCCCAAAGAGAGTTGTTGTTAAGGCTTCATGGCACAACTTCTTCTGCAGTCCAGAAACATTTACACTTTGAGCTTATAATCTTCTATCCAATCGTGTTATCATAGATGACTGTGGGATCAGAAAGCATAAAGAATTCTAGGTACAGGGATTTTCTGGTCTTAAATAAGGGGGTTTGGGGATATGATGAAAAGCTAGAAAGTGAGAATGGGATCTGACAAAAAAGGGCAGGCTTACTGGCCCAGACAGTATTTTCTCCTTTGAAAGGTTCTCACTTGCTAAATTTAAACTCTGGCAATATAACATTTGATTCCAAACAAAACCACTTTTCCTTGAAGCAATTCCAGGGCTTCACCAAGCTTGAGAAGAATATGAAATCAAGAAGGGTGAAAAGGATCTAAAAATAGAATGAGTGATTTCCCAGCAAGACAGAATAACGTTGAGCAATTGTAGTTGGTTCTTTGCCACCATCTTTAAAATAAGTTAAATTATAAACTGTCTTATGATATTTAGCAAGTTGTTTTAATCATATTTAACATCAATTTTAATTTTGATTTCACAACACTGACTTAAAAGTTACATATTATATTTCCATAGAGTCAAAGTATAATGCTTTAAAGTGCTTTAATACATGTTTTTCCAAAAGAGTGTAAATATACTCAGTGTCTTGATTCTCTTTTCAAACATGGCAACAACTGAATTTGGAATATTTTCTAGAATTTAATAATTATGCATGCAATGTTAACAGTTTATTGGGCCAAAAATTTGACAAAGTAGGTAGATATGTAATCAAGGTGCTTGCCATATCTTTCCCATTTTTCCCCTTTCTTTTAAAAATAAATATTTGTTTTATCAGGTATATCCTCTAGAACTTCTTTTGTCAAAATATGATGCCTCTTTATGTGTGTGTGTGTGTGTGTGTGAGTGTGTGTGTGAGTGTGTATGTGAATGTGTTTCTAATACAACCTGCTCAGTTTGTGTGAATGTATGTTATTTGTATGTATGTTTTATGTTTCAGGGATGGTTATTAAATGTTGAGTAACCAACTTATGGTCATCTTCTCAGCAAAGACTCTTTATCTGACTGTCAACACTCCTTAGTTGTCTATGGTATTTTGTAAAACACTAGAGTTTTAAGGATTTCCTCTGCCTACTCTAACATATTTATCATCCTTGATCAGTTCCATGTTTATGCATCTTACCATAATAATGGTAAAATTATGGTATAATTACCATAATAATTTTCAGAATGTTTTTTCTTTGTTTTATTTCCCTTTAATTATTTTTCAGTTCCTACGGAAGTTACTCTTCTCCATACTGGCTTTTAGGAAACATCTGATTTGCCTCAGAAATCTAAATCATCTTTCCTTTAATATGATGCCAATGTTTCATAGCATTCATTTTTCATGTGCCTTGTAAATATAATTATTGTGTTCATTTTCTTCTGAAAAATTTGCATTGTGTTTTCAGTTTTCTTACATTATTATGTTTTTATTTGATTCAGATCTTTTATAGTTTCACCAATCCAGTTTCTTCAGACAAGAAATCACAGTAGTGTTCTTTGGTGACAGGAAACAGTGACTTGGAGATCCAGACTCCTTGCATTTAAGAGTATATATAAAAAGAAAGCCTTGTACTTCTGTGTTCAGCTCAGAGATTGTAAGAGGCACATATATATCTTAATCCATATCAGAAGAGATTGAAGATATACTTGATACATATAGAACAGACTAAAACTAGAGCATTTATGTGGCTTCTAATACTATAAATGGGGGCTGTGGTGCTGTTAAATGTTGTCCAAGTTTAGTTGTCATCTTTCAATAAAAATATTCTACCACAGATAAGGAGTTCCTGGACAATTCATCACCTCTGCTGTAGTCTATATCTATCTACAAAATGGACACACTTATCTTCTAATACTGAAAAATACTTCCAAATGATTTAAATAGATCTTGATATCTTGTGAGCTACACTTAAACATCCAGTCTTCTATTTCTGAAGCAATATGTACAATTGTGGGACCAGGGAACAAGAAGTTGTGAGTAAGTAGAGTCAGAGTCCAAGATGATGCCTGGGATTCAGACTCTGGCATCTGAGTTCAGATCTAACTTTATTGTATAAACTTATATATAGTATTTTAGCCAGTTGAGGTATGTTTTTTAATTCAAGGGCAAATCAGGGTGCAGCAAGTATTGTTTAGCAGCATCTGACTTGCTTGTCCATGACTTTATAGGGGAGGGTCTAATCCCCTGGCGAGATTTCCCTAAAGACAGGGGGAGCAGCACCACCCTGGTCTTGAGTCCTTTGTGCTGTCTCACAGGTATGCCAGAAGCCATGTGAGATCATACCTTGTGTACAGTGGATCAGGAGTCTTCAAGAGTCACAGAAGCCTGTGGTGCCTTACTTTCCTCCCCACTTCTTCCTCCAGCATGACTATCTCCATATCCTCCAACATAATGAGTAGAAAATACAAAATTACCATCAACAAAGGGGAAAAAATATGTTCTTTCATTTTTGGAGGTTAAAGGGGATTTATTTAATGGGGATTACAAGCGGAGAAGAGTGAGGAGAATTGATGATAGAGCTAAGGAGTACCGAAGGACAATTAAATAGAAGTTCTAATGTTCTTTACACATTGAGGCAGCCATCATTCACACTGACTACTCATATGTACGTATGAATAACTAAAAGCCTAAGTAAACAAATAAATTAACTGTAAAATGATAGACACTGAAAGATTTGGTTGCTCCTTAGCAATGGTAGAGAGTGTTCCTTAAAGATATGGTCATTTATTCAATACCATATACTGTTATTATCATCTATCGTCATCATCATCATCATTATTATTATTTTATTGTTTTCCCATTGTGAGTACATGGAAATAAATTGTGGTAATAGCCAGTTACTTTTTCCCATCTGAGCTTAGTGAAAACTAGTCATTTGTGAAATAAGGCTCAAGAAATAAGGAATAAATTAATGGCAAATTTATTTAATCTCCATTTTAAAGGGGAGTGCAGAGCCATGGAGATGTTTCCATCGTTGGCTGCTTGCACATGCACTGTCACTGTATAAAGAAGCATGTAAGGCTAAAAATTGATAGCAATGTTCAAAACCTGAAAACAAACTCTGCTTTATCTTCAGTGGCAGACAAAGGGAAAAGCATGATTTATTCCATTATTTGACAACTCCAAAAGCAACTACTATATAAAGACACAGAGATTTCTTGAAAGATACAAATGCTGTTGTGTTGGGCAGAGATAAAAAACTGCTGTCTTGGGTGGATTTCTTTAAAATGTAGAATTTTTATTTTGGTCGTTCTTCTTGAAAGGTCTTACATTCTTATTTTTTTGTTTTACATGTTCTTATTTTAGATCTAACTGTTTTGTATCCTGGGTCATTCTTTTTCTACTGAGGAAAACTGGATTCTTCATTTTGAAAAATATTTCACTTAAAATTAATGTCAATGGGTTAATTTGAAGAACTTTGAAATATAAATAAATACTTATTATGAAGTGTTTTTTCTAAAGATACTCTAATAAATTGTTAATTGCACTGCAATCAGGATCCCACACTCTTTAGTTACTAACTGTATATTGGTACTTTCATGGTTATTATATATTGTTACTATGAATGAATTTTACAGAAATATACCATAACATATTATAAAAATAAGTAATTTTCAATTTTGTGTAAAAAATTACACATAACAACTTTTTCTTAAATGACTCTGTTTTGTCATAAATTTATTCTTTACTGAACTAGGTATGATGTCATATACTTGCAATCCTTAAAATCCTGAGATTGAGGTAGTTAATACAGGGAATTGAAAGCCAACGTAGGTTTATTTCCAAGCCACCCTGAGCTACTTATAACATTGTATCAATGAACAAGTTTTCTTACATCTCTTTATGTGACATTAAAAAGTTCTTATACATTTATACATTTCATATTTCCTTAGCCGATCCATATTTACTCAACATATAATTTATTTAGGTTGATAAATTATTAATAGAATTCTGTAAAGAACATAGGATAATTAAGTTAAAATACTAATATATATAACATGAATAATATGTTTTAATGCTTTAGAATATATTAATTTGTTAATTATATATTTGCTATTATAAAACCTGTACTTAATTCTTATTATTTTTATCACATTTAACTAAACATAAATGATTCCAATTTTTAGGTGAAATAATAGAAGTTAAATTAAGAGTATTGAAATGAGAACAATATTTAAATGATATACGCAGGCAGATTATAAAAGCACTCCAAGGAAAATATTTTAAAAGCATACTATTGACTCCTAAAGAATAATATTTCTTATTAGTACTGGAGGAGAATGTAAAAAGAATCAGTTACATTTCGTGAAGTAATTAAACTGTGGTAAAATACAGGTCACTAATTAATGGTAACAAATATATGGCTATTTCATAGACTAGCTCTCATTTTGCAGAGATTGAGGTTGTGATGAAGATGGTTTGGATTAATGGTTTGGGGGTAGGGACATGACTGTCACAATTTAGTAAGCCCCAAAGCAACCACTTTCATTATTGAAAACATCTTACTTTCAGAATGTAGAAAATTAGCATCCCTTGCACTTCAGTATGGGAATCAGGAGAGTCCTGCAGAGGGTTCAGTGGTGCACTAAATTGATGCCTAAGGGAGAGACACAATGAAAGCATACTGACTTCTCTCATACCAATTATATAAAGTTTACAAGTATGGAGATTTGTTAGTTTTTAAAATCATAATAATAGTCAAAAATGTTATTGAAATAAAAGAATTGAATTTACACCCCAAGTTTTAGTATATGTTTGTTTCATTAAGATCTTATTGTCTGTCTTAAATATGGCTTATAATGAAAGATCCACTATTATTTCTTAGTGTAACACTTATCAAGTTGGAGGACTGTAGCCTCCTGTCTGGCTGCACAGATTTGATGGAACACACTAAAGTCTAATGTTTGATATACCATATGTTGGATAGGTGTCTTATGAGACCATGGAGCCAACGTATCTAAAATATTTATTTGCTGGTCTTTCACAGATAATTTTCTGACCTTATAGAAAAATTAATGTATTTTGGAATTACAAATAATGGTCAAACGAATTGTATTGGCTAGATATTAATATGTATTCCTTTTATTAAACATGGAAGCAAGCATTGAAGTATTTTCCCATAAACATCAACTATTACTCAACCAGTATTCAAACATTTGTATTAAGGGATATAATGTCTAAAGCACTCAGAGGAATCTGCATTATCTATTATTGTTGTTTGAAAGTACATCATATTGGAGAAAAGTAAAGGTGTTTTGGTGTGTGCTTGCATGTTTCTACATCTCCATGAATGTGTGTCTGTTTATTTAATTGTATAATATTAATATGATGTTGTGTCTCTGAATGTTAGCTAATTCTTTCAAACTGTAATAACTTCACCCTAGGCCATGCTAGATATTAATCATATAATAATTAAAAATTGGTGAATTTATGTTTTATATTCAATGAATAAAAGGTTATGCAGAAGCAAATTGTAAATTTGATATTGCCTTATAATATATTTTAAAGTGAACTGCAAACTCAACTTGAAGTCAGTTGCTGTTTTGGTACTTTAAGAGCAGAATGATAGCTCAGAATTGAGTATAATGTGTGTATTTAGGTATGATGATGTCAGATTAGTAAGATATATTTCTTTCATATCTATTATAGTCTATGAGCTATGAATTATTACCAATTATTATGGTAGTTTACAGACAATATAACTGGCTCTATCATATACTCAAATATATATATACAGTTAATTTCTTGAAAAAAATTATATATATATATATATATATATTCTGATTATCATGCTATAACTATGTTTAAATTGGATACTCGTCAAAAGTCACTCTCAGTGTTTTGAACAGATTTTCATGAAGATATTTCTAAAATAAATAATATTCCCAATTCATTGGTAAGTAGAGAACTCTTTTAAATGAAATAATACAAAATAAACCACAAGAAGTTATATGTATTTATAAAAATGTTATTTAAAACGTATTGTGAAATTTCGAATCAGGCATCTCTGCATAACTATTTTTACTGTTCTCCCCTCCCATCCATTTCTCCTCCTAATTTTATGACTTGTCTCTTTTCTTAAAACTCACTTGCACACATAAACTTCTGATCTCTCTTAACTTTTTCCTTTTAAGAAACAAATTTCATTAGACTGTGAAGATTTTTATGATTGGACTCATTCTAATTGTGCTGCCATTTAAAGAAGTCTTACTTAAGCTTTTATGTAGAATTGTTATATTTTTTCCACTTCTCTATCTTCTATCTTTACTACAGAGATAGATGGCGGAGAGATGGATGACAGATACTAAAGCCACCCATTCTAATTCATTATAGCTGATGATTTATGACATTACCTAAAATTTAATCTAAAAATGAATGTAAATATTTCATTGTGTGCTTTGTGTCATTCCCTAGAATCCCCAGTCTCCTCCACCATTGGGATAACGCCTTGCTGACCCTGTTAGCTTCCTCCCTTCTTCGCTTCCTTTCTTACTATCTACCTCACTGCCCTGCCTGCATGAATGCCCGTGCATGAATGCCTGCTTGCCTTTCTAATTTCATTATGTTCTAGAATAAATATGTAAATATATGACTGAAATAAATAGAATAAATATTTGAAGAAGTCTTCCTAAAACATCAAGTGTTTATATGAGAACATCCAGCCTCCTTAGGAAGAAGCAGTTATGAGAGCTCCTCACACAATTTGACCATAAAATTAAAAAGTGGTTAAAAATTTAAAAAGTCAATATAGCATTTTATGCCTACACATGGTGCATTCAACAAAATCTATGATTTGGAATTTCCTAGTACACGGTACTTCAGAACATTGAACTAGAGTTTTCTAAAGGAAAAGGCAGTGCATTTTATAATGCAATGTGATAAAAAATGATTATTTATTTACTGTCTAGTGGCCATGAAATAATAGTGTTTCTGAAATAACATATTAATTTCCTTGGGACTACTTTCTTTTCCCAGATGGTCTGCAATTCAAAATTTGTCTTGCACTTATACCTTAGGAAGATGAAAGTATTCATTCAATTAAAAGTATAAAAATCTAATGAATTCCCTAATGGTAAATAAATTAAAATGAAGATTATTGACAGAAGCTATATACATCAGAGAAGAAAATAATTATGGAATCAGTGACATGCATGCCAATATATATTGTTGATATTTTCATAGACAAATATGAAATGAAAGTACAAATATTTATCAAAGGCCCTATGGAGAACACTGTTGTCAACTGATGAGGCCTTACACTGTTATTAGAGGAAAGGACAGCACTAATATGGCATTGTAACATAGGCAAAAGCTAACAGTGTGAAAGGACATTCCTTGTTCACCCACTATTTAGTGTCTAAAAGTAGCAATGGAAACTTTGCCTAGAAAGATTGTTTTAATTCATTCATTTCTCCAAGCATAATTTGATTGTAACTAATTTGTAATATAGGAAAACTATATATATATATATATATATATATATATATATATATATATATATATAAAACATAGGATTAAGATTAAACCATGTCAAAGGCAAATATAGGTACCACCAATTTTAATGTTAAGAAGGAAGTAGCTGTATGTGATTAATTAAATTAAAATGTGCTGTGTTTGTTAAGATGGTGACAATTAAAAAGATATAAGTTAAAATGTACATTACAAAGAATGCTTTGGAAAGGTGAAATCCTGCTGAAAGAGGGGAGGAAGAATTTATGTTCCTACATCCAAAAGACACAGCTTGCTAGAGCCTGTAAATATCACAGTGCTTCCAATTAGAAAAGGATTTTTCCTGTGTGAAATAAATTACCTGTCCATAGATTTGTTGAAATGGGATTGAATTTGGGGATTAAACGAAAATTCTAAGGAAATAAAACAAGTTTAAGACTGTTTTCAGATATGGTTTAATCTTTACACTCTCTTTGTTGTATGCTTCAACCTTAGCTGGACTATAGCTTATTTGCTTTTCCATTTATTATTTTTAACTGATGAAATATCAACAACTTCATTAATCTTCAATCTTAAAAGTTCCAAGAAATACCACAAGTGATGAATGAACTAAAATTGAAGAATATACTCTGTACTATAGCAATGGATGAGAGGTTCAGTTACTGTGGAGTTTCAGCTCACGAAAATAATCACAATGAAATGACAGAAGATGGCAGAGGGCCACCAGTTAGGAGCAGAGAGTGTAATAGTAATGGATTGGAATTAAACCACATGTTAGAAAATCGTACAAAAGAAATGTCTTCATTATAAAAATATCTACAAAATTGTATGTTAATTATTATACTTTGTTGAATAATTAACCATTTTTGATATTTATATTTCCCATTTTTTATATTCAAATTGTCAACTTACATAAATTAAGTTATACAAGCTTCACATTGTGATTGATTCATAAACATAACATATACTCTAACAAAATCAACAATTATGAGCCTTATTAAATAAAACTGAAATGACTTAAAGTTGCTCCTTCAAACGTTTAATCAAACTTAAAATTTCTCTTTCAGAATATTTAACCAAATCTACACTTATCATTTTTATTTTGTTGAATTATTTTTAGAACCTTTCTCATTTGAAGTGAATAACTTCCTTTAGCTTTTTATAACGAATTTTTTAATGGACAAGAAATATCTTCCCTCAAAAACTGAGGTTTCTTCACAAAGATGAGCTCTTTGCTTTACAGTGATGACTACAATGTTAATTTGAACTATCCAGTTTCAGAAACAAGTATATAGAATATTTTAAAATTTCTATTATGAAACTACTTTACACTAGAATTTAAGTGAAATTGTGTAAAAACTGACAAAAGTACAATGACTTTTATTTATAACATTCCTATTCCACAAACAAAATTTAAAATAACATAAAATGTTCTTTCAAGTGGCAATTTTTATTAGTATTGGCATACATTGATAGCTGCATTTCTACCATCACAATAAAGATCCTGAAAATGTGTTTCATCCCCAAACTGTAAATTGAGGCACAGTACAAGGCTGGATGAAGATTGTAAACAGTATTTCTGTGAAAGGAAAAGAGCAGGTATGTGATGAATGAAAGCTGTAGCTCCCGCTGTGCCTTTCTTTAGCATAGACAAGCAGGCAAATCATGGTTCCTTGATGAAAACCATTTGTTTTGTTTCCTAACTTAATTTATTACCAAACACATAAACATGTACATGCAGGTATATGACCTGCACATATTAAAACGGATAAATACAAACCTTTGTTGGCTTATAGCTGAGAAACTGCAATTACACAGTAGGCCAAGGCTACGGTCAGAGTGATGCTTTGTGGACTTCTCTGTCTTGGAGTAGGTCTCTCCATTAGGTGGACATAGCTGCACTTGGATTTTAGGTGCATTGCTACTTAAGCAGCCTCCCTTGAGACTGTTGGCTCCTTTCCTCTCTGAGTACTCTTCATTTTAACAATGAACAAATGATTATTATCTGGAAAATGTGGGTATGGGTTCTGTTTGGGATAAGATGAAAGTGGAGGAGTTGGTGACTGATGTAGTACTGGTTTGAAGATTCCTTGAGATGTGTCCTCTCTATGCTTTTAGCTTTCTAGAGTCTTCTAAGTTGAAGTCAAGGCTTAGAGTCTTGTGTCATTTTCCTGTGACTTCCATCAGATATCTGGGCTTGGGTCTGGAGGCCCAGGATCTTGGAGATTGTGCTCACATAAACCTGATAGGAGTGTCTTAGTCCAAGGTTCTGGTATAATTTCTCTAAACGTCTCAACATAGTGAGTTAATCTGTATTTTCTTGTTTGTTTTAACTGATGCCATCTCCATCACAGTGCTAGGACTTAGAAACCCAATATCTAGCTTGTAAAGAGGCCCTCGTTTGTTACAAAAGAAAGCTAATCTTTCTTTTTTTCTTGAGCAAAACTGATGTAGCCGAGGAAATCATTAGACACCCACTAGAAGTGTATTTTTGAAAGCCATGCTTCTCAAGCCTCCTACTAAGTACAAATGACTTACAAGACAAGGGAAGGATAGGAGGTGAACAGCAACCCTGAGGTTTTACAAAAGCTACTTTTTATAGTAGTATGAATTATATATTATGTTCTCAAAGACCAAATATTCCAAAGCACATGTCTCAATCAAAATTCCAGAAACCAAAGATTGACAACTTTCAGAAAACGTGGTAAAGACGACAGCTCTAGAACATAGCTACACACATGCAAATGTACAACAGTTTCACTCCAAACCAGATTGCACAGCAAAGCTTTCCAAGCTATAGAGTCTAAGAGCCATAGATCAAACTTATCTCAAAAATGTCATTTTGTTCTCGGTAGCAGTGTTCTGAATCTGCAGCAGTGTTCTGCATTTGCTTCTTTTAGTGTGCCTATAACAAATTATGTGATTAAAAACAAAGTAAAGGACAAGACTATTTTGTGTCAGAGTTGAAGAATATTATGAAGAATAATCTGTCATAATAGAAAAGTTTTGGACCCAGCTATTCGAGGCCACTGTATCAAACCCCAGGAGAAAGAGAAAGAAAGAGAGAGAGAGAGAGAGAGAGAGAGAGAGAGAGAGAGAGAGAGAAAGAAAGAGAGAGAGAGAGATGAGAAATGTTAATATATAATGTACTCTCACCTATTCTGATCATGACCACAGCACAGTCTATGCAACACTTTTATTTACATTTAAATCGTGTCCATTCACCCTTGTCAGCCCAATTCAGATTTTTTTTCACAGACAGGCCCAGAGGTTTGTCTCCTAGATGTTTCTAAAGCCTGTTGACCATCACAGTCTCTACACACAATAGATATGAAAACATTTTATGTAATCATGCCCAGCATAGAAAAAAACACTATAGCTAAGACAGTTGCATTTATGAAGATCTAAAATTGTCTTGGATTGTTTTTCCATCTGTTAAGCATGAACAAAATGTTCAAACATACAAGATGAAGGAAAAAGGCAATAATAATTGATGCAAATGTTTGGATTCGTTTTAAATGTTAATTTGCACAACTTAAATCTCCTGGAAGATAGCCACAGTTAAGGAATTGTCTACATCAAATTGGTCTGTAAGCCTGTCTGTTAGAGGTTGTTATGATTCTTGGTTTATGTGGAAAGACACAACCTACTGTGAGTTGTACCATTCCCTGATCAGGTAGTCCTTAACTTTATTAGTGAAGAAATTTATCATTATAAACAAACTAGTAAACAGAGAACATATGTGTAATTTTTTGTTGTTTCATTGACTATTGGTATGATATGACCAGGTTTCCAAATTTATTTCCCCTTGGTAAAGGATTGTGGTCTAGTCTTATAAGCCTCTTCCTGTATGTTATTTTTGGTTGGAATGCTTCATCACATTAATAGAAATCAAACCAGAATTGTTATTAACAAGTACTGAAAGTTAGTTACAGTACATACTAAGATATATACTATGACACCTGTTAGTTATCTCAGAACTGGGGAGGCATGAACACATAGATCACTAGGCATTACTGCATCTCCCCAAATTGAATTGGTGAGCCTCATGACCCAGTAAAAGAGACCCTGTCTAAATTTAAAAAAATAAACAGAAAAGAAAAAAAAATCAACCAAGATAGATTACAACAGTTGAATAATACCTGTGAACACATCATTGATCTCAGGTCTGCATAAACAGTTATGTTACTTACAGTGGTTAGGAATGAACAAATACCTATTCATTCCAGAAGGAGCAGTAATTTAATCGAGGAAATTATTAAACCAAAGTCTTTGTGAACAAGTCAATTCATTGGGGTTACTTATAGAAATATGAAGAAGACTTTATTTACAGTAGCATGGATAATTCAAAGGTAGTTTCATTTTCAAAGACTTACTCAAACATAGATGACAACTCATGAAGGTTGCATGACTAGTTCCTATCATGATCTATGGACAGTTGATTTGTTTGAAGACTATCTTCTTTCTCAAAGTTATACTGCATATAACCTCGGGAAGAGTCTATGTGAATATCTTAAGTTTCACACACTTTCTAAATCTGTTAGTTTACTTCCTGAGACTTATATGCCTCTTCTTCCTTCCAGGAATGGATAATGGATATTTTTATTGAGAGGAAACTGGTACAGAAAGCACGCGCATGCACACACACACACACACACACACATACACATATATGTATGGACAATATAAAAGATAGATAGATAGATAGATAGATAGATAGATAGATGATAGATAGATAGATAGTAGAGAATACAACCAATGATAAGAAAGCTGAAGTAAAATGTTACTCTTCAGACTCATGCAGTATGAGATTTGTTGGCAAAAGTTCATTATTCACAGAATTAGATACACACTTATTCAATAGAGCTACTTGTAGCTTGCCTGTGGTTAAAAGTTACTGTATTTAATGTCTTGGTTTGCTTTACTGCCAAATTAACATAGCCTACATTCATCTGAGAAGAAAGCCTCAACTGAGAACTAGCCTAGATCAAACTAGTCTGTAGTCCTATCTGTGGGCATTTGTCTTAATTGTTAATTGTTGTAGTAAGGACCCATCCCACTATGGGTGGCACCTTCTCTAGGTAGGATATCTTGAACTAAATAAGAAAACAAGCCAAGTATAAGATGATCTATAAGTTAACTAGAAAAAAAAAAACCAACAACAACATATTAATTAATTAATTAAACAAAAACGCCCATAGTTTCTTTCATACATCTTGACTGTTATGTTAGATCCTCGATTCGATATAATGCTGTGTCCAATGATATTTAGGACTGCCTTCAAGTTCCTGTCTTGGCCTTTTTCTCTTCAATGATAGATTGTGACCTTCATTTTAAATAAAATACCAACTCTCATTTGGTTTTGGTCAGAATATTTTTATTACATCACAAAAAAATGGAACTATAACACTTGACCTATCGGTATCTGATAAAAAACATTAAGACATGCAATTAAGGAGTATTCCCCTTGCTCCACATCGTCAGCATAGTCTGTCATTTGAGCTTTTGATCTTGCCATTGTGATCGGTGTAATATGAAATCTCAGAATGGTTTTGATTTACATTTCACTGATGACTATGGATATAGAACAATTCTTTAAGTGCTTCTCAGCCATCAAAGATTCCTTTGTTAAAAATTTTCTGTTTAGCACTGTACCCCACTTCTAAATTGGGTTATTTGGAATGTTGATATTTAGTTTCATGAGTTCTTTGTGTATTTTGGATATTAGCCTTCTCAAAGATGTTGGGTTGGTAAGGATCTTTTTCAATTCAGTAGGCTGCTGTTTGACTCCAAGCAGCACAGGATATGGAGCCTGAAGTGGCTACCTCCTGTAGCCTCAGAGGGCTTACTGTGAGGGGAGGGGACATCAACCTACCCACAAAGCCTTTGACCCAAATTTGCCTTGCCTACAAGATGTGTATGGCTAAAGATGGAGGAATGATTGAGGAAATGGTCAACCAATGCCTGGCCCAATTTACGACCCACCTCATGAGAGATACCCAATCCCTGACTTTGTTAATGATAGTCTGCTATGCTTGCTGCAGAAACCTAGCACAACTGTCATTTGAGAGGCTTCATCCAGCAGCTAATAAAACAGATGCAGAAGTCTGCGGCCCAAACTTAGACAGAACTCGGGGAGTCTTGTGGAAGAGTTGGAGGAATGATTAAAGGAGCTGGAGGGGTCAAAGACACTACAAGAAAACCTATAGAACCAACTAATGTGGGCCTATGGGAGCTCATAGAGACTGAGCCATCAACCAAAAAGCACGTGTGGACTGGACTTAGCCCTCCTATACATATGCAGCAGGTATGCATCCTGTTCTTCATGTGGGTCCCCCAACACTTAGAGCTCTGACTCAAACTCTGTTGCCTGCATTTTGATCCCTTCCCTCTAGATGGACTACCTTGTCTGCCCTAAGTGGGAGAGAATGCAATTATTCCTGATAAGACTTGGTATGTCATGGCAGGTTGGTAACAAAGGCGGATGCTCACCTTGAAAGGGAGGGGGAGTGGGAGAAGGGCGTGAGAGGGTGGGACTTGGAGGAGAGGAGGTAGGTGGACTGCATTCAAGATGTAAAATGAAGTAAACTGATGAAAAATGGCAGTTATTAATTTATTTTAATTTTTCCTTATGTTGATTAAACATAATCCCTATCAATTTGTACTTAAATCATTGTCAATAAAAGCTTCTTCTTGGGCTGGAGAGATGGCTTAGCAGTTAAAAACACTGGCTGCTCTTCCAAAGGTCCTGAGTTCAATTCCCAGCAACCACATGGTGGCTCACAACCATCTGTAATGGGATCCAATGCCCTCTTCTAGTGTGTCTGAAGATAGCGACAGTGTATCATATAAATAAAATAATAAAAAAAAGTTTTAAAAAAGCTTCTTCTTATGCATTTCTGAATTATTCTTTTTTTTATTTTTTTATTTTTTGGTTTTTTCGAGACAGGGTTTCACTGTGTAGCCCTGACTGTCCTGAAACTCACACTCTGTAGACCAGGCTGGCCTCAAACTCAGAAATCCACCTGCCTCTGCCTCCCAAGTGCTGGGATTAAAGGTATGTGCCACCACTGCCCAGCCTGAATTATTCTTATGATCACTGTCTTATAAATAGTATGAATATACTCAATGAAGAATAAGCACACAGGGGAGTGGCCCTTCTATGTCATGAGTTTATCTGCAGGTTGTATAGGTCACACCTTCTAGATTTATTCCTAGACTACTTCCTCTTCTTCAAAATCATTAACTGCTGATAACGTCCAGTTTGTATAATGTAGCATTTTCATGTCTGTACTCAACAGATCATTCTGTAAGAACATTTTGTGATGCCTTTAACTGGCTTTAAATAAAATCTTAATTCACATTCTACTAGCCCTCCACTATCACCATGATCAAGCCATTGTTGGCTTCTGCAATTTCCCTGGTTTCTACACCTCCCTTACTTCTATGACTGTACTTGCATTCCTATTACTCTGTTTTTCAAACTCTCCAGGCTTCTTTAAGTCCTTGACCTGTCTTACTTTCTCTGACTTAATTATACTATCTCCACCTACATAATAGCTCACTATGGCTGCTATTAAGAAAATAATCCTGCAAAATGAACATTTAACATGAATCTACTTCCTCAAGATTCTGGAGGATAGAAGCTCAAGATCAGTCTAACAGTGAGCTTAGTTCCTGATGAAAATTCATCTTGGTTTGTCCATGGCTTTCTTCTCTATTGTTTTTCACACAATATTTTCTTTGTGTACACTCAGTTGCAATTATAATGCCTTGATTTCTTTCTATAAGGATATCAATCTTTTCTGATTATGTCATGCTCTATTCTTATTATCTCATCTAATTCTAATCACCTCCTTAAAGCTTCTAAATACATTAACATGGTATATTAGAATTTGAACCTATGTTTTTCTAGGCTCACTGTTCAGTGTCAGTGTGTTAACATCTTCCTTACTTGCTTGCCACCCTGGTCATCCCATGATGGACTTTCATTATTCAGGTTATTTTTACCAGCATTTGTTTCAGACACTTCTTCATTAGGTACATTCTATTCCAAGAGTAACATAATTATACAGGAGCAAGAACATTCCTGGCTTTATTTATTCACCATTAAGCTCATTATGCATAGAATTTTGCTTGACATCTGTGAAGTACTTAGAGCATATCTGTGAGTGAATGCATTTCTCCAATTGACTGGGCATAATCATTTCTAGGTTTGGAACATAACATATCAAGACTTTTCATTTCTTTTTTAATAAAATGTCTAAATAAGTTATATAATGCAACAAACTATATAACACAAACTAGGTTTAAAATTCTGTCTCTTATATGCAGAGACCCTGTTCATTCACACCTCAGGAATTCCATTTAAAACACTAAACCCCTGAGGGAAGATGCATGAGTTGTGTGATTCATGTGATATCCAGAATAACATAAGACAAAAGTGTTTTTTCCATATATACTACCAAACGGAATAACTAATTTCTTAAGGAGCTATAACATATTATTATTTTAGTAAATCATTTTAGTTTTTTTTTCAATCAATGCCTCTAGCTATGTTATAATGAAATTTCTAACTTCCTTTTTCTTACCAGGTGGCATCTTCTTGACTTTTTCTTGGACAAATGCCAGAACTTTTATAGCTGCTTGGGTTATTAGTTTATTCTTTCCCTCATTTATTTGAAAATGTCAATCATAAATTTTATCCAAACCATTTTCTACATTTACCATCTGTGATGACAGCCCTCATAGCATTGGAAGTATTAAGGTGTGGGTGGACTTCCAGATATTTCTCACTCCCACGTCTAGAAGCCAGCTCCATCTGGCAAGGGCATGACGTGACTGGAGTAGCAAACATCTTCTGACCTGACTCAGTGAGGCTGTGAAAATTTTATGTTACTGATTTCTGTTTCTCCTGTGACACTCATTTCAAAATGCCACTGTTACTTTGGCCTAGCGATGCCTGTGTTTTCTATGTAGTATGAAACAATTCCTTTGGGAGTAAGAGGTGATCCAGCTCATGGATCACTAGGAAAAAAGATCAAGCAAAATTCAGCTTCACATATTCCATGTCTTATTTATTAAAGCCTGCTGAAGGTTGCCACTAGGATAGCTCTTCCTTGTGTATAAGCAAGTCACTGTAGGTTCTAAAGCATTCTTCAAATCCATCCACCTAAAGGGTAGTTTACAACTTTGCTTTATCCAATCATAGCAAGATAGTACACACTTTTCTATTTTTTGAACATTGTTGTAATGCCAATGGGTTCCAATATTACTGTGAAAGAAACTAGATCTGGCTTATCAAATTGAAGGGCACATGATATTTTTTAGCTTTTCAGTGTTGTGCAAACATATGAGAGGCAATAATGCTCTAAGAATGAGAGATTTAACTAATAATTTCAGACAGTTTCTGTCCTTACTGCTTAAGGCACAATACCGCAGTAGTATGTGGCAGAGGAGGGTGTTCAAGTCATAAATAGTCAAGAAGGAGAGAGAGAGAGAGAGAGAGAGAGAGAGAGAGAGAGAATAGACTCAGGATCCCCAGAAGCTGATTATGAGGCATATCTGCAATAACTAGACTTTTCTTTCCTGCTTCCAAAAGATATGAATAACATCACACACAGGTGATCAAGCCTGTAACCAATAAGCCTTTGTAAGAATGTTGGGATCTGAATGATAGGAGAAATTTCTTAGAGAGAACTAAATGCATGAGAAATTCCTTGAGCAGACCTCAGTTCACCCAAAGGACATGCCTTCCATATTTAAACAGGTAGGTTCACAGGTTCTCTGAGCCTAATTCATAATTTCCTGTGAAAATTTGTGATACAACTGTGTAAATATATAGAATGATTAACTTTCATTTTTGTTGAAAATGCTAGACTATGAATAAAAACCCCATCTGACAGTCTACTCTATGAGCATTTACAGTATATATTAATTATAGTACTTATCTTACTGTAAGTATTTTATATTAAATTATTTTCTATTTTTTCTATTTTTATTTCATTAGTAATTAGTCATCCTTGTACATTCTGAGACAAAATTATGTCAAATAGATGAACAAACATACCTTTAAAACTTTTGATAATTTATATATTGAACCCTTTAAATATTCTGAGGTTTTGCCTTTACATCTATTCCCAATAAATAATTTCCTTTATATCAGAACTTTTACTAGCTTGAATTATAGTTATATTGCTAGTATTCCATTCTTTTTCCATGTTTCTAATTTTCCTTTTCTAATATGCTCTACATATTCTGATTTTACTATGATGTATTTATTCACTTGGTAAAAGGTTGGCTATAGCAAAAGTTAATAAGACTGAAAACTATTGTCAGAAAATACATTTCTAAAATTTTTATTATACAAACTTAAAAAGTAAATCCTTGGGATTATTTTTACCACCTTTATGGTGTTCCTTTTAACGCTAATATCCACTTATGTCCATTTATATAAAAAAAATTTCAAGTAAGAAAACTATCTCATTTTCTTAGTTGAAGTGTTATAAAATTCAATTATGCATAAAGGCAAATATCACCCTGAGTAAAGAATTAATCTGTAAAATTAGCAAAATGAATCTTTGTATTATCATGTCTTCAGCTTATTTTTGTGCATTGCAAGGGTGACAATATCTCATATTTGAGTACATTGTAAGAGAAATCCAAGTGGCAAAGCACAATCTTCTCCTTGTTTGCAATCTCTCTCCAACCGCTCCTTCCTCTCCCTCTCCCCTTTCCTTTTTTCTTTAAATGGATTCTCTTAGGATTTGGTGGTCAGTTCATTTCACATTCTTTCAGAATATCAATTTGCATATCAAAGTCCAGAGAGAAATAAACAGAACCTATAGTACCATCTGCTCTTCCCACTCTATGGAAACCCACATATGAACAGGGCAGTAGATTTGAGAAGACAGCCTTGCTTTTGAATATACATCAGTATCTGTCAAGCAGCAAATCACAAATATTTAATATATTTTAAAATTGTTTCAATACTTAGAACTAATATCAAAACAAAATATTATATTTACCTAAAGGGAGTGTTGGTAAGAGGTGACTAGCAGGTGTTTATTGGAGCTTGCTAGGTTTCATATTAAGAACATTGCCATTTTATGACTGTATGTAAAACATTATGAATAACCTGATCTTTAGTTTTCAAATTAACACATATTACACTGACCTATACTATCTGTAGTCAACAGGAAAGGAATTCTAATAACAAACATTATAGTTCAACATTTTAAACAACTGAAATAAAGAAGAATATTTACAAGATTTACTTCACTCCACTCTGCTTTCAGACAGCAATTCAGTAGACAGAAGCTTTGCCATACAGATGTTATTTTAAATCACCCTCCCTACCTTTCCGAACTAACTGTTCTTCATAGTATTTCTAAATATTACATTTTTGTATGTACCTAAAAGTAAAACAAAACCCATTTGAATGATTAAAGTTCTGTTTTCTGGAATGGACTACAGAATGACAATAATTTTGTAAAACAGTAAAAGCACGCAGGGGGTCAACGCTGACTTAATGAGAACACTTCCTCTTCACCTGTAACTATTCCTAAGAATAGTTCTGTGGTGAGCAGTGAAGACTGCAATGCCAAATCTGCTGAGGTCAGAGCTAAACTCTGCATCTATTGCAAAACAGGGAAGATATCATGAAGCCTTTGTGAGGATCTAGTGAGGTAGCATACACAGAGGAATGAATATAACAGTTTGACCTTGTTAATGTTCACCTGTATTACACAAAATATTTTAAGTTTTCAAAACAGAATTTGAAATCCTCTTGGGAAAATAGAGAGGTTGTGAGAGTGATAGATGTCTTGGGGGAGAGAGAGAAAGAGGAAGGAATCATGGACCGGTTTATTTATAAAGAGCTGTTCTTAAATTAGAGGAATGAAATCGGACAGAAAAGGAATCTCTTACTCATTTTCTCACAAGTGAATATCAAGAATCCTAGTCTCCATAGAACTTCAGCTATTTTAAGACTGTGGGGATATGACATGAATAAACATTAACAGGTTAATGAAACTCCTGTCTGAAAATACAGGAAATCCTGTTGCTTGTTTAATGTACCAAAACTTAACCTTCTAAGGCTTCATTATGATCTCAGTTCCTCTTAGAAGCATGGGAAATAGCTTCTGTCCCAGAGGCATGCTGCCTTTAAGGAGTCTATTTTTATTAACATTCCTTTGTGGATTTAACTACCATTATGGGGTTAGGATAAAATATCTTGCTGATGACCTATTTCTAATAGTTCTTAATCAAGAAAGATTTGCAAGGCTGTACCAATCTTTTCTCCACATTTCTTCTTAATTCGTATGCCTGGACCCCTGTCTACTATTCTGATCAAAGCTGCAAGTACCCAAATTTCCTTTTTTTACTATTTAGCATTTTCATTATGTTCAGCATTATTGCAGAATTTTGATGGGTATTGTTTTGATATCCCCGCAAAATCCCCAAACTGATCACTATAAAGGAAATTAAAAAAAGTATGCAGACTAGGAATACCATTGCTCAGCTGATCAATCAAGAAGTATTTGAAGGAACGAGCTGATTTTGCAATTCAATCTTTCTAATAATTAATTGCACAGAGGGCCCCACCAAATTACAGCTTTTTATTTCTAAGATGAATTTTTAGAACCATTTTTAATACATTTAACAACAGTTATCGTATTTGGAACATGGTGTTAGTACTTTTCCTTGTGACTGTTGAAACATTTAAATGCCAAATGCAAATTAAACTCAGAATACAGTGTCCGAAGATACCATAAGTTTAATAAACATGTCTTCTCTTATGCTCCCCTTTTCTTTAATAGGTGTCATGATTACCATAAATATCAAAGTAGGAATCATTAGACCATAAATGTCCAGAAAGATTGGTTTGTGAAAGATTGTTGTTGAATGTTCTTTTCTCATCCACTCTGAAATCAATTATTTTTTTATGCAACAGCTATGAAGATTTTCATAACTAATGTTATTTCTAAATCTGAGCACAAGAGTATAATCTATGTGTAGTCCCAAATACTCAGGAAGCTGAAAGCACAGGATCTCTTGAATGCCTGAATGAGATAACTTGAGGGTTTGTTTAAAAGATAATAACATATATTTATAAAACACTAATGAAGATTGTCTTACTTAGGGTTTCCATTGCTGGAAGAGACACCATGACCAAGGCAACTCTTATAAAAGGTCAACATTTAATTGGGGCTGTCATACAGGCTGTCCATCATCTTCATAGCAGGAAGCATGGCAGTGTCCAAGCAGGCATGGCACTGGAGGAGCTGAGAGTTCTGAAGGCAGCAAGTAGAAGGCTAACATCCAGGGAACTAGGAGGACGAGAGCCTACAGTGACACAGTTCTTCCAACAAGGCCACACCTACTCCAATAAGGCCACACCTCCTGATAGTGTCACTCCCTGGACCAAGCATATTCAAACCACCACAAAGATATATACAAATTTTAAATTTATTAGATTGGCCAGTTAATAGATACAATTTGATGTTAAATTCCTATTGACATTATAAATACTTAAAAATAACATAAAACAATTTAATCTTTCAGATAAGTTAGCCAACTACTTGGAAAATACATTCTTATAGGCTCTGAAAAATGTCCTATTTAATTTTGTTGGATAAAAGCCTTTGCTTTAATTATAAGAGCTTATCTCCACTGTCAGTATTTCCTTTCCTTATAAAAACAAGTAGAAGCACAGCAAAGACTTACAGATTAAAAGGCAAGTGAAATACTGCATTTTATACTTAGAAGCCAAAGTACAAATTAAAATATAGATTTACATTTCAACATTCCAGCCACAGTTCCATAAGACATTTTGCAGAATTATTATGAGTGCACTTATTTAGTAAATAATGAGCTATGTAATTATAAATATAATGGAGTAATTTGATATAAAGTATTTTTAAAAATTCTATTGATTTTAGGACTTGCAATGTTTAAACAAAATAGCATATTATTAGAAAAACTTAAATGTTATATATATATATATATAATTTATTTTTAATACCTTGTTTTAAATATTTTCAAATTGACTTCAAATAAAATAATTAGATGTTGGTACTAATTTTTGAAAAAAATATTTTGAAGGAAGATAAAAAAGAATAATATACAAAAATATATGCTGATTAACACATATTTTAGGTAATGTGAACTATTCTCTCCTGACAATAGTCAGGAGAGTACCTAAATAGAGTGTGATCTACAAGAAAGCAAAGGTGGAGAAGAACTATGAAATGCATGGGGCAAGGGTACAATGTTTTTAGCTCTATTTTGGTTAGAATTTCATCCTAGCTTACAAAGTTGGCTTATCAAATTAACCCAAGTTTATTTTACAAAAATTATATCACAGAACAAGATGTGTTTTGTATGTTTAGTCTCCCTAGTATTGATGTAAATGAAGGAAAGAAAATTTAGATTTATGCTTCTTTTAAAAAATAGATTTTATTTGCATTATTTATTATTATTTCGTACAGTAGATTTTGGTCATATTCATTCCACTCCTCAAGTCCTCTCAGCTCTCTCCAACCTTGCTAGCCACCATTTTTAATGTTAGTTTTCTTTCTCTCACTCTCTCTGTCTCTCTCTAAAACAATTTCTATAAAACAAAGAGACAAAAGCAACAAACCATAACAACAACAACAAAAAAATACCAATAAAACATGGGGTCTCTTTTATATTAACCAACTCCTTCTGAATATGAAGCTTGCCCTGGAGTACATTTTCCCAGTGGGAAAATGTTGCAGGATATCTGATTATACTGTGAACCACTAGATTGTTACCTAATTCTGTTGTGGTGTGGTTTGCCACTTCTCACACACCTTTAGTTCCTCTAGCTGGAATATAGACACACCCTTAGTACATACCTCTAAATCCAAAAAACTAAAGGCAAAGTTAATTTGGACAAGGAAACACCCATTTTTAAAAGTTATATCTAATTGAGTGTCAGAAGAAGTGACTAATCAGAGAAAGATTTGACCGAGTAGGATATGACCAACTGTCAGGAGGAAGAGAGAGGAATAGGAAGCCGCTTAAGGGGCAGTGCAGAAAGGAAGGAAGCAGTTTTACCAGAACAGTGTTAGACAGGTTATAGAGAGAACAAGCTAGACACAGGTGAAGACAGAAAGAGCCAGAGAATGAGAAAGAGTCACAAGATATTGTCAAAGTTGAATGAGGCCAAGCAGAACAATTCAGGAAAAAACTGAGAAGCCAGATTAAATCAGTTTGCCTAGAGAGGAGTCTCAGTCTCAGAGGCTGAAAACATCCTAGGCTCAGGTTCGATTGTATGGAGGCTGAAAGTTTCCAGGTCTAAGCCTAGGTTATCAGAAGGAGGCCATAAGCCTTGGAGAGTACATTTGTATCAGGTGAATAAAAGTTACTTTTACAGAGGAAAGTTATTTTCCCTTTCCCAGTAGGTATAAGTTGCAAGTAGCTTGATTAGGGTGTGGAATTTTGTCTCCTTCTCCTTCTCTATACAGGGATTTTGTCGGGCTTGCATTGATGCAGGTCCTGTGCAGTTGTCTTGATTTCTGTGACTTCATATTACATCAGCCTGTGTCTGCCAAATGCCATTTCCTTGGGATCGTTTATTATTTCTGCTGCTACAGTCTTTCCATCTTCTCTCCTGCATAGATTCCTGGTCTATGAGGAGAGAGCTTAATTAAGACAGTTCCTCATTATAGGATGCCTTCATTTCATTTGCTCTTATATACTTTAGGAAGCTACCAGAATGGTAAGTTTCCAGATAGATTTCCAAAAGCCTTTAGTGTTAGTTGTCCTGCCCCAAAGCCCCGCCTTTACCCTGCCCTCCTACTTCTCTCCATACGCAATCCTTCTATTTTTGTTTTCCCTTTATCCTTTCATGACACTATATTCTATTTTATTTTCCATGGAAACTACCCTCAACTTTCCCCAGCTCTTATGAGCTACCTAACCTACATAAGGATCACTGTTTCTAGCGTAGCTCCATACACTTATCTGCAAATTTCATAATTTCATTTTTCTCAACAGCTAAATAGCCTTTATCAAATTTGCCACGTTTTCATTATCAGTTCATTATTTGATGGATATCTAGGCCATTTCAAATGTCTGACTATTATGAATAGAGCAGCAGAAAGCATGGACGATCAGGCGTCTCTGTAGTAAAATATCGTTATTTGAAATCTTTCACATCAGTTATCTAGTCAGTACTGAACTGAACCTCACTGCTCCCTGTACCATTCAGAGTCTGTCTCCCATTCTTCATACCATCTTGGGGAGAAGATAAGGCAGCCTATATCTAGGAAGTGGCTAGTTTGTTACCCTACCTAGCTCTTCCTTTGATATCTACTTCATCTACTTAGCACTGTGGAGTATATCAGCCTCTCCTTTCTATAGCTCCTTTAGGTATGCTAACATCATGTATTCCCCATACTTTTCCATCAAAATTTCGCCTAACTTCCATTCCCTTCTAAGTACTGTAGCTAATATTTTCAACGAATTTGCATAACTTTGTCTATAGAAATATGCACATATTTTCACTATTATCTTTGTAAGTTACTTTGCTAAATATATTTATGAATTCAAAGTACAAGAAATGAAATAGAAAAGTACCACTAGATGAAATACCATTGTGCAAAAATTTAAGAAATAGAAGTATAAAACATACATGTATAAACCATGACTTTTATAGCATAAGAATTACATTTATTTCCTTTGCTATGAGAATTGCAGGTAATTTATCATTACTTTTAAACTATACAATTGAATGTACACTCTATATAAAAGATAATATTGGAATTATTTAGCATTAAAAGATATTCCATGACCTATTTAAATCCAAGAACTGAATACTGAACGACTGTAGTTATATGATCATGAGTTATCTGGAGCAGTACATCTGGAAACATTTTTAAAAAGTCATATAGTTCTTAGGAATGTAGTCCAGTCTCAGTAACAAAGAAAATTTTGAGCAAGACAGAGTATGATGGGGCTTCTGAAGATTAATACTGGCCTGGAAGATGAGTATAACTTTGACTATGAACACTGCATTATTGAAGTTGAGGTTTTAATTACATTGATTATAGAACAAGTGTTCTAAAATGTATTTATTTTATTTTGTGTATTTGTGTTCATTTGCATATATGATACACTTAGGTGTCAGAAAAGGGTATCAGATACCATGGGACTGTAGTACGGGAAGTTGTGAGCAGCCAGTTAGGTGCTGAGAACTGAACCTAGGTCCTCTACAATAGCAGCCAGTATTTTTATCATTATTAATCATTTTATTTGTTAACATTTCAAATGATATCCCCCTTCCTGGTTACCTCTCTACAAACCCTGATCTACTCTCACTTCTCCCCACTCCCCTTTGCTTCTGTGAGGGTGCTTCTCCACTCATTCACTCCAAATTTTTAACCCATAAATGTTCCTGTCCAAAGGAAAGACAGGGACATATAATGGAACAGAGACTATCCCATCTGCAGACACCAAACACCCATACTATTGCTGATGCCAAGAAGTGCTTGCTGACAGGAGCCTGATATGGCTGTTCCCAGTGAGATTCTACCAGCACCTAAGACAGATGCAGATACAGCTAACCATCAGACTTGAGTCTGAGAACCCCAATGGAAGATCTAGGGGAAGGACTGAAGGAGCTGAAGGGATTGCAAACCCATAGGAAGAACAATATCAACTAAATGAACCACCCACAGATCCCAGGGACTAAGCAGCCAGTACCCTTAACCTGTGCTGATTCTTCAAACCCAGAACATAAGTTTTAAATATGCACTGACCGTAAATTATTCTAAATTGAATAAACTTATACATAATTGTGTAGACTAAGTTTAATCTAGAAAAATTCTTAATATATCATTTTGTGATATAAATGAGGTAATCAATCTTTAACACAATCTCCAAAATTGTTAAAGTAAACACCATAACTTCCTGCATTTATTATCTCATTAGAACCCATTTTAAATTTTTATGTAATAGATTACCAGAACAAATAATTTAATGAACATGAATGAAACAAATATTCTGGTTTTAACCATAAAATGTGGTAGCAGTATAATGCCTCTAGACTAATTAATCATGTAACAAAACCAAATATGTTCTACAAAACATTGCCCATATTTTAACATAATAACAAGAATAGAATATGGAAACGTTAAGTAACATTTGTATTTTGTAATCAGTAGAATAATAAAGGTTCTCAACATATATACAATGAAATGCATATACATGTTTGAGAAAATGGAAAAGCTAAATTCCCTGATAAATATATTTTCTATAAGTATGAAATTATCATAGACTATCCAACAAGTTCATACAATCATAATATCAGTCAAAAATGCTTGTATAGATAGTAAGAATATCTAATTGAGTAGAAAATAGCTACTTATAGCCAAAAATAGAAGATAAATAAAATATCACGCATGTTTATAATTATGGTCATAGCATTGGACTTCCTAAGGTCATGCTTTAGAAATTACCCAAATGTTAAAATTTCATAATTCTTCAATACTACAGAATAATGTGCTTATGTCCAGTCATCCCAAATTTCAATATAAAATATAACTGTTATGTTTTCATGAACCAAATAACCTTTTTAACGACTTATAAATCATTATTAAAAATTTAAATCAGAATTTAGACAATGGAGTTTAAATGCTATGCTTCAGTTTTTTTATTCATTTTCACATGTGCTTTTGACCATAATCTGCTCCTATATATTTATGAGATTATATTCTGAATCAGTACTCTTAATTTCTCTGTTACATCATTTTAGGAACAAAATATCTTATTGACAAGTTTAAACTTCATCACTATTTTCTAAACCATCTTAATGAAATTGTTTCAATTGTCAAATGAAAGTATATTTTGTTTAAAACACATAACATTTTGTAAGAAGTGTAATCTTGCTGATCCTTTGTTCTTCCTGAGATCATTAGCTCAGGAAGATGATGTGAGAAGTAATGTGAGAAGTAAATGTGAGAAGATGTGAGTAGGCTAAATATCTACTTCTCTTCATTACTGTACAGTCTTTGTAATGAACAATTCCAGGGCTATGCATGCTCTCAGACTCAGAATATTCATGTTTATTGACAATGTGTAAAGGTATTTATTGTTCAAAAATACATGATGTAACAAAATGGCATCAGTTCTACAGAGAGTTTTCTAAATGTGATTTCTATTTCTAGGATCTCTTTAAACTTCTGAGACAACTGTCAAAGAAGGATATTTCCTCCACCTGAACTCTCTTCTGGAAATAAATTATTGTTCAAAATGTTTAGAATTCAGTTGGATTTGAACAAATAATATATTTTTTCCTGTACCTGATTGTTTAAAATTGTTTTAGGTGTGTGTTTAATTTTCAATAGATTGTTTATATTGTTTGTTTTTAATGCATGTAAGTATAATACAAACATACACACAAACACACATACACACGTACATACATACATATGCACATGAATTTAGGTTTCTATTTGACTTGCTCATGGAATTGAAGTAGCATAGAGTGGTCTTCTCTCTTGTACTTTGCTCTGTTTCTGCAACCTCAGAGCACTTAAAGTTTCTTAGTTTGAAAACTCCCTTTATCATTGTACTGTTTGAATGGTACTTTTCTTTTCTTTGTTTGGGTCAGTTCCTATAGACCAAGACAACCAAAAATCCAATGTGTATACCAGGCTGGCCTGGAATTTGGGTTATTTCTGCCTCAGAATTGCAAGTCTGTGAGTTACCACACTTTGCTTTAAAGCTTTTAGATAGAAAAATAGAAAGATAGATAGATAGATAGATAGATACTTTCAAATTCATCTTTATTTCTACAACACAATAGATACCTCAGAAAAATCTAAGAATATGTAGATGTCCTACTTCATTCTGATCCTTTCTTCTGATTTTAATTTCAATTCTGATTTATTTTTTCTACAAATATCATTTTGTAAATTAGTTAAATCAGGACCAGATGAGGTGATGGGGGCCTGTTAATCTTAGGATTTACAAAGGCAAGGCAAGAGGATCCTAATGAGAGACCAGTTAGTGCTACATAGCAAGACTCTAAAATGAGAGAGGAGTATCTCCCGTTTTCACTCAGAAAAGGGCACACACTCTAGCAATTCTCAGGATTGTGTTTATCCCTCTCTCTGTTGCTTTTTTTCTTAGCCTTTTCTCTTCATTGCTTATGTGCTGCCACAAGCCTTACCCTTTCAGCAGTTCCTGTCCCTCAGCAGGAGGTTTTGCAGACATGGTTCATCTTTTGTTAAGAATGCACAGGTAAGAGGTAAGCTCTGGAGGGTCCTAAGTTTTGCAGACACAAGGACTTTACAGCATGCTCTTTCTCCATCCTTCTATTCCTAGATCTTCCCAAGCGTATTATGAAAGTAATACACCGCTTTAATGTTATGAGTATTTACTCTTTGGTTCTTTATTATTTGATATTTAATATCTGTATCTAGATATATATATATCTTCATATATACATATATATATATCTTCATCATATATCTTTATATATATATATATATATTCTTTTGGCATAGCTGGAATTCTAACCTTAAAAGTGCAAGATTTGTTCTTGCACCACATTATTCTTTGTGTTAGAAATTTATGTGTTGCCGGGCAGTGGTGGCAGACTCCTTTAATCCCAGCACTTGGGAGGCAGAGGCAGGTGGATTTCTGAGTTCGAGGCCAGCCTGGTCTACAGAGTGAGCTCCAGGACATCCAGGGCTACACAGAGAAACCATGTCTCGAAAAAAACCAAAACCAAAACCAAACAAACAAAATTAAAAGAAATCTATGTGTTTACATGTATGTTTCTTCACTTGTGGACAAATGCCCACATTTAGAATTAAACAGACATTTTTATTTTTAATTACTTGATTATTTATCTAGCTTTTTCTTCATTTGTTATATATAAAAATATATAACAATGCTTTAAATCTCGTTTATTTTTCTGAAGTCTGACTCTTGTGAATCAGTTGTATTTCCTCCATTTATAAATGTTTACACATGTTGTCCAGATATGGTGACAACTAGAGTCAGGGTTTGTGGGAAGGATGAAGGCCAGGAAGGCAGACATGTAATGAGTGGGATTTCTGCTGTGATAATGGAGGGCACACAAAGGTCCTTCAAACCTACTATCACCTAAGGACACACTGAGATGACAGAACTGTAAACCCAGAAGTTACATATCATATATTCTTAGTATCTGGATGATTTGATCATTGGAAGATAGATAGATACAGAGAGAGAGAGAGAGAGAGAGAGAGAGAGAGAGAGAGAGCGCGAGTCTGTTTTCTGTAAGCATTCAGTATATGAGACTGTTAGAGCAGCACCAGCAGCCTTTAGCAGAGTGGCTTTAAAAATAAAGTTTTAACTATATAAATTTCCTTTAAAATATCTATTTCTACTTTAATAGTTTCTTGCCATTATGTGTTAGGCAAGACATGGCTTAGACAAGGAAACTTGTAATGAACAGAAATATATTTTTCACAAATCCAGAAGATGATAGGTACAAATCAAGTTCATTGCTATTAGTCTAAGTTTTCTTCAGGGAACTGCATTCTCCAAAAAGTGAAACCTCCTGTGCATTAACGCAGGTAGATGGTGAGAGGCAAGCAAGCCCCTCAACAGTGCATGAGGTCTCTCCTTTACTTAAAATTTTATTGATTCTTTGTAAATTTCACACTGTGCACCCTAATCCCACTCATTTCCCCATCCCTCCATATCTGCCCTCCAGCCTTACAAACTGCCCCCTAAAAAAGAAAACAGATAATAATAATAATAATAATAATAATAATAATAATAATAATAATATCTCACGTGGAAGCTGAGGTGTGTCACACACTTTTGCTCCAACAGTTTTGCCTGGAAATATTCACTGCAATGAGTCATTGGACTGATTTGATGCCTCTGGCATCTGCTACACTATCAACATAGGATCCTTACAGGGACTTCTCTCAGATATTTTATTGTTACACTATGTCATGGATATCCTGCAAATTTGGTTCTACGGGACCAGCACTTTCATGCACTCCAGCAACTCATAGATGGGGTATAGCAGTACCCAATTAAATATTCAAATTTATCCCGGCAGCAGCAGCACGATCCTTGATCCATGCTACCCACCCCAATGTTCTCATTCACTAAATGAAAGACACACACACACACACACACACACACACACACACACAAACACACACACAGCCTCTATATTTTGATATGCCTAAAACAGCTCAACGGTTGGGCCACTTCTTAACCTCCACATGGCTAATCCACCTCCCTCCGATGTTCCAGATTTATTACTTCTATATTCCATCTTTGCTGCCCAGACCCAGTCCAGCAGTCTTCTTGCGGCCTCTCTCCCCATGATCCTACACAGCAGGCAGCTATGCTCTCTGACCTGTACCTTCTCAGGTGTGGCATCTCTCCTCTCCGTATTCTTTTCCTTCTCCTGCCAGCATAGTGGATCTCCCTGTTTCTCCCCTTCTTCCCTATCCCTTGCCAAGAAATCCTAAAAGTTCTGCCTCTATCTGCACTGCCTAGCCATTGGCTGTCAACAACTTTACTTACCAGTCAGAAACAACTGGGGACAGTGTCCCTCAGTGTCCTACATGCTGACTTACAGATGTAATAAGTGTCACACAGAATTTCAAAGTATCAAGGGAACTTTATTGAAAGTGAAGAGTTCAGATAGAAAAGATTAGAAATATGCTGTCGAGAGAGACAGTGGGTCTTATAAACGAAGCAATTCAAGAATCCAGATAATTGTTCAGATCTTCCCTTCATGGGTTCAGAAAAAAGGGACCTGGTTATCTTGGGTGTAATTTGGGTGGTTCTCTATTTTTGATTTACAGATTTAATTTATATAGCCATTTCTTTGTTGAGCATGTGCCTTCCAAGATGCATTCTATTTTATGCATATGCATGCCCACTTATGCTTAACCATAAGATGATGAATGGGCTTACATAGAGGACAGTGTATCCATTACTGTGCAAATCACCCAAAGCTAGTTTAGGATAGATCAGCCCATTTGCCTTATAGTCTGAATGGAAATGAGATTGCTAAGGGGAATAATGTATATCCATTGTTAACAGCAGGTATATATAGGTATATATAGCTTGCAGGGAGGGTGCTGAGTACTAGGATGTTAGCTGCTTTCACTGGAGAGAGGTGTGTATTCACAGTGTATGTAGGTAAGGTCTTCAGTCTGCCTAATATATTGTTGGAAGATGGGTTTGTACATAGCCCAAACCAAGTTGAATACCAAGTTTCTAAGCTATACCCTATGCTTGCCTGCCTCAGAATGTCTACAGTAAGCTAAAAAACAAAGATATTACTGGAATAATTATTTTATATGGCATTTATAGTTAAAATTTACTTTTAATATTTTCTAATATATTGAAAACTATTTTATTCATTCAATAACTTTAAAAACAGTAATAAAAGTAAAAGCATCATTAAAAAACTAGGTGATGTATTTCTTTACCAACTGCTTAAAATAATATATAGCCAATATGTTCTAATTGATCAGAATAAAATGATTGAAAATGCAAGTTTGTCTCCTCCCTGTTAGTAGCTTTTAAATAAGCATGTGTTTCTGTTTTCCTATTTACCCAACTTGCTCCCAAATACTTGAGAGTGGACTATTATATTTAATTAAAAAGTTTTAAGGACATGATAACTGAGTCATAATTACTCTATTTTATTCCTCTACACTTATTTGGCTACCTCCCAATTAAAATCCCAGTGATACTGGTCGAGCTTTCTGGGCTCCAGGTTTTTTCTCATGGAATCTCCTGGACTCTCTCCCTCTTCCTTTCTCTTCTCCCCCTCCCCTGGCAGAGAGGAAGTTCATTCCTATTCTATATCCTGCTCAGTCATTGGCTTGAATAGCTTCTGTATTGACCAATCACATAATAACTTGAAACAATGTTTATATAACATTGAGAAAGGAGATACTTAGGAAAAAGTTATATACATTCACACATAAAAATGCCATGTTTAAAATCACTATCAGTCTTTGTAATTTCTGTTTAGAATAAAAAAATTAAAAATGAAAGAGAAAAAGATAAGTAAATGTCTAAATTTAAGGTGACCAAGAGAGACTTCACTGAGTGAATGCCAGTTTGTCTGAAACATGATGAATATATTGGAGATACGGTGCATCAACAGAGAAAAACTTCCCATTTGCAGACCATCTTTAGGTGCCATAGGATGTTTTGTAAGAAAGTACCAGCATTACACACACACACACCACACGTGTGCACGCATATATGTGTGTGTGTGTGTATAAAATGATAGGACAGTTGAAAAGATAATAAAGGGTAAGATCACACAGCATTGATTTTATGCTGTGCAGGGGAGTTGGGACTTTGTTCTATATGCAATAAGAAACCACTAAAGGTTTATAAATTGAAGGAATGAGGGGTAATTTGACAAAATGACAGCAAATCAATCACAAAAAGCAAGAGAGAAAGCAGAAAACCACTGTTGTCAATGGCTGGGTCAGTGACCATGGTGGGCAGAATGAGATCAGTGGCAATACAAAAAGGGGTTAAGACAGTATTTGAAGACTCATCAGTGTGGTGTATCATAGGTTAGAAAGAAGATTTTGTTGGTTCAATGAACATTTAGTCATGAGGAAAAAATTTGAGAGTGTTGATCTGAAGATTCATGAGAGAAAAATCTGTTGCACAATTTTGAACCAAAATTGAAACAAGCTTTAATTACATACTGACCAGGATGGACTCTGGTCAGTTCTACTCTGGGATCCAGGGATTGGCTCTATTCACATTTTCAGGGGCTTAAAAAGGTAGAACCCATAATTCATTGCATTTTACATCAAATCTAATTACAGCAAGCATACATCCTGTCCACATATGGTCAAGCACATCTGGTACATACTGGTCAAACAAACTTGTTTAGGGGAGAAAAAACAAGACAAACAAACATGTGGCACGCTATTTCCCAAGAACTACAACTCCCAGCATTCCAGGACATTACCTAGTCCTTGGGCAAGTAGGGCTTACAGGTTGACTTTGGCTCTTACAAGAAGGCAGAGATAAGATGGCAGAAATAGGTAGAACTGAGTTCAGAGGTTTGACTGTTGGCATGAAAAATTGGAATTGTAGTGAAACATTCAAATGAGTAGCATGCACAACCAAAGTAGATGGTAAATAATTATCTATTATTGAACAAAAGACACTATATTTTAAATTGAAATGCAGTACATGTATATAGGGAAATGTAAGTATGAAGTATGAAAACATGGTCTGGACTGAATATTTAAGTTGGTAAAATATGACTAGGAAGAAGAAAGAAAAGAAATGGCTAGTGATCATATCAAGAGGGAAAGTGGGAAGAATGGTAAGAGTGGGCTCTGGGACTCATATATACAGTTTTTAATTAATGGGAAATAGCAATATGTTAGAGGCATATGTATTTGTATTTCACTTTAAAATTTTCTCAAGATTTTCCTTTTTTTTTTCTTTCAAATATCCTGAACAAAGTATACTGCTTTTAATGAGATGGGTAATGTGTAAAACTTACATGTAACAGGTGGAAAAGTAAAATGTTACCAAAAAAGAAAAAGAATAATAATAATAATATTAAGAAGAAGAAGAAGAAGAAGAAGAAGAAGAAGAAGAAGAAGAAGAAGAAGAAGAAGAAGAAGA
>JADRCH010000150.1:1073887-1124119 GCA_019843965.1 Rhynchomys soricoides | reverse complement strand
GAAGAAGAAGAAGAAGAAGAAGAAGAAGAAGAAGAAGAAGAAGAAGAGGAAGAAGAGAGTGATGACTATTTGCTACAAGTTTATGACTTTTGATTTTGACTGTTTACTACACCTTTGGTACACTTTGAAGTAAGCTGTTAGGTGTTAAGTCCTTGAATGTAACTGGACACTGACCAAACTGTATATAACCTTTATCTTACCAAGTTCAATAAAACTGTGAAAAACAATTGATAGATAACATCAGTCCAAAAGAAAAACAGAACCAGAAGAACAAAACTTGATCTGCTCATCTGTGTGTAGGACATGCTGTAGACTACACTAAGACTCTTGCTGATTTGAATAATGATAATACTGATGTTAGTAATTATTAGTTTATAAATTGAACAAAGGTTCACTCCAAATATTCCCTTGAAATAGTGCATTTAATTGTTTCAAATTCATAGTACCTGTAAGTAAATTTCAAAATCTATAAGGTAAATAGAGAGACAAATCTAGTCATTATATAAATAAGTAATTTTATACAATATGAATTTTAATATAAACGTCAAATTAATATCTTCAATATAGATTACAAAATATAAAACTATCTTGTTCTACCTGTGATTTTTATCAAAATAAGTTCCTCAAATAAACAACAAACACAAGATGATAAATTAGATTAAGACATGCAAGCTATTTTCAACTTATCATGGCCTTTGCTCTTATGGATAGAACAGCTTATTATAAATTCTTCATGTTTTGGGAAGATGAAGTCCTTAGAGAATTTTCTGTATTATTATATAAGCTCTCTATTCTCTGATCAATCTAAATTGATCTTAGCATAGCTATAATGATCCAAGAATTCATATTATCCCTGGAGAAGGTACCTGAAAGAAAGTAAGTTAATTCTTTGGCTATGCCAAATCCTTCAGTGATAATTTATTTTATAATCAGTAAAACCAATGAAATGTTGCAGTTGTTTACTGTGGAGTAGGAGAATTGATTTACCTATTCATTCATTCTCAGTCTTACCTGTGATTTATCCTTGCCCATGAATATTTTTGTTTGTTTGTTTGTTTTGTCTTTCGAGTCAGGGTTTCTCTGTGTAGCCCTAGCTGTCCTGGAACTCACGCTGTAGCCCAGGCTGGCCTCAAACTCAGAAATACGCCTGCCTCTGCCTCCCAAGTGCTGGGATTAAAGGCCTGCACCACCACTGCCCGGCCCTTGCCCATGAATTGTAAATTTTACATATCATTGGTAAATCTATTGTTAATTCTGGTGTTTAAAATTTAATGCTGATTGGCATTTTTCTTTAAAGTTGTCTAGTACTAATTTTATATATGAGGCTGATGTTCATTATCCATTCATCTGTTGACAGACAACTAAATTAGTTCCACTTTCTTACTATAGTGAATAAAGTAAAAATATACATGGAGATGCAAATATCTCTATGGTGGGGTATGGGTTCTCAGGGTATATACCCAGTGGTGAAACAGTTGGGTCATATGGAAGTTAGACTTTTAATTTTGAGGAACATCCAAACTAAATTCCACAATAGCTATATAAATCTGCATGCTTATTAGTAGTGAATAAGGGTTCCATTTTTTCAACATTTTCTTCAACATTTGTTGTTGGATTTCCTGATGAAAGCCTTTTTGACTAGGATGAAATAGTATATCAAGGTAGCTTCAATTTGCATTTTCCAGATGACTAGGAATGCTGAACACTTTAAAAAATAGTTATTGGCTATTTATGTTTCTTTCATTTTTGAAAACTATAAGATTCAATCTTTTAGCCTATGATTGGCAGTGTTATTTCATTGATATTTAATTCCTGCAGTTCTTTGAAAATTCTGGATATTAATCTCTTGTCTTAAATGAGCTGGTAAAGATTTTCTCCCTCTCCGTGGGTTTTCTTTGTGCTTTGTTAATAGTTTTGTTTGTTAGAAGTTTGTTTTAAGTAATCATAATTTTGAAATTTCTGAGAATTCCTGGTAATACTGACTTATTGTTCTTGAATCTCAAAAAGTAACATGCTAGGAATTTTGAAAACACTGAGAAACTGTTTCTCAATCCATATTAAAAATCTGAAATGTACCATTGTTACTGATTAAATATCTGCTAGATTAAAAAATATGGTTAATATTATAACAAAAAAAATTAGTGCTAATACTTTAAAACCTTACAAGGCATTTGTTTGAGCTGAAAATGTACAACTGAGAATTTCTTAATGTTTTTCTCTTCCTCTAGTTACTTCTAAGTCTAGATTTTGCTTCTCTACATGAAGTCAAGATAAATTGAAGCAATATTTACTGTCTCTTACTTTTTTACCAAGAGTCCCAGGCAAAAACATACAAACTGGTATGGTTTCTGGGCTAGCGTTCTCACAGCATGTGTACATGTTGGCATTGATCACATGCACTTCTCTTTCAATAACATAGCCCATGATTTATATTAGAGTCAATCTGATCTTTGACCCCATGAAAGAAATATCAAGGCTGATGCTTTCTAAACCTTGTTTGTTCGGATCTCTGATGCCCAATGTGTATAAGTAAAACCAAGAATTTTGAGTCACTATTCATAGAAAGCTTGATAATTCTCTTGAAGTGGTTCATGCTTACTGGGGGAATGAGAATTTTGCCATTTGAAAGAATTTCTGTCTTTGGAAATCAAACAAATACCTGTGGGAAAAGAGTGCCCTTTCTATAGCTGCCTGTGTTCATAGTTAAATATTTTTATTCTCTTGGGTGAAACCTTAAATGTGAGACAGAATTTCATAGTTCTTAAGGTGAAGATCAGTCTAAGCATCCAGACAGTGATATTCAGACATCTATTACTAGGAAAATGTGCTGAGAAAATCAGAGGTTTCAAAGGTGGGAAGATTTACTTTGGCTCATGGTTCATTTAGTCTATGATTGCTTGTGCTGGACATTTAGCCCTGTGATGAATCAGAATGCCATGGAGGGACAGATCTTGTCAAACCATGATGCTGTCTAAGGTACAAAACATACTCAGTGAGTAAAAAGACATGTATCAGTACTAACACAATCTGACATAAATATGGGAGTTTATGAATGAGAAGCTGTAGAAAGGATACTGTTTTTACCAAGAAATGATTGTTCATAGGAAGGGATTCTGGCCCAAAAATCCCTTTCAAGGACCTTACCACTGAAGCCATTGCCATTAAGTCCCGCTTTTCAAAGGTCTAACACCTATGGACATTATACAGGACAGAAACACGAGAGACTTTGCAGAACATTCTTGTTATTACAAGGTTTTTATATCAAAGCTCAAAGCTACTGCTAGAATAAATATACACTGTAGTTTTAACTTTGAAGATTCCTCAAAGATTCACATGTTAAAGGCTTGGTATCAATAGTTTCACTATTGAGATATTAAGAGCCCCATCATTGTTAGTTCACCATTGAGAGGATCTGGGGATCAGGACTTTTTTGCTCTCATTTGCTCCCTACATGTGGAAGGAATAGTTTTTCTCTATTACACTCAAGTGATATAATATATTTTCTCTCTACAGTTCCAAACTTATAGGACTAATAAATTATGGATTGAATCATGTAAAACTATTTGCCATATAAACCACCAGCATATATATGCTGGAGGTATGGTTCAGTGGTTGGAAGTACCCATTGCTCTGGCAGAGCTTCCATGTTTGAGGCCTAAAACATACACAGAGTCTCATAACTGTGTGTCACTGTGGTTTTAGGAGATCCAACACTCTCTTCTGGTGTGTGTGCATAAATACACAGGGCGCGTACATATATGTATGCAAATAGTCACTCATATAGCAATAAAAACATATAAATCATTAAAAGTAAATCATCAGTTTCTTTTTTGTTCTTAAAGTTCTACATTGCCCATTGGTTGGGTGCAAATATCTGCATCTGACTCTTTCAGCTGCTTGTTGGGTCTTTAGGAGGGCAGTCATTACAGGTCCCTTATTGTGAGCACTCTGTAGCCTCAGTAATAGTGTCAGGTCTTGGGGCCTCCCCTTTAGCTGGATCCCCCTTTGGGCCTGTCTCTGGACCTTCTTTACCCTGGATTCCTCCCTATTTACATATATCCCTGCAGTTCTTTCAGACAGGAACAATTATGGATCAGAGTTTTGACTGTGGGATGGCAACCCCATCCCTCACTTGATGTCCTGTCTTTCTGCTGGAGATGGGCTCTACAAGTTCCCTCTCCCTAATGTAGGGCCTTTTATCTAAGGTCCCTCCCTTTGAGTCCTGAGAGTCTCTCACCTCCCAGGTCTCTGGTACTTTCCAGAGGGCCCCCCACCTCCTACCTCTGGAGGTTGCCAGTTTCCATTCTTTCTGAAGCTGCTGACCCCTGTGGTTGAATTAGGGGAAAGCTGGAAAAGGCTGAGGAGGAGGGCAACCCTGTAGGAGGACCAGCATTCTCAATTAACCTGGACCCCTGAGATCTCTCAGACCCTGGACCACCAACCAGGCAACATGCACCAGCTGATATGAGGCCCCCAACACATATACAACAGATGACTGCCTGGTCTGGGTTTAGTCTGAGAAGATGCACCTAACTCTCAAGAGACTTGAGGCCCCAGGAAGTTTAGAGGTCTGGTGGGGTGAGGGATAGGGACATCTCCTGGAGACAGGGAGTAGAAAGGAGGTATGGAATGTATAACAGTCAGAAGGTGGATCAGGAGGGGAATAAAATCTGGAGTTCTAAATAAATAAATAAATAAATAAATAAATAAATAAATAAATAGTAATTAAAAAAATTCTACATTGCCTTAAGAGGAATGTTTCTGTCATTCATGGCTGTTACACACCTCTGCCCTCAAAACTTTACAGAACTAAAACCCCAGTAAGAGTGGTTCCCCCTTGAAGAACTGTTCTTTGTTCTGGCCCCTAGCAAACTTTCCTGCTTTTAAGCAGGAGCAATTGTTCAGTGGGAAGGGTTCAGGGTTTTTCAGTGTCAGGTGGACTGTGGGAAGAAAGTCAAAATGTAGCCCGATTTGAATTGTAGTAATAAGATCAGACAGCACCCCATGTATGAACAGATCAAACTGAAATCTTGAGAACCCATTTACCATTCACTTGCTTGGCAGCAGGCAGCCAGGAACCTGGTGTGATGACTTGCCTCTCTGCATAGTAACTCACCAGCCTGATCTCAGCAGGTGAATCCTTAGAGCAGACTGTAGGTAGCAGGAAGGTAAATGTAATAGCACTATGAAGCTGTGAAGCAACCTCCCTTGTCCTAACCAGTTGTTCACATGATTCCTGCTACAATATTGCACTTCATTCTCTTTCTCTTTAGTCACGCATCTTATTTTTCTCATTAAAGGTCTTTCTTTTTGAACCTTACAAGGGTATAGAATTTATACAATGGTACCTTCTCAAATTCAAGAACTAAAGACAGGACTCAGTCCTAATGTAGGACCAGAGGGATGGTGTCATACATTATCTCTAATTCCAGACAACTCTATGTTGCCAGGGACAGCATCTAGCTGTGCAGCTGCACTGCAACTAGGGCTGTTTGTTCTCCACTTTAGGGACTTTGTTAAATCTTAAGAGCCACAGCATGTATAGAATAGACACTTGCAAAATATAAGCGGGTGACTTTATATATTTGGAACTCTGAAAGAGTTTTCCAAGAACAGATGCAGTTATTATACTAACACCCTAGCAATTACCAAGAGAACTCTAAAAGATCTTTTGTCAAACTGTAAAACTACAGCACATTGCGCCTTTCAAGATACACTCTACAGTGAGCTTGTTACAAGTCTATCCTCCTGCCCTGGGTTATCTGTACACTTCCCAGGAAGGAGACTTCTACTTAGCTAACTCAATTGTAATTATGGTTTTGTCCAACATATTTTCAAAATAAACATCTATAATGTACTAAGTATTAAACCAAACATTTTTGTTCTAAGGTCCCTTATATAGTCTTTCTCCAGTCATATTTTACATGCAAAGACATCAATACATCTATCTGTTACTGAATATAACTGACCACTGCAGTGCCCCAAGCCATACCCAAAAGACTTGATGATTGATAGGCTCAGCATTCCAACTGGGTTGTGATCCTACACTTCTTAGGAGAGAACTCAAGGATTTTTGCAATCTGGTTTCCTCTGTCATGTCTTTCACTTCTCCAGTTCACCACAGCTTCCAGCAACATGTCTTCCATACATTATGCCTCATCTTGTAAAGGTGTGCATGGAATATCTCTACTCTTAGGGTACTTCCTTGCTTTTCTTCCTCGTGTGAGGTTCTATTTATTCTATAATACTCAACAGAATATTCCTGATCCAACTAAGCTGAAATTGCTCAAGCACTCCTTTATGTTCCTTGAGCATTTTTCTCAAATCAGAATTTAAAGCTTTTTAACAAATATAATTACTTTCTCTTTAATCAAAGCTCTGAGCAAAAATATGAAGTTAACTTTTGATGAAGTAGTATCTACATACCAAATATGGTATGTTTTGCTTTTACATGCAAGAATGAATTTAACGTTCCATGTTTTGTAAAGCAAGCAGTCTGAAAATTGTTTTTGTGTAAAAATTCTTTTTAATTTAAGAAGTAGCAATATTGATGGTAAAAGTAATAATATTCTATACATGTTCCTTGACTTCACTGACCCAGTCATTCTCACTGGTAGGATTTCATTAAAATCCAAAAGATTCCTATGACAATGTGTTTTTGTTGCTGCTGTTGTTGCTGTTTTTGTTGTTGTTGTTTTGGGTTTGTTTTAAACAAGTTCTCACATAATTTAGGCTGGATTCAAACCCCTACCTCTTCTCCTGCCTTTACATCTGAGTCTTAAGTTTGCACTCCAAAGCCAACATAACCAGATTTCACATGTTCAATGAATAAAAGAAATAAAAAACAAGAAAAGAAAAGAAGGAAGGAAGAAGGAGGGAATGTGGAAATAAACATACAAATCAAATATTAAGTCAAATACACCACATGCTATAGAAGTTTTTCAACCTATCCATATTTTATAGAGTTCATTGGGTTTTGAAATTCACATGATTGTTAGACTTCATCTTTGTGATTACAATACAGCCAATAAAGTTAATAGAGTAAAAGACAAACTATAAAAAATGAATTATTCACCTAAATCTCTAAAGCCCACACTGAACATGAACTTCAATCATGTACAATTAAAAATAAAAATTATTATTCTGAAATATAACATTTTAACATTTTAAAGAAAACAGCATGTGCTTGTACTTTATCCATGGTGCAGTTTAATCAAGATTACTTTTCCAACAGATGGCTATGCACAAATCTAATTACAATATGGTTAAGAAGGATTGGAGTGTCACAAAATGATAAATTATCGTAAAGAGCATAGACATAAGAAACTCATAAAGTCAACATTTATCTGACATGGTCTGTTAATTAGTAATGTTAACCACTCATATGCTTTATCAATTTTTGTACTTGAATTTAGGTATTTTCCTATAAGATATCTAGTTTTATTAAGGTGTGATTGACAAAAACTTTGCACATCTTTATGTTGTATGAGATAATGTCCTGTTGTATATACATAACACAATAAAGCTAGGTAGCATAGCACTTCAAATAGTATCTTTTCTGTTGTTGTGAAATACATCCTTCACACTTACAAGTATATAACTTGTAACAGAAACTCTGACTCTTTCTGTTATATAAGTATGTTCTCCATAGATTTTTGAAGTGATTTTTATATCCTGACTGCAGTTTCCCTTCCCTCCTCTCCTCCTGCTCACCCCCACTACCACCTTCCTGTTTCACCTCCCCCATGGACTTCTCCTCCATTTCTCTTCAGAAAAGGGTAGGACTCCCATAGATAGCAGTCATGGTATATCGAGTTACAGTAAATAGGTACCTCCTCTCCGCAACCCACTAGGAGGGAAAGGGTCTCAAAGATAGGCAAAGAGTCAGAGACAGCCCCTGTTCCTACTCTTAGAAGTGCACACGACCAAGATACACAACTGTAACATATGTGAAGAGGGCCTAGGTCAGACCCATTTAAGCTTTCTGCTTATAGGTTCAGTCTCTATGAGTCCCTACCAGCCCAGGTTAGCTGATTCTGTGAGATTTCATGTGATATTCTTGAACCCTCTGGCTCCTACAATCCTTCCTTTCCCTCTTCCATGGGATTCCCAAAGGTCCCCCATATTTGGCTATGGCTCTCTGCATATGTTTCTATCTCTTGTGGCTGAAGCATCTCGGATAACAATTGGGTTAAGCATCAATCTATCTATGAGTATAGGAGAATATCATTAAGCGTCATTTATTGACATGTTTCATCTTAGCTGCTGGCTCTTTTCCCCCTTCACTGCCCTGGCAACCACTATTATGAGTTTTATGTTGTTGTTGTTGTTGTTGTTGTTGTTGTTGTTATTGTTGTTATTGCTGTTGTTTGAGAAATGGTGGCAATTATCTTTCTCATTGTGTATTTAATTTTTCCCAAAATAATACTCTCAAGATGCATCCATGCCATTGCAAATTGTGGGGTTTTTTCTTTAACACTGGAAGAAGTATATGTATGGGGCTAAGTTTCATATTTTCTTATTCATTCTTTCCATTTCCTGGCTGTTGGGAACAACATAGCATGGAACATTGCCTTCTTTGGTAACTTTCCTATTGAAAAATTCTTCCAAAAGCTGAAAAATAATAGTGTCATATGTGACATGAACTAATAAAGTACTAAAACGACTTTGTGATTTTCTTGCTTTACAAGAATAGATAAGACTTAGAAATTTGTAAATCGTGAAGAAAATGAGGACATACAGATAACTTGTTTTGTGTAAACATTTTTGGAATGTTTGCAATCTTTAAAAGTCTATGTGTTCCTCATATGCTACTTCCTCCACTACTATAAACAGTCTCCTTTGGTTGATTCTATCTTCACAAATCAAGGGGAAGAAGACAGTGATGTGAGAAAGAAACACTAAGACTTGAAACAGAGCTTAGGTAGAAATCACACATCTAGGATTCACAGAACAACACAAGTAGGAAATGGCAATATCCTATTATTAGAAAATTACAAATTTATGGGCTTTTTCATTGTGGATTAGATTTTTTTGTCTATAGAAAAACATGGGTACTCTACCTATAAAACAAATACAGATTAATACTAAACAGGCTTAAGGGTAATATGAATAAAGAGAAACTAAATCATTTCCTTAGTTGAACAAAATCTTACCAACATAAAACAGCACACAAAGTGCAAGAAGTGTAAAACTACTGAATTGACATAGTTGGTTTTGTCACAGGAATTCCATGAGATTTTAACAGGAGAGCTTGTAATGTGATTCATCACTTTATCAGCTTAAGTGAGAAATTTGATTATCCACACAAATGCAGGAAAGTTCTTTCAGATTTTCAACACCTTTATTTTAGGATATGAACTGAATTGAAATAGGACTGGGTGTTCTTAAACTAGGAAATAAGGAAATAATTTGAAATTCTACCTCCTGGTAAAAGTCTAGATGAATTGTGCAGGTGACAAATTGTTTGGGATCACCATTTTATTCAGCTTTTTGATCAATTTCCATACTCTAAAGATGGACTAAAATGAATGAAGAGAAATTGAATGTAAATTCTATTTTCAGACATATTATTATCTATGTAGAAAATGCAAGATCATTGAGCATTAAGCTACACAAATCAATAGGAGCTCTAAGATTTATCTTTGCACACAATCAATTTGCAAAAGCCAGTAGTATTTCTGTCTTCCAAGCAAATGAGAGTAAAACTTATAATTGAAAGTAAGATAAAAGTTACAATGTAAAATAGTGTACTAGTTATGTTGGTTAGTTGTAACTGTCAACTTAACAAACACAGAGTCACCTGGGAATAAAGGCTTATATTAGGATTTATATTAGACAAGCAAGAATCTTGTAATCTGTCCTCTGCTCTTGAATTAGGATGTGATATTCTAGTTTTTCCCTTGACTTCCGTGACATGATTGGCTACAACTTTGAAGTGCTAAGCCAAATAAACCATTGTCTCCCAGGCTTCTTTAGGTCAGAATATTTGTAACAACAATGAAAATGAGATTAATGGGGTGTCTTAGGGTTTTACTGCAGTGAACAGACACTGTAACCATGACAACTCTTACAAGGACATTTTATTGGGGCTGGCTTACAGGTTCAAGGTTGAGTCCATTATTATCAAGGCAGAAGCATGACAACATCTAGGCAGGCATGGTGCAGGAGGAGCTGAGAGTCCTACATCTTCATCTGAATGACACTTCCTATGACAAGGGTATTAAGTCCATGACTACAGTGGCAAACCTACTCCAACAAGGTACACCTCCTGATTGCACCACACCCTAGGCCAAGCATATAAAAACCATCATACTGGATGAAGAGATGGCTTAGCAGTTATGAGCACTGGCTGCTCTTCCAGAGGTCCTGAGTTCAATTTCCAGTAACAACATGGTGAGTCACAACCATCTATAATGGGAATCTGATGCCCTTTTCTGGAAGACAGGTGTACATACAGACAAAGCACATATGTATATAAAATAAATAAATATTTTAAAATAATGGCACTAGAACTTTGTCTCTAATTTAAAAAAATCCAGGCACTTCAGGGATTTTCCCACAAATAATCATGATTCTTTTTTTAGCATAAAACATTTTTTAATTTATCCTTTAATCTTTTTTTACAGTCCAGATTTTATACCCCTCCTAGTCCACCCTCCAACTGTTCCACATCCCACACATCCTCCCCATCCCTCCCCATCTCCAAGAGAAAAAGAGCGTGTCCCCACACCTCTACCCCACCAGACCTCCCCGCTCTCTGGGGCTCCAAGTCTCTAGAGAGTTAGGTGCATCTTCTCTGACTAAGTCCTGAAAGCAAATTTAAATAAACTACCTGTTTTTTAGATGCCAACGTTAGTACTCAAGATGTATTAATGAAAATCACTGATTCTCATAAGCTCAGATACAATTAATCTGTGTGAGTACTTTACTTTGAAACTGTCCCAGTAGTTTTTCTTTATCTGTATTGCTTGGGAAATCCATACATACTCTATGATGTCTGGGCAGCAAAGCTAGGAGGTGTGCAAGAATTCAGGAAGTTGAAGATATTACAAGCAGTCATAGCAAATAAGCCATACAACTTTTAGAGTCATACAGGATGATGTACAAGCAAATGCTGGAAAGCACACAGGCATACACTTGTCACACCTGGTGGGCAACAAGCATATATGTGCAGATCAGAAACAGGCCATAAGTAGGCATACACAATTATACTAGTTGGCTGGCAAAAGGCACTGAATTCTGACCCCAGGACACATTTATATAATATCAAATGAAAGTAGCATTTTTCCAAGAATAGTGGTGTAATGATTATATCACTGATTACTTGTAGTTCCCCAGATGTCATGTGCCAACTACTTTTCACTGACTCATTTGTGTTAGATGCCAGGGCCAGGTGTGTTTTAGCTGACTCACACTGTATATCCTTATCAGTGCCCTGTTTTCTGAATTTAATTTGCTCTTACAACTTCCTGTTACCTACATACCCCATAACATAGATATTCTAATCTTTTAAAATATTCTAAAATACAATTTTAATATTAGATTTTTAATAGTATGGATTTTAATTTACATGATATAACAATAGGATTAATGTGGATTTCTTTCTTTTTTTTTTTTTTTTTTTGTGGTTTTTCAAGACAGGGTTTCTCTGTATAACCCTGGCTGTCCTGGAACTCACTCTGTAGACCAGGCTGGCCTCGAACTCAGAAATCCACCTGTCTCTGCCTCCCAAGTGCTGGGATTAAAGGCATGCACCACCACTGCATGGCTAATGAGGATTTCTTAAACAATATTTATCATAAAATTTATAAAATATAAATACTATTAATTTAAAAAGTGTATAAAATTCTACAAAATATAAGTAAACAGCACATATGTTAGAACACTATCCACATTCTGACTGAAAGAATTTGTAGCTCATATCATAGGCCTGAAGTTAGAGAGAGGAAACCTTTGACAACATGATTTAAAAATTAATTTTTTTTATATCATAGATTAAAATAGGACTAGAATACACTAGTTAAAATACTAGGGTAGATTATTATTTAAACTGATTATTATATTTTCATAAAGTCAGCATGAAAGAAAGAATAACAATTATTAGCATGTTTAAATGCTATAATTCCCTTCCAAAGGAATGTCTAGACAATTCATTGGGTATCAGTGTCCATAGAGCAGTCATTCACAATGATGCTACTGATAATTGAAGTTCCAGAATTGTTGTAAAATGGATCGATGGCTCCTCTCCTGGATTTATCTAATGTATGCAATAGACTTATAGAAGCATCATGTTTAATTTTATCAATACAGTTAATTAAGTTATAAAATATATTTTGTTAAAATCAAGTAGAATGCAAATAAAAAACATAAAATTCAATAAAGTGAGCATAATGACTGCCTAAGAGGATGATTTCCTTGACATTCTAGGTAATGAGCTTGTAAACTAATAAGAAAACTATGACAAGCATATCTAATTATGTTGTGGCCGAATCTGTTGAGAGGAGAAAATTATTTTTGGCTGGGAGAATAATTCACTAAGAACGTAATAACTAAGTTGCAGCTTGATGAAAGTATAGGGCATAATAAGCATGGGCTAGAATTAGAATTCTTGCAGATGAAAGATGCTGCATGTACACAAAGGCACAGAGGTGAGAGATGAGACATTCGCAGGTGGATTGAATGTGGCACCTAGGGATCCCACTAACAGAATGTCAAATAATAGATTGTAATGTATAGCCTTTACTTATGAAACAATGAGCCAAGTAGAATAGAAAGATTATATTGAAGCAGGTTATAGGGCATAATATATAAATGAGAAACATTGTGGGGGCAATAACTCAAGCAAAAACATAATAACTTTCCAAACAATGTCATTTGTGATGGATAAGATTGATGCAAGAAACACTGAAGGAGTCAGTTCATTAGCAGGCTAATGTTAGTACATAGGAAATCGTTCACTGGATGAATTATTTGTTGATTGGCAGGGACTAAAGATAACCATGAAGGAAATCACTAAAAGAAAACTTGCCTTTAAAAGTTTGTTGAGCCAGGTAGTGGTGGCTCAAGCCTTTAATCCCAGCATTTGGGAGGCAGAGACAGGCAGATTTCTGAGTTGGAGGCCAGCTTAGTCTACAGAGTGAGTTCCAGGACAGCCAAGGCTATACAAAGAAACCCTGTCTCAAAAAAAACAAACAAAACAAAACAAAACAAAACAAAAAAGTTTGTTGATAGAAAAACAGAGATGGATAATTAGCAAAAATCTCATGGTATAACTTAAAATGAGTTGCAATGTCAGTGCTAAAATGATATCCACACTAGTAAAGATGGAGATGTAAGCTTGGTTAGGAACACAAGATGACATCTTTCCTGACCTTTACATAAGGTGATTGAATACATGATGGGGATGAGGCATTGAGTCCTCAGTTATTTCATTGACAGTAATCTGGACACAAGGCATTGGCAGTAATCTGGACACTAGAAAATGCTCTTGAGTCAGAAGTATATTGGGGAATTTTAGAGCCAGTTGACTGTATGTATGTGAGAGTGAGACCACGTTGCTGAGAGATTATACAAGAGTCTGTGTGTGTCCCATATGAGGGCCTTGGATATAATTCAGCAGATGAGAGATATCACAATCCTAGACCACAGGTGTCTCATAATATGTCTTGGGTGTTATCAGGATAACTATCATTACCATATTTGAGAAAGTACACTGTGGACATGGCAAGAATAATTAGAGGCAGTCAGATCAAAGCCCAGAGAGAAGCTGACACTTCACTTAAGGTGGAGTGATCATGACTGTTAGGAAAATCAAGAAAAAACTGTCATATTGATGGCAAGGATAATAATGCTACTTGGAGCCATGCTAAATTTTAAAGGTAAATAGTATTCTCAGGTAGATGGTTAAAATACAAATTTATCAGTCATCTTCCTCAGATAATATTCAAATTATTTAGAAAATCTTTTTAGTGAAACACTGTTGAAATTATAAAAGAGTGAAAAGCATCTTGATGTAAGAAAGTTTAACCTTTAAACCATTTTAAAACTGTCAGACAGAGACACACTAGATATTTTCTTTTTCTCATTTTTTTCTGAAGACATGACTTTAGGCACTGAACATAGACCAGAGATTAGCTGTATCCAAATACCTTTGATATGACATTCCCAGCATGGAAATAATGATCACAGTTATCATAAGTGATTATATACTATTATTAGTATATTTGGTACTAACAAAATACATGTTAGCTGTAAAATTCTATTAATCATACAAATCTACTCCATCATCCTGGGGCTTTTACTTCACTCATTATTGCTAGGGGACATATAGGTTATTACAAATCTGACATTATGAATGGTCATATAAATAAATAATCACATTTGGAATATAGCAACTTTGCCTGCACATGTTCCCAATCTTCAGGCTGTGTTTTGGAAAAGTGATGGCAAAATCTCTGGTCTCTAGACTTACATAACCAAAACATTCTAATTCCAGAATTAAGTCAAGGGTGAGGAGACAGAATTTTCTGGAAGTAAACTTCCTTCTGAAAAGCACTCATCACATAATTGTGGTACCATATCTAATAACAAACCCCCATCATTAAGAGAGCCAAGATGACCACTACCTGAATGGATGTTAAGTCTAGATGGAATCAAGGCTCAAGAAATTCTAGACACAGAACAAATATTTTATTCAAAAGACCTGATTGGAGAAAAATCTTGAAGCAAAATGTGCAAAGTAGCATGCCAGAGTAACTCACCTACTGAGCAGTTTAGACTCAAAGGGACTCATTATGAGTTCTTGGGCTGCGAGTCTTTGGGTAGATGTTTAATTGTTAGAAGGTACAGCATGTTCTAAGTCTGATGGTATGAAAGCTAAAATTTCATTTGCACACCAGAACTACTGTGCCTCAACACAGTGGAAGAGTTCATTCTTTTGAATGGCTTTCAAAACAATAGTAAACAAAAATAGAGAGCTACTATGATGAGAAAGAATTTTCTACACATATTGCAGCAGGAGTAAGGAAGTGGAGTTGATGATCTTCACATTAGTCCTCGGGTATAAACGTACAGGAACATACAATTACTGCTACTCACACCAAGCAGAGCGAGCCTGTCTGAGATGGCTTCTGTCATCTTTGATTCCCAGGAATTATTCATTTACTTCATTCATAGACTTAGGAAAGAGTATGACAGAGGCTTACTTTCTGTGTATTAGCATACAGATGCCCTTAACACGGAAGAAATAGCAAACTCATATTAGTCTGACTTCTCACTAGTCATGTAGACTTAACAGTGTGACTCTCAGCATCACTTTGGAATCTCCTCAATAAATGGACATGCTAATATAGACCTTGATTTTCTTAGCTCTGGTATAATACTCTTTTGAATGAGGGTTCTATTGATTGAAAATATGGATCTTGCCATAGAAAATAAGTGTATCTGGATAATATGCCATATAATACTTTTTAGACAGGCCATGTCAGGACCAGTAAGAACAGATAAAATAGAGACTACTGGTGGCAAACTACAAAATAATTCATAAGCTTTAGGTTGTTTGATTTTTTAAAGAGATAGTCTTAATACTATTGGGTTTTTTTCTGACATAAATAACTTAAAGGCAACCACTGTGAACTCTCATTTGGAAATTGTCATGAGAGAGTTTCCTTTATTTCCCTAATGAACTCAGTGAAGAATAAACATTAAATACCTTCTCAAGGAGCTGTGAACTTTGGAGCTTCATTTGATTTCAGTTTTCTGGTGTTAAACACTGATCCACTCACTCCAAGAAATTCTATTCTGCAAAAAATATACATAACATTTATAATGCAAACCAGTACAAATCTGATATACATATAATCTGTGTTAGAATAATCTAACTTAATTATCATTAGATTATATAATTCAGAGACAAGGAATCAAAATCGTTTAGTAAATTTTAGGAAACTTCATTTTTAACATTGATTTGGCATTAGATATGGCAGCAGGAATTATGTGATAAATTCCAGAAGATCACTTCCAGGTAATTCTGTATCCTCAGTCTTGACTTAATCCTGGAACTAGTTAGAAAGCTTTGCTTATATTTGAGTCTAACCCTCAGCAATTCTAATATTACTGTTCTAAAATATAGCCAAAAACTGAACTATACTCAACCAAAGATGTTATATTCTAAATGTGGTATCAACCTATGAGTTCATTCATAATATCATACATATAATCAGTTGTCTCTCCCTTAGCAGAGATTAATGATGTAAAAGATATATATATATATATATATATATATATATATATATATATATATCTTAAATATTAAAGTTTTACAGACATACATTTTATTAGTTCCAAGTATATTGTTACTTACTATAATCATATGAGGCAAGTATCATCAATCACACTTCACAGCTAAGGGTCAGAGAGCCATTGTGACTAATGCTACAAAGATAGTAACTGACAGCATTGGCATTAGATTTACTCTGCCTGGGTCTAGAAGACATACTCTTTTTTTTTTTCATATTTTGTTTACATTTCAAATGTTTCAGATCTCCCCTTTGGAACCTCCCCATTCCCTCCGCCTTCCCCCTGCCAATATGGGGATATTCTCCAACCCACCCTCCCACCCACTCACCAACTCTCGTCTTTCCTCCTTGTCATTCTCCTATACTGGGGGATCTAACACCCTCAGGCCCAAGGGCCTCTCCTCCCCCTGACGGATAACAAGACCCTCCTCTGCAGCATTTGTGGCCAGCACCATGGGTCTCTCCATGTGCATTCTTTAGTTGGTGGATCAGTCTCCAGAAGTATTGGGGGGTCAGGTCAGTTGCCACTGTCGTTACCTCCTTGGGGTTGCACACTCCCTCAGCTCCTTCAGTTCTTTCTCCAAGCCCTCCATTTGGGATGTCACACTCAGAACTACTGTAGCTGTGAAGCAATTCTTTGGCATTCCGAACTTTTCAGATAATAATCACTTATCAGTGACAACATACCATGTTCATTCTTTTGTGACTGCGGTACCTCGCTCAGGATGATATTTTCAAGATACATCCATTTGTCTACGAATTTCATGAAGTCATTGTTTTTAATAGCTGAGTAGTATTCCATTGTGTAAATGTACCACATTTTCTGTATCCATTCCTCTGTGGAGGGACTCTGGGCTGTTTCCAGCTTCTGGATATTATAAATATGGCTGCTATGAACATAGTGGAACATGTGTCTTTATTACATGTTGGAGCATCTTCTGGGTATATGCCCAGGAGTGGAATAGCTGGGTCCTCAAGTAGTATTATGTTCATTTTTCTGAGGGACCGCCAAACTGATTTCCAGAGAGGTTGTATCATCTTGCATTCCCACCAGCAATGGAGGAGTGTTCCTCTTTCTCCACATCCTCGCCAACATCTGCTATCTCCTGAGTTTTTGATCTTAGCCATTCTGACTGGTGTGAGGTGAAATCTCAGGGTTGTTTTGATTTGCATTTCCCTGATGACTAAGGATGCTGAACATTTCCTTAGGTGCTTCTTGGCCATTCGAGTTTCCTCAGTTGAGAATTCTCTGTTTATCTCTCTTCCCCATTTTTTGATAGGGTTATTTGGATCTCTGGCGTCTAGCTTCTTGAGTTCTTTGTATACTTTAGATATTAGCCCTCTATCAGATGTAGGATTGGTAAAGATCTTTTCCCAATCTGTAGGTTGCTGTTTCGCACTATTCACAGTGTTCTTTGCCTTACAGAAGCTTTGTAATTTTATGAGGTCCCATCTGTCAATTCTTGCTCTTAGAGCACAAGCCATTGGTGTTCTGTTCACAGGGGAACAATTCCCCTGTGCCCAAGTGTTCGTGATTCTTCCCCACGTTCTCTTCTATTAGATTCAGTGTATCTGGTTTTATTTGAAGGTCCTTGATCCACTTGGACTTGAGCTTTGTATAGGGACCATCCTCAACAATAAAAGGTCTTCTGGGGGAATCAGTCTCCCTGACCTCAAGCTGTACTACAGAGCAGTAGTGATAAAAACTGCATGATATTGGTACAGTGACAGGCAGGTAGATCAATGGAATAGAATCGAAGACCCAGAAATGAACCCACACACATATGGTCACTTGATCTTCGACAAAGGAGCTAAAACCATACAGTGGAAAAAAAGCATCTTCAACAAATGGTGCTGGATCAACAGGCGGTCTACATGTAGAAGATTGTGAAGACATACTCTTAACACTCTTACCAGCACATACTCTTCTTATACTGCATGGTTCTTTCAGATCAATGAACTGTACCTCTGTATCTGCATGCCTTGATAAACCTACCTCCAACTTCTGTCATAGTAAAATTCTCTACATTTCCATGTCACTGACCAAAATTCACCTCTCAGTGGGATGTTCTATATTTCTCCCTCTTCTGGGAAGTGATTTCCCCATGCTTGCAGTGGTCAGAGACAATTATGAGTAAATTTTTTGACATAACTCACATTGATATATATGTTCTTTGAGAAAAGAACCTATCTGCATAAATTTTGTAGCTGCGTTAACATGTTCTGAAGATTGGTAGTCCTTTAATATTTGGTGATTACATAAATGAATGATTATGGGAAAGAATACACTACTGAATGCATTCAAAGATGAAAAAAATGTGAATCTTACTCTGTTAAGAAAATTGAGTTAAGTAATTTCATTGAATAAGAGATAAAACTAAAACATCAAAGTCATTGTAATTTACATCTATATTCCATACTGGCATTAGATCTCAATGGCATAGGGTTTTGATTGTTGAAGATTTTAAGTTGACACATAGTGCATTCTGTACTCACAAGCAATACCTAAATAAATAAATAAATAAATAAATAAATAAATAAATAAATAAATCTAAGAAATTTTCCTGGGAAATCTTATGAGTTAATAACCTACACCATGATGTAGACAATATCTTTTACATTCAACTAACCAAGAAAATGCTGAGAAGTATCATAGAAGATGGCAATAAGGTACTGTGCAGGGCACACAGGTGCTACTAACACATCCAAGAAGTGAGAGAATGACAAAGCAAATTGCAAACATAATTACCAGAAAGACATTGAACATGTGCTAATAGTTATAAGACTATTTCAGAATGGGACTCATGAAAATTTTTCAAGATTAAAGTTCTATCAGTACTTGATGAACAGTGAAGGGGACACCTGGAGAGTGAACACAAGCTGGAAACACAGCCATGATACAAAGTGTTAGGCAGCTGTCCCTTAAGTAACATGTAATGTCAAAGCTACAGAGCAGGATTTGAAAACTGGAGCTCATACAATGGGCTATACAATTTTACATGCTTTCAAAAATTGTAAATCATGAAAGTAGTTATCCACTTAATCTTATACAACTATTAATTATCTTATTGAAGCATAATCATGCTGATCTATTTCATTGTTATATAGGCTCCTTGGTTTTACTCCAGTGGTAGACACTACAGTTGCAAAAGAGACACGTGTGGCCTGTAGAAGGAATTTGATAAGAATAACAAACCATGTTTATATGTATTATAGATCAATTGGTGTATTAGGATATTGCATTGAACTCTGAAATTAAAAAATATATATTTACCTTGATGTCTTTATAATTTGCATCTGCCAACATTTATACCAACCAAGAAAACTAATATCAAGGGTGGAATAATACAAAGGAATGGTAGTATGACTGTAAGGACTTAGGCTCTGGATACAGGGTGTGTAGTAACACTTGTGGAGAAGCAATCGTAGGTTGAACACAATCAGATTGATCCCCAGTAGAAGGAGAAAATGGATTCTTTTCAACCTCTGTATTCATGTCTGACCCATCAAAAAGTAACAAACAAAATAAACCAAAAATAATTCTCAAAAGTGAAGCAAGTAGATACTTAGCAAACATTTGCTACTTAAGCTCTCCACAGCAGCAGCTACCCTTAGTAAGAGCCACAGCTTTCTGTACCTGGAAAGTCTCACAACATGACTGCCTATACACGAGCTAAATAAGGGCAACAAAAACCAAGCAGAAGTGAATGGCAGAAAACCATAGCACCTCAACTCCACACAAGGAACTACCTACCTACCAGGACTTAAGGAATGGTGAGAGTTGGACAAATAGTTTTCCACAGAGAAAAGCAAGGCAATTGACTATGCAATACCTAATGGCCAGCCCAGAAAGCACACACAAAGTAACATTACACAGACTGAGCAGCATTACAAATACTGTTGTATTTAAGAATATGTGTGTATATACATAAATGAATGTAACAATAAGTCAATGAAAAAAGAAGCCATTAAATCGAAAGAGAGCAAGGAGAAAGGAAGAAATGATGCAATTTCATTTTAATCTCAATTTTTTAAAAAATATGTAATAAAAATCATTCATGAATGCCCACATGTGCTTTTATTTTTTCCTTGTTTTGAATATAGTTATCTTCTCACACAATATGCTCTGATTATAGTTTTTATTCTTTTACTTCTCCTAGTTCTTCCCCACCGCCCTCCCATCTTGATCACTTTCCCTTCTGTCTTTCCTTAGAAACCAAACAAGTTTCTAAGAGATAATAATAAAATATAATTTATAATAAAACATAATCTAATACATTGGAATAGGACAAAACTAACAAAAAGAAGAAAAAGAACACATTTCCCCCTCCAAAAAAAAAAAAAAGACAAGAAATAGAGACTCACTCATTTACATATTCAGAAACCCTATTAAACACTGAACTGGAAGTCAAAATATATACATAGCAGGTCTGGTGCATCCATGTGTTCTATGCTTACTGCTTCATTCTCTATGAGTTCATATGACCATTGATCATGTTCACTTAGAAGGCTTTGTTTACTTGGTGACATTTATCCCTATGGCTCCTACTATCATTTCCTTCTTTTTCCATTGGGTTCCCTGAGCCATAATGGGAAGTATTTGTTGGAGATAATCCTTTAAAGCTAAGTGTTCCTAGTTCTCTCACTGAATAATATCTGGCTGTGGGTCTATTTGTTCCTAACTTCTGCAGAAGGAAGATTTTCTAATAGTGGCTCAGTAAGGTACTGGTCTATGAGTATAGCAGAATATCATTAGGAGTCTTTTAATTGCTACTTTTTTTTCCAGCCAATATTTGGTTTTTACCATAGGTTGTTGCACTGTCAAGTTTCAGGTTCTGGGTAACTAAGAAATGTCGGTTATAAGTATAGTCTCATGGACTGGGTCTTAATACAAATCAGACATTGGTTGATATGTCAAAAAGATTTTTGCCACTATATATTATCCCATCAAATCTTACCGGCAGGTCAGATAGCATCGTAGATCAAAGAGTTCTTATTTAGGTTGATTTTTGTTTCACCTTTGGTGTCATGCAGAGTACCTTCATGTACTAAAAACCTTAGAACATAGGGATAAAACTCTGTAGGTACCAGTGTAACACTCTATTTTTCTCCTGAGTCCAAGCTCCCAAAATAACAACTCGGACACAAAACATACTTACAAATACTCAGACCATATAGCTAGCTAGGCTAATTCCCTGACTAGGTAATAATTTTAATATAACCCATTATTACTAGTCTACATTCTGCCACATAGCTGATCACCTCTGCTGAGCTCCCATGTTTCAAGCCTCCTCCATGTTCCAGGTTGAATCATCCCAAGCCTTCCTCTATCCCAGAATTCTCTCTGCCAACTGGATGTCCCACCTTCTATTCTATCCTTTCCTATAGATCATAGGTATTTTTATTTTAATTGACAGGTGATGCATCCATACAATATACAAGATATTCTCTCTACACTCCAGCTCCACTTCTCCATGTTCATGTGTGCTTTTATTTTTAATCTTTTACTCTAATCTAATAGTATAGCCTACCTGACTACAAACCTTACATTTCACATTTATCAGACTGTGGTTGCTTTTCTAAAGGCCAAGTTTTCAGGTAGCAACAAAGCATAACATGTGCTTCTGGATAATTCATTGTCGTGAGTTGAAATCAAGACCCACACTCCATACACCCACTAAAGAAAACCACATATGATGTAGTATCAGGACTAACAGAGATTCGATGGGCTCTTTCAATGAACCCAGTCATCTCTGACTGGGTCTCTACCTTTACATCTAACATTCTTTCTTTGACTTTATATCTTTCATGAATTAGAAGCTACCAGTTTCTATGGAGTTTAGTCTACAAGAGTTGCCAAAACATTGAGTAGCTGACAGATGAAAAGGATGCACGTAGGAAAAGCAAGCCATTAGGATAGTTGTTTAAAAGGAATAAAAGAGGGATAAATGAATACTTTAAGTAGTTTTGCTTTCAGACACTAAAGCAAAAACAAAACATTTGTATAATACTTAGAAATAATGAGTATACTTATAGCAGTTAGTAAAAAGAAATAAATATAAATATATATATGCATATAACAACAAAAAGGAAATACACATAAACATATACATATGTGCATATAACAAAAATTAATGGAAAATGTGCCATGAATTTAACAGAGAGTAAGAAAGAATATATGGAAGTATTTGGAATGAGGAAAAGGGAAGGGAACATGGCACAATTATTTTATAATCTCAAAACTTAAAGAGACAAAATATTAGTAAAACTGTGTTAAAACCATTATTTTTATACATAGAAAGTTTTAGTTTTAGTTCTTTCTAGTTTTAGTTTTAGTTTTAGTTCTTTTCTAGTTTTTCTTCTATAAAACAACAATTGTAATTTTGAATATATTTAAATTTCTTAACTTTATACACTGGGTAACCATTATGGATATCTTTCCTATTTAAAAAAATATTAATTTTTCTTATAAGTAGAAAGTTCTTTTCGAGCTTTCACTTTTCCTATTATAAACTACAATAAAAATTTTAAATAAATGTTTTAAATTTGTTGATTTCTATCTATCGTGGAAATCATTTCTTTTAAAAGCTAATTTTTCTAAAAAATTTTTATAGATTTATTTCCATTCATTGCCCTCTCTACCACCTTTTTAAAAAAATTTTGTGCCTTTTATTATTTCTATATTTGGAAAGTAATGAGAATGATTCTAACTAGCTCTGTGTTTGAAACTCTGACTTAAAATTGAGTGTATATACAGGATGCAAAACAACTGAGTGGGACGTGGGCCAACATATTTAGCTTACTTTCCTGCTATAAAATATCTCAGACTAACTCTTAACCAGCACAAAATATCAGTGTCAAGTCCAGTCAAGAACAGCCTCTCACAGAATGAACTGAGTTCCCATTTAAAATTCAAGTGCTGATGGCCTGGCCCAAACCAACTGAGGTTGAATCTCTGCAAAAGTAGTCTGGGAATACGTATTTTTAACCAGATTTCCACATGATTCTCATGCACATTAAAGTTTGAGAACACAGTCTATATGTGTAGCGCTTCTTATTTATGTCCCAGGGGTTCTGCAACCTTATTATGCTACTTTTTTAAAGAATAAAAGAATATCTCTTCATCCACAAAGAGCAACTTTGAACATTAACTTAAAGACCTCCACTAATTAAAATTCAAGAATAAAAGTGGTTTGTTCATGGGAAGATTTTTCCTGGCTCATCAAAGTTTTGAAAGTTTTGCCATCTTTCTAGACTCAGATTCATCTAGAAATATATAAGGGCTTGATGACTGATACTACAATGAACAACTAAATACAATATCCTTATTATGGGAGAAGAGTTATAATATATATCATTCTCATTTTTCCTTAAATAGTGATTCAGACTCTTCTATGGATTTCCTATTTTAATTTTAAAAGTACTTTTATTATATTTTAGTTATAAAAAATGAGAATTGTTTATAGTATTACATTGTATTTCAGAGAAAATGGCAGTCAATTTGACTATTGCCGTTCATAAGTTATGATCTATAGTTGTGATGAAAATATTTCTATACATAGCCAAGAGTATGCATATATATATATATATATATATATATATATATATATATATATTTCTTGTCTTTTACTTGGACCAAAATATATAATATAAATATAATCTACAGTAAGAAATTGTTACCAATCCCATTCTTTTTTTTAATGTTTTCATGTTTTCAGAATTCTTATTTAAGTGATCAAGAGAAGTAATTCAGTGTTCTGTAATTTCATACATTTTTATATAAAAGACTAAACAAAACAAAATAGATTTTTTTTTCATAATCATTTTGATCCTGCAACTGGACTTTTAAAAATCACTTGAAGATCTACAAATCAATTCCATTGATTTGGGTATGCAATAACGGTACTTTGAACAAGACTTTTTACTAACTTACATCAATAGGATTATTTTTCATACATAAAGAAATTTCTTAAAAATACTAAAATCTCAGAATAATGCTAAATGTAAAATATCTTTCTGTGCTTCCTTGTAAACCAAATTTGACATCTTTTTTGTTTGTTTGTTTGTCTTCTACTGGGAGCTGTGGGGTGGGAGTTGGAAGTAGATTTTCTCTGCCTGAACAATAGGGTCTTTAGATTAAGCACTTAGAAAACATAAGGAGGAAGACACACCTATGAAAAGACTCACAAAATGGAAGCAAAGTGGGAAAGGCAGCTTTTCCTGGCTGTGGGAGAAAGAGTGGCAGATATATATCTCTAAGCATCTGACTTTCAAAAACATTGAGCCTGATATATGAGAATCAAGTTTGTTGTTTCAAAGCACCTTACTTTATAATAGTAACCTAGGCAAAATAAAGTCAGTTGGGTGAGAAGAAAACTCAGGATTTTAGCTTGCATTCCAATGCTTCATTGGATCCAAGCAACCTGCCTCTTTGGAAAGATAATTATTTTAGGATTTGATATGTATACTGTACATTGCAGTTCTTACAAGGCGTTTGATTGGCAGTGGGGTTTTATATTAGAATGGTTAGTTTATTTCTGATATAACTTCATCAAGGACGCTGTTACATGGGCACAAAACACAATTACCAGGTGCCTCTGGAGAGGCATTTGGAAGATTATTAAACAATTTGGCCATCATAGAAAAACCTCCCATACTCAAACAACTTGGTTATTGAGGATAATGTTCTTGGTTAAGAATGTAGTGCCAGATTCATCTTAAATATACCAAAATAATTTATACAATGATTAAATTGCAATAATTATTCATAGTTGTCCATTCATAGTTCAAGTACCATGAAATAGAGAAACACATTGAGCATATCTGCAGTAAAATAAGAAATAATGTTCATTGAACATTCCCTATGTATGAAACATCAAATGCAGTGCATTCGTCTTCTTGTTTAGTCCTTAGCTAGGCGTTATGCTCCTATTGCAGACAGAAACTAACATTTAGGAACAAGGTTGGTACAGGGAGGGATGCTTGAGCACACCTTATTATGTTTGTTGGCTGTAATTTTAGAAAACTTAGGCATTACAAAATAGACATTAAAATATCAAATAATTTCATAAATATAGGTAATTTTATATATAATTACCAAGGTGCTGCTCTATTAGATTTTTTAAAGCTCTTTCATGAGTCACTTGGATAATCATAGGCATTCCATGAATTTCTTCTTTCATTCTTACATTCTCCTCTTAAAAGTGATCATACTGTGAAAATGAATAGCATCCTGAATAATTAAATGTCAGTTAACAGTCAGCCCAGGGTATACTTACACAGCTTAATACACCCAAGGATAAGAACCCAGGAACAGAGGAGCTGATAATGGGTTCTACTGTGTGGAATACATCTCAGAATGATGACTGGCAAGATCTTAATAACTAATATTAAAAAATTAGATGAAATTATTAATGATTTTCTTATAAGAAAATATCAGGAAATGAGGTGATAAGAATCTGATATTGTGTATGGAATTCTAGACAAGTTGGGATGGGCAAGAATTACACATGGGATAGGAAATGGGCAGGGTTTGAAACAATGTAATTTCCTTTTCATCCTCATATTGAAATCAGAATGAAATTATGGCCAAGATGCATTGTTAGTAAATGGAGAAAATTTGATTTTGAGAATTTAGCCAAGGTGATGATGCTATAGTAAATGGTCAGACCCAAGTAAACACTGCACCAAGCTCTCCACCTGCATCCCAGGGTAATCTTCCTTGTGCTGTTGTTTTGTGGTTGGTTGAATGCTTTGTTCTTGTTTGTTTGTTTGTTTTTAGCCTCAAAGGATTTTATAAGCTCAAGTGACTGCAAAAAAGGAACATAACTGTGTTTCTTGGATGTTTGTAGAAATTGAAAAGCATTTTCTAAACAAACTAGAAATTGAGTTTAAAAGGGAAATAAAACTACTGCCATATATCACAATAGGTAGACTAGGAAAAGAAAGCCAGTGTTATGAACAAGTGCAAGGTAAGGTGAAAAAGGGAGTGGGGGCTTTCAGAGCTCTGCCTCCAGAAACCACTTAGATAATGGTAACCTGGATGGAACCAAGACTCTACAAGGAGTGTACAAAGAAATAACCATCAGTCATTCACTCACCCTTCATTTATTTCAAAAGCCCTTATAAAACATTTCATTGATTGTGTGTGGGAGTGGAGAGCAGTAGGTATGGAGGTCATAGGACAGTTTTTCAGGAGTCAGTTTTTTTCCTTCTACCATACAGGTTGTATGGTTTGAACTCAGGTCTCCAGTCTTGGCAGTAAGAGCCTTTATACACAGAGCTATCTTATTTACCCCATTTAACAATTCTTTAAAGGCATGCTATATTATATTCTATGCTGGGTACTATAAATATAGACATTTAAGTTCATACTGTATATCTTAAAGAAGCTTCTAATATAACAAGATGAGTAGATTAGCAAAACATTTATCGCTGCCTGTTTAAGCCCAAATTCACAACTGGAATTTGATTGAGCCTATACTCTCTATGTAATGCTATTTTTCCCATGCTATTTTTTGAACAACTCCCATTTGCTAAGTCAGTGTTAAATGTCAATATTTAAAAAGTGATCCTTGAAAAAATTATGAAACAAGGCATTTCAGAGTTTACTTTGATGGCCTAAATAGCCCAGAAATGATGGTGCCCATTCTTGTCATGCTGAGGTGGCTTTTCATTAGCTTCAGTTAACCACCGAGTGCTTCTTCGGAAGCCAGTAAGAATGATGACCAATGGTTTTCCTATACTCATTATGTAATTATATCTAAGGCTTTGTGCTCATTTTCTCAGAATCACTATAATCTCTGCTTTGGAGAAAGTCCCTGATCCAAGGACTCCCTCCTTGAGTCACCATAATTGGAGGTTCCAGATTTCTACTTCACTACTGTTTCCTCCACAGAAAGTAAATAAAAGGGAAAAGATGGAGACCTGATAGAATCCTCAAGGTTCTAATACATGTACACTGCTCTAACATACTCAAAATGTGCATGCTCACAATTTAGATAAAATGTTGTTGGCCTTTTAAAAAATTGCTTCTGTTGGAAAATAGATACCCAGTATGAAAATTAATACCTTGAACTGAGACTGTCAGAATTCTTTTATGTAATGGGTCTTTCCAGGGACTGCATTATTCAGAATAGTTTAAAATATGCAAACAATACACCAGGAGATTCATAGTCTATAAAATTATTCTAAAGCAGAACAAAATTTCCCTGATCTTTAAAGGGATTCAGCTATCAATTTTTAAATACTGAACATAGTTGACATTTCAAATTGAATTGTTACTGGAGTAATCACATTGAATCCCTTGGTTAAATGTTCAAAATGGAACCTATGAAATATGCATGTAACCAAATCAAGGCAGTGGCTTGCTTCACAGTATGCAATTTTTATTTATATAAACACAGCTTCTTTATTTAAAAAATGAAATCATCACTTCATAGCAAGACATCCATTTTTTTGTTTCAAAGAAAATAAAACTTTAGAATACTCAAGGGCCCTGTGTTATTCTGTCTTATACCTGAGCTTGCTGTATTCTTACAGTCTATAAGGAGTTGAGATCTGAGATCAGGAAGCAGTCTGTTATATTAATATCTGGGAAATGTTAGCCATCCAAAGCAATGTTATATAGCACAAGTAACTCTCACGATTAAATTACCTCATGTTGAATAAGTATATTTTCTAATAATTTAGAGCATTTATATGGAACATGATCCAACATTTCCTTTAGATTATAGTTGCCTTTCAGTTCTTTGAGAAAATAAACTACTTTACTTTTAATAACAGTACTAATTTACTTTTCAAATAAGTCTTTGTGGGACTGGGGATATAGCCCAGTGCTTGCTTCACGTGTATGGCGACCTGTATTTTTATTCCAGAACCACACAAAATAGGTGTGCTGATGGATGCTTTTCTTGCAATCCTCACATTTGGGAGGTAGAGGCAGGCGGATCAGGAGTTTCATGTAGTTCTCAGCTGTATAGTAAGTTCAAGACCAGCATTGCTTACATGATATACTATAAATGAATGATTAAATCAGAATTAGGTATTTTAGCATCTAGATTTCCTTAAAAATCACACATAGATATTGATGGAGTGACCAGGTTTTCACAATCATAAAGTAATCCCTTAGTCACAGACCTTTAATCCAGATTTGTTGAAGCTGGTTACAATGGCTCAGTCCCATGGTTCCAGAACCCAAGAGGACCACCTGTACAGTAATATCTTTAGTCAAATTATTTCTTAAATATATAAATAAATAAGTATGAAATGAAATAATAAATTAATAGATGTATTTAGAATTTAAAGATACCAATAAATAATATCAACATGTTTACTGCTCTAGTTGGCAGTGGAACCTGGGAGAATGGAGCCTAAAAATGAAGTGGACTAATACTTAATCAAATAGTCAACTTAATTCAGAGCATCAAACAATTTATATTCCCAGGATTAAGAAGAATCACATGTGCAACTCGTTCAATCATAAGAACAAGCCACACATACAGAAAAAATAAGTAAATAAAACAAAAACATGTTTTTCCATATAAACAGATGACAATAGCCAGTTGCAATGAATAAACTGAAGTAAATTGAATCCTATCACTCCATCTAAGACAAACACAAATGCACATTCCAAAAACAATTCTCTGAAGAAATTGGGAAAAACTGAAGTCACATCACTAGTCTCTTGTCTCTCTCTTTCTCTTTTGAACACTCAAAATTCACATTCTTGGACCATGTTTCAAAACAAAATTTATATAATTATGCATTGTTTGGTTTGTTCTGTCTAACTTGTTTCCAGGCAAAGGATACCCACTACAGTAAAGTAGTTGACTAGTTGTCTTTTTAAAAGAATTTGAGACCTATTCTGCTAAGAGGATTTCCTTCAAAGAACCTACACCAGAGGAAAATGTAATATATACAAAGCAAGCCTAATGTGTATGTGTTTATGAAGACTAGATATAGGAATTGCAGGATATACAAATACACTTTTAGGTAAATTAAATGACTAAAACTCATTTTCACTGTCTACTTTACTTATAAAGCAAGCTGTGTGTCCTGGAAATGCTAGGTTTAAGGAACCTTTGAGGAACAGAAGAATTCACCAAGTGTTTCTTAGCTAGTGCAATAAAAGGCATGGTATTTCTAAATGGGTTGGAGCTGTTGAAAAGACTGAGGAGGAGCAGAGGTTTATCTTATCAAAACAGATATCTGCAGCTACTACCTTTTCCTACCTCTGCAGCAAGCTGCCCCATCAGGGCTTCCTTAGCACAGTAAATATGAAGTCATCTAATTTATAGATGCAGAGATTTAGGGATATAGATTACTTCTAAGAGTGTGGCTCTGGTTTCAGTAAATCTAATTTAAAGTCATACCTGAGTTCTAAGCTTTTCTACATAAATTTCCAAACAAATGCAATGCAAGACTCGATTGATTTAGACTGATTAAAAAGAAACAAATCATGATGATAAAAGAAATTGGCATAGCAGAGCAGATGGAACCTGCAGAGAAAGAGACTGACTGTAACAGCCAGGAAGTTCCAGAAGGAAGGGTGTCAGGATGGAGAGTTTCATAATGTGTTTGCTGTGATGATTCTGCAGACTGAAGACTTCTCTCATGACAGACCTTCCATTTTTCTTAAATAATAAATTTATTCAGATATGTTCAGTAAATCATTCCAAAATTCAAAGTCTATGCTATTTATTTTATGCCACAACCAGTGCAAATCTGACTTAAGGAAAATCCTCAAATCACACATTTTACATCATAAATCCGCAGCATGTAATCAATGGCAATTGCATTTGTACAGATGGATTTTTACCTTGTAGAAGGTAAGAATGTGTTGGATAAGGTACACTGAGGGACTAAGACACACAATTCAAGTTCTATGCAGCTTGAGATTCAGGGTCAGGGAATGACAGCTTTTCATCTCATCCGTATTAACTTCTAAACAGAGATACAAAGAGTGTGACGGATAAAGAAAATGTGCACATTAGGATCCAAAGCTGAAAAGAGAACATTTGTCAAAACGGGAAAGTCAAGAGAAATGTAAAAGAAGCCATTATGATTGAAGTTTCTAAAACTGCAGTTAGAGAGAGAGAGAGAGAGTTATTTAGTTCATGGTGCAGGAGATAATGGTACCCAGAGATAACACACATAGCTAGCAAGTTAAGCAAACCAAGAGAAAATTATGGTTAGCATTATATTGTAGGAGCAGAAAATTTTTTAAACATCTGAAAAAGAAGAGATGGAGAGAATTACTAGTTAAATTACTGATCTTTGATATAGTTCTTTCTACAATAAAGGATATGGATTGTAGGATTCAAAAGGTAAATTAATGAATGGTAAGGTCAGGACCTCACTGAGATAGCTCAGTTGATAAAAGTACTTTCGTAAAGCAGGAGGACCTGACATTAATCCCCAGAATCCATAAAGAAGCTGTATGTGGTATAGTGTACCTATAATCCCATAGCAGAGAAGTGGAGACAGCATCATCCCTGGGGCTCCCTGGCCACTAGCCTAGCCTACTTGGTGAGTCTGCAGAAACTGAGAGGTTCCAAGTGAACACTGTGTTTTAGAAAATAAAAGAACAATTCAAAACACCAACAATAAAAAGAAAAAAATAAGGACCTAAGGACAAATACCGGTGGTTGTCCTTGGGTCTCCATGTGTACATGCATATGCCCATGCACACACATACACACTCACAAAAGAACAAATAGGTAAGTAGTAATGAACCAATAAAAACTAAGCATCGAAGTCTTTTTAAATTATTTCTTGTTTAATGATGAAAGCATTGTATTTAAGTATTTTTATGAGTTCATTGCAAAGTAAGTGAAAAAATACATTGAAAATCTGCAAGGAAAGGAAAAACTTTGAAGATAAGAGAGAGACTGAAAGGTAAAATTTTGTTTATAGGAATTTTATCACTCTGATCAGAAAAGGAATTCCAATTTTTCATTAGGATACCATTTAAATTAGAGATATCCCTAAACAGTTTCTACTTGATAATACAGTGATGTCACATTTAGTAGCTGTAAATATAATGAGGGTTGCTGGCAAAATAATCCCATTATGAAATAAATATGATACGAAAATCAGGGTTCTATGCTGTTCATTCTTAGTGTTTGACTATTTAAAGTGGTGGATAATGGGCTGTTCATTATGCTAGGTAACTGGCATAACATACCATAAAAAAGAAATGTCAATTAATAATGAGTTTATGGCCATCCCTGGCGGCTTCCATCAGCAACGCCAGTATTTGAGACACTAAGATAAAAAAAAAAAAATCAAGAATTTAGGTGGGCTTAGGCTACATAATAAAGCATTCTACAAAACAAAAACACAAACTGCTCTATATTGTAAAAAATGTTTCTAAGAATCGCAGGTCTCTGCTTCTCCATTTTCCTGGCTCTTTCATGCTCCTGGCTTTGTACCTGCTGGATCTTTTCCAGCTAATGTGTGGCATAACTATGGTCAGGAAACCTGTTGTTGGTTTGGTTTGGGTTTGTTTGTTTGTTTGTTTTCAGATTTTGTTTGTTTGGGTTTTTGCTTGTTTTCTTTCTTTTTATTAGTAACAGATCATTTTATTTATTTATATCCAAGAAGTTGTGCCTCCCCTCCCAATTCCCTCTCACAGAGTTCTTCACCCCATACCCATGCCCCTTTGCCTCCAGCATTCCCCCACCCTGGGCCATCAAGTCTCTATAGGATTTGGTACATCATGTCCCACTGAGTCCAGACAAGACAGCCCTCTGCTACATATGTGCGGGAGGTGGGCATGGACCAGCCCTTGTATGTTCTTTGGTTGGTGGCTCAATCTCTGGGAGGTCTCAGGGGTCTTGGTTACTTGATACTACAATATTACACTGTTCTTCCTATGGGGTTGCCACCCCCTTCTGTTCTTTCAGTCCTTCCCCTGCCTCTTCCATGCTTGGCTATGTCTATCTACATCTGTCTCAATCAGCTGCTGGTAGAGCCTCTCAGAGGGCAAACATAATAGAGCATCAGTGTCAGAGATTGGTGCCCATCAATGGGATGGATTCCAAGTTGGCTGGTTACTAGTTGGCCATTCCTTCAGTTTCTGCTCAATTTCTGTCCCTGCATTTCCTTTAGACATGAACAATTTGGGGTTGAAAATTTTGAAGGTGGGTTGGTGTCCCCTTTCCTCCACTGGGGGCCGTGTTTAACTCTTGGAGGCGATCTCTTCAGGTTCCATATCCCCGCTGTTGGCTATTTTGGGTAAGGCCACCCACATTGGGTCCTGGATGCTTCAACATCCCAGGTCTCTGGGACTTTCTAGAGGTTCCCCTAACTTCCGACATCTGAAAGGTGCATATTTCCATTCATTCTCCTGACTCTCTAAGGTTTTCTGCTGTTTCCCTGTCCCCATACCTGATCCTGCCCCACCCCACTTTTCTCCTGCTTTCCCCTCTTCCACCCAGTTCCCTCACTTCGGCCTTCCTTCCTGTTTAACTCCTTAGGGTCTGTGGGGTATATCATGGGTATTCTGTACTTTTTGGCTAATTAGTCAAAAAGTACAGAATACCCATGGTGCACCCCAAAAGAAATCCACTTGAATCTCACCTCTTACCCATAAGAGCTTTTGTTTTCTTGAAAGAGAAAGTAAGAGATTTAGACACAGACACCTGTTGAGGCATATAGTTGTAAAACATAACTTCTGTTCATACAGATGTGGATAGACCTTAACAAATGTGAGAAAACAAAACTATTATAAAGGTAACACATTAATTCATTTAAATCAGAGCAGCCTTAGGGGTGGTGACACATACCTTTCATCCCAGCACTCTGGAGACAGAGGCAAGCATATCCCTCAGTTCAAGGCCAACCTGGTCTACAGAGGGAGTTTCAGGTCAGCCAGGGGTACACAAATAGAAACACTGCCTCAGATAAAAAAATAATATTAACATAGAAACTAATTAAGAAGCATGTGATACATAATTATAATTGATTATATAAGCAATTTAAATATGTTCAGTAGGTTGTAAGAGATTTAAATAGTAGTGGATATCTTTACTACTGACTGTTGTAATTTGCAAATCACTTACTTTTGTACATTTCTCTATAGACAATGCTGAAAAGAATTCCAAAAGTATAATTCACCCACCACTGGTAGTAGCTTTTTTCCCTCAGTAATGTCAACTATTATCAAACACTTCTTAATATAACCTTATATTTTCCCATTAGTCACAGTAAAAGTCATCCCTTAAATTAACTATGAATTTTTGCAGGTTCAGGAGCCCACAGAGAGGTGTGTTTTGCTCACAGCATGTGGGCCTTCCACTCCAGGCTTCAGATTAACTTCAACATCAAAAGTTCTGTTTCTGCTTACAACATGGTAGAGCAAGAGTCCTCCTCTATTTATTCTTCCTTATCATATATTTTATGAGTGGAAGTAGTTTTCTTTTTGACATATGGTACTTGATCTCACATGCAACTTACGTACACAGTAAGAAAAAATATAACTAAAGATGGTTCCTATGTATGTCTCATATATAAGATTGTTTCCCCTATTTCTTAGCACAAGACATTCTTGCAATCCTAATGACATATATTCTACCAACCTCAATTCTTCAACCCATGCCTGACTCCTTTTCCATTAGTGTCATACAATTTGAAGACAAGACTAATGTTAAATGACTCCTTAACCTCTTCTAAAATCTGGTTTCTTTTGAGAGTTGGCTATTCCTTTCTTTCATCTAAACACTTGAAATAACTGTTGTACAAAGGGGTTTAAATAAAGAATATTTAACTTATTTTTTTAAATAATGCTTTAAATGGAAGTAGAGTGATAGTGCATGCCTGTAATCTCAGTGTGAGGCAGAGATAGTGTCCAATTTAAGAAACTCAGGAAAGAAAAGGGAGATATAACAACAGATTCTGAGGAAATTCAAAAAATCATCAGGTCCTACTACAAAAGCCTATACTCAACAAAATTGGAAAATCTGGATGAAATGGACAAGTGTCTAGACAGACACCAAATACCAAAGTTAACTCAGGATCACATAAAACATCTAAACAGTCCCATAATGCCTAAAGAAATAGAAGTAGTCATTAAAAGTATCCCAACCAAAAAAAAAAAAAATCCCAGAATCAGATGGGTTCAGTGCAGAATTCTATCAGACCTTCAAAGAAGACCTAATACCAATACTCTTCAATCTATTCCACAAAATAAAAACAGAAGGAACACTACCCAATTCATTCTATGAGGCTACAGTTACACTGATTCCAAAACCTCACAAAGACTAAACAAAGAAAGAAAACTTCAGACCAATTTCTATTATGAATATTGATGAAAAAATACTCAATAAAATTCTCACAAACTGAATCCAAGATCACATCAAAATGATCATTCACCATGACCAAGTAGGCTTCATCCCAGGGATGCAGGGATGGTTCAATACCCAGAAATCCATCAATGTAATCCACTACATAAACAAAGTCAAAGAAAAAACCACATGGTCAATAGTGCCAATTTTAAAGCTGTTTCTAAACCAGTGAACTTGAGGTTCAGTCTTCCAACATTCAGCCACTACCTAAACTTTTTTACAACTCTCAAACAGAAAGTCTCCCCCCGACCCCCAAATGCCTCTTATAGCAAGAGATGCCATGAACCAAACTACCCCATGGCTTTACTTAATTCTCATGATCCCACTTCACCTTGAACCTGAAAAATCCTTTCTCTTCTACACCATTCAAGTTTTCCTTACTCAGACTAGGTCTTCTTCAGTCAGTTTTATTACTGGCTGATGAGAGTGATGCATAAACATAAGACAAATCTGCTTTGGGATGTGGCTACATGGTGGTTTGAATATGCTTAGTTCAGAGAGTGGACGATTAAGATGTATGGTCTTGGAGTAAGTGTCCCATTGTTGGAGGAAATGTGTCACTGTGGGGGTGGGCTTTGAGACTCTCCCCCTAGATGCTTGGGAGACAGATCTCTTCTGGCTGCCTTGACATATAGAACTCTCAGCTCCTTCTCCAGCACCATTTCTGCCTAGACATGATTCCAGCCTTAATGGCAATGGACTGTACCTCTGAACATGTAAGCCAGCACCAATTAAATGTTTTCCTTTATAAGAGTTATCGTTGTCATAGTGTCTATTTACAGCAATGGACACCTTATCTAAGATACCTACAATACCAAACACCCAAAAGTAATTACTCCCATTGTTCTGTTAACTTCTGTATACCATTTAGCTAAGATACTCACAAATATAATACTAATATGCAATTCACTGATAGGCAAAATTGAGTCTTTGAAAGTTATATATTATATAATATATATATAATACATAATATATATAGTTAGTATATTCTTTAAACAGATTAATTAATATTTATTAAAATTGATTTGTAAGCATAACAAATTCCAGATGTCTAAAATGTTTAGATACATTTTTATGGCAGAAATTTAGTCAATAATTGTTACTTAAGTACAAATTTAAATATTTAGGGTGTTAAAATACTCCATAGTAAACACTCCCAAAAATGGTAAAAACTGGTACTTTATGAATGCATATATATGTACATGTTGATATGTAGATATTTTTTGAGTATTTATATTGATATTTCTCTCATAGTATGCTTTCTAACCCTTTCTGATTTTTTAGTATATCACTGTCAAGCAGTGCAATAATTTAACAGTTCAAAGCAGTTCTAGAGGTTTGTTATATGGGGCCAGAGAGGTGGCTCAATGGGTAAAGTTGTGTATTGGCAGGCCTAATGTCCCTTATTTGGTTTCCAGGACACATAGAAGGAAAGAATAGACTCCAAAAATTACAAGTTGTTTTCCAACTTTCATTTACACATCATAGTATACATGAACATACACACATACATATAAACATATAAAAAAACAAACAAAGTAATATATAAAATATAATGAAATTCAAAGTTTTCTACTCTAATAATAATATTTAATATTCATTTTGTTTTTATTTTCTACATTTTTAGGGTCTTGAGCAGTTGTTTTCAACCTGTGTGTGGCAACTGCTTTGGTGCTCTCACAGGGAATACCTAAGAGCATTGTAAAACACAGATATTTACATTATGATTAATAACAGTAGCAAAATTACAGTTATTAAGTAGCAACAAAAATAACTTTAAGGTTGGAGTTACCACAACATGAGGAACTGATTTAAAGGGTCACAGCATTAGGAAGGTTGAGAATTACTTATCTAGAGAAAGGGCTAAGAGGTTTAGAATATCTTCTATTCTTGCTGAAGACTGGAGTTTGATTCCTAGAACCCATCTTAGGAGGCTGAGGAATCAGTGTATCTGAAATCTTCTATCCACTATGGGTACCCACACACACTTGTACACATACCCACTCATACGCATGGATAACACATATATAAAAATTAAAGTGAGTAGTAGTTTCATAGTAAGAAAAACGGAGTTTCAAATTTCTTTTCTATAGGCACTGTAATGTGAAATAACTTGAGGAATGTCTGTAAACTCAACGTATATCTAAACTACAACGTATGTATTGAAGATGACAATGTCTTTTATACTCAAAAGTTTTAAATCTAGCCATGAAGACTGTTAGCTGGCTCTTATTTTATGAGTTGCATAAATCTCATACTTTGCAGAGGAGATTAAACAGCATTAATTTATAAGGGAAACAAATAACTCCCATGTGAGAATGTTCAATTTTCTCTCAATATTTCAAAGAGAACACTTTTCTATTTTGTACTGAGATGAGAAACAAGTTGACTAATTGAAAAGTGATTAAGAAGTTCACCAAGCAGGAGGCATACACCAGCTGATATGAGACCCCAACCCATACACAGCAGAGGACTATTGTATATGATTGTAATGATATAATCAGATGATGTAAAGATATAATCAGACATAATGCACCTAACCCTCAAGAGACTGGGGGCCCCAGGGAGTTTAGAGGTCAGGTGGGGAAGGGGTTGGGGGTAGGGACATTTACGTGGAGACGGGGTGGGGAGGAGGTACGAGATGTGGAACAGTCGGGGGTAGACAGATTGGGGAGAGAGAACAAAGTCTGGAGTGTAAAAAAAAGAATAAATTTAAGAAAAGAACTTAGCATGCCATTGGCATATAGTAAATATGCAGTAAATTTTAATTATTGATAAAAATTAAGTAAAATATGAGTAACATATCCCTGTATGTGGTATATGTTACTTTTATATTTGCTTATTGAGGAGGAAGCACCTCACCATGCAGAAACTTGAAGTGACCGGGAGGGGGATACCCAGGGAGAGCCCCCATTCACACAGCAGAGAAGGAGGGATGGTGGAAGGATTGTGGGAGGGGGTGAACAGGAATGAGCAGTGAGCAGGATGTGACATGAATAAGTAAAAAAAATAATAATAAAGTAAAATTAATTAATATAAAAGTAAAACCTTAGCTTTAAATAGAATCAAATTTCTTTATACAGTAACATAACTGATTATGTAATATAGTTATAATAAATTATTTTGCAACACAGATGTTAAGGTATATAAAATAAGTATAAACCTTTAAAGTGGCTATGACAAAATATCTGATGGGGAACTCATTCAAACAGTGGATATTCTTTCAGTTCTTTGAAGCACCATTCCTGAGATCAGTCCAGTCGAAAAACAAAACCAAATAAACAACACAAACGCTTAGGAAGTTTTTTCTTTCTTTTTTTTAACTTCCTTTTCATTGTTTGACAATTTCATTCATGCATACAACTCTTTCACCAATGAATCAGTTATCACAGAGAAGGTTTCCAGGTGTCCTAGCACTTTATATTTGTGGCAACAGTACTTCAAGTTTCATATACATTTTATGATTTGTTGTATCATACATTTTAAGTCCCATTACTCAAACTATCATTCTCTAAAGAAAAATAAGGTAAGATGTGAAAAAAATTACACTTGCCATAAATAGGTTATTAGACTGATGCGTATGTAAGACAGCATTGATTTTCATATTATAACTTAGATAAAACTTATGTAAACTGCCATCTGAAGAAAGCTACATTTCTTTAAAAAATTGGATTTTTGTGCTGATATTAAATGAAAAACAGGAGTCACTCCCAGAGGTTACTGAAATTGTCTCAAAATATATATGTGTATATATGTATGTGTGTGTGTGTTTGTGTGTGTGTGTGTGTGTGTGTGTGTTTGTATGATCTTAAAATATTTTCATGGTAAACTAGCATTAGTCATTAATTCTGGAGGACTGAAAATATTTCTCTTTCAGCCAAATTGTGAAGGAAATATGTTGCTAAGAAATGGTCGCACAGGTCTTTATCTCAGCACTTGGGAGACAGAGGCAGGAGGATATCTCGCAGTTCTATACTATTTATATAAATCACTTTGGAACATATGTTTTTGGGTAGACGAAAGAAGTACAAACATGTGAAGTATACATAGTGACTTTAAGGACTGCAATGAGAGACCATCTCTCGAAAAACAAAACAAACAAAACAAAAACAAACAAAATTAAAATCAATTAATAATAACCAAAAATAAGTATTTCTTTTTGTATAACTTATTATTTTATTGTTGAAAATTTATACACGCATGTAATTTATTTTGACTAAATCCACCATTGTTCTAATTAACCCTGTCCCTCCCCAACACATTCCCTCCCAGCTTCATGTGCTGTTCCTCCTGTTTGTTTGTTTGTTTTTAGATCTTAGCCATTATATTATATTATATTATATTATATTATATTATATTATATTATATTATATTTTGATATTTACTTTATTTATATTCCAAATGTTTTTCTCTTTGGAAACCCCCTATCCCCTCCTCTTTCCCCTGCCTCTAGGAGGGTGCTCCCCCCCACACACACCCACTCCCTTTTTCCCTCCTTAGCATTCTCCTACACTGGGGTATCTAACACCCTCACGCCCAAGGGCCTCTCCTCCCACTGTTGGCAAAAAAGGCCCTCCTTTGCCACATATGTGGCCAGCACCATGGGTCCCTCTATGTGTATTCTTTGGTTGGTGGTCTAGTCTCTGGGAGCTCTGGGGGGTGTAGCCAGTTGACAGTGTTGCTCTCTCAATGGGGTGGCATAACCCCTCAGCTCCTTCAGTCCATTTTCCAACTCCTCCATCTGGGACCCTATGCTCAGTCCAATGGAGGGCTGCCAGCATCTACCTCTGTATATGTCAGTCTCTGCCTGAGCCTCTCTGGAGACAGCTTATCATGCTTCTATCAGCATGCACTTCCCAGCATCCACAAGAATGTCCAGGTTTGGTGGCTATATGTGGGATGTATCCCCAGGTAGGGAAGTTTCTAGATGGCCTTTCCTTGAGTCTCTACTCCACCCTTTGTCTCAATATTTCCTCCTGTAATTATTTTGTTCACCCTTCTAAGAAACACTGAAGCACCCACATTTTGGTCTTCCTTCTTCTTAGGCTTCATATGGTCTGTGGGAAATGACACTCTTCACAATAGTCACAAACAATATAAAGAATCTTGGTGTGACTCTAATCAAACAAGTGAAAAATCTTTATGACAAGAACTTCACGTCTCTGAAGAAAGAAATTGAAAAAGACATCAGAAGATGGAAAGATATCCCATGCTTATGGATTGGCAGGATTAATATAGTAAAAATGGCTATCTGGCCGAAAGCAATCTACAGATTCAATGCAATCCCCATCAAAATTCCAACTCAATTCTTCATCGACTTAGAAAGAGCAATTCTCAAATTCATTTGGAATAACAAAAAACCCATGATAGCAAAAATTATTCTCAACAATAAAAGAACTTCTGGGGAAATCAGCATCCCTGACCTCAAGCTGCACTACAGAGCAATAGTGATGAAAACTGCATGGTATTGGTACAATGATTGGCAGGTAGATCAATGGAATAGAACTGAATACATAGAAATGAATCCACACACTTATGGTCACTTGATCTTTGACAAAGGAGCTAAAACCATCCAGTGGATAAAAGCAGCATTTTCAACAAATGGCGCTGGTTCAACTAGTGGTCAGCATGTAGAAAAATACAAATTGTTTCAACAAATGGCGCTGGTTCAACTAGTGGTCAGCATGTAGAAGAATACAAATTGATCAATTCCTATCTCCCTATACAAAGCTCAAGCTTTGTACAGGATCAAGAACCTCCACATAAAACAAGATACACTGAATCTAATAGAGGAGAAAGTGGGGAAAAATCTTGGATAAATGGGCACAGGGCAAAAGTTCCTAAAGAGAACACTATGCTCTAGGATCAAGAATCAACAAATGGGACCTCATAAAATTGCAAAGCTTCTGTAAGGCAAAGGGCACTGTCAATAGGACAAAACAGCAACCAACAGATTAGGAAAAGATCTTTACCAATCCTACATCTGATAGAGGGCTAATATCCAATGTATACAAAGAACTCAAGAAATTAGATTCCAGAGAACCAAATAACCCTATTAAATAATGGAAAACAGATTTTCCTCAACTGAGGAAACTTGAAGGTGCTGAGAAGCACCTAAAGAAATGTTCAACATCCTTAGTCATCAGGGAAATGCAAATCAAAACAACCCTGAGATTCCACCTCACACCAGTCAGAATGACTAAGATCAAAAACTCAGGTGACAGCAGATGCTTGGGAGGATGTAGAGAAAGAGGAACACTCCTCCATTGCTGTTGGGAATGCATGCTGGTACAACCATTCTGGAAATCAGTTTGGCAGACCCTCAGAAAATTGGACATAATACTACCTGAGGACCCAGCTATACCACTCGTGGGCATATACCCAGAAGATGCTGCAACATGTAATAAAGACACATGCTCCACTATGTTCATAGCAGTCATATTTATACTAGCCAGAAGCTGGAAACAACCCAGATGTCCCTCAACAGAGGAATGGATACAGAAAATGTGGTACATTTACACAGTGGAATACTACTCAGCTATTAAACACAATGACTTCATGAAATTTACAGGCAAATGGATGGAACTTGAAAATATCATCCTGAATGAGGTAACTCAGTCACAAAAGAACGAACACTGCATGTACTCCCTGATAAGTGAATATTAACCCAAAAGTTAGGAATACCTGAGATTCACTTCACAGCAACCATTGGACTGAGCATGAGGTCCCAGATAGAGGAGTTGTAGAAGGGACTGAAGGAGCTGAGGGAGTTTGCAGCCCCATGGAAGGAGGTCAACTGGCCTGAATCCCTGATACTCCCGAAGAGTGGACCACCAACCAAAGAATACACATGGAGGGACCCATGGTTCGGGCCACATACGTGGCAGAAGAGGGCCTTGTTGGCCATCAAGGGGAGGAAAGGACCTTGGGCCTGAGGGTGTTAGATGTCCCACTATAGAGGAATGCCAAGGAGGGAAGACAGGATTGGGTGGGTGGGTGGGTGGGTCGGGGAATACCCCCAAAGAGGCAGGGGAGGTGGAGGAGATAGGGGGTTTCCAAAGGGGAGACCTTTGAAATGTAAATAAAGTATCAAAAGTAGTTTTTAAAAAGTGGCATTATTTCAATTAAGTGTGAGAACCTTGAAGTAAAAGCTGATTAATTACATCCTGGTCTGTGTTTCAAGACACAAGTGTATTTTGCATTTTAGAAATGGGACAAGAGCCCATTAACCAAGCAGATGTGTGGGTAGAAAAACTAATTTATTTAGACAATGAAAAAATGTATTTTATATTCCCTCAAGGAATGTAGAATTGCTCCATACAAATCTAAAAATCACTTTCTTCAGTTAGAATTCCATCATAAATGAAACTTATGACCATGCCTGAGATCGAGGAGGAGGCTGACCTGACAGATTCCATGGGCTCTGTTAATGAGTAGCTTACTGTTTGATGCCATTGCCATTTGTACAACTTTCATTTCCTGAACACTAGCTACCTCAAACAATTTAGACATATTTTCTCCTTCACTTCCAGTAAAACATTTTCTAGTTTTAGAAATATGTTTCTAAAGGTTACAGAATTAGTAAATGGAAGCTACAAGATTTCGATTGGAACTTGATGTGACTAATATCCATACTGACATTTGAGCCACTATAACTAAAGGGAAAATATCCTTTCTTTTTTCTTTCTTTCTTTCTTTCTTTCTTTCTTTCTTTCTTTCTTTCTTTCTTTTTATCTTAAACAAATACAGAAAGAAAGCCAACTGACTTTTCTAGAATTCATTCCATCACTGTTCTTACACACCTGGAACTGTCCTTGCCCATGGTGCTACTATGGCTCTCTGGAGAGGCAAGTCTGGACTCCAGCTACACAGTCAGCATGTCTCATGTTTGATTACTTCTCTTATTCTTGTTTCATGCATTTTTCTATGTGAGGAAAGAGTTCTCCTAAGCACACTTTGTATAATATGCTTTCATCCCATTGATATGTCCTCTGTCTTTTCCTTCTGCCATGAAGAGGCTTGCTTGCCTGCACCCCCTTGTGCACTCATTGACAGTTTCTACCACCGTACAACCTTCCATTCTTTATGTTCTCGAAGTCTCACAAACATTAAATATTAAATCATGCTGCAGGTGTTGGATCTGTTGTAATGCCTAGTATTTGAGGGGATAAGAGTTCTAGCCAAAAGCAGCACATAAATGTGACACTAGATATGGATGAAGTTTGAATACAGTGTTACTAGTTGTTTACTGTAACATCTTTCTAAGGTATTCTATAAAAAGTAAAGCAATGAATAGATACTATCTTAGGACGGGGTCAGAGTTCTAAGTGTCTTCTTGCCAAATATGATTACTGGCCAGTTTTAGGAGAATATAGGACATTAAAATCCAAGATCAAGATCAGGGTTGGGGAGCAAATATCCAGGAAGTATGGTACAACATACTAGAGTTATTTCACAAGCTGAAGATAAGATCCAATTCTCACATGTCTGAAAAACAAATATAAAGATGGCGAAAATTAACAAATATCACAGAAGTTAATATAATATTAGCCTATACACTTTTTATATTTATTTTCAATCCAATAACCATGGAGGTTATGTACCTAGCAAATGACAAGTGGATTTTCAACTATTTTTAACTTTTTGAGAATTTCATGCAATATATTTTAAATATATCCAACTTCCCTTTCCCAACTCCTTCCATTACCCCTCTTCCATCCCCCTACCCAACTTGGAGATTCTGTCTTTTATTTTTATCTTTCCCAATTTGCATAGTCTAGCTCTTTTAAGAGTAGGGCATGCCCTTGTGTATTGTCAGCCTACCAAGAGTCACAACATAATAAAAAACAAATTCTTCCTATTCCTATTAAAAGCCAATAGCTCCTCATCTAATGGTAATATTTTATGTACATACCCACACAAATATAGGGATTATATCTGACTGGAGCCTGAACGGTTCTTGTGCATGCATTTATAATCTCTATGATGGACAGGAATTTTAACCAATCAATGGCTACTCTGATCACATCCAAAGACCTTAGGATCATAGGTCTGTGTGATCTGTCTGGAATACAGATATGCCCTTTGTACTCATATTTAATCACAATGACATCTAATCAAAGGGAAAACAAAATGGTGAGTCATAGAATGGTTATACAGAATGAGTCAGATATAGGGGTGCAGGGAGAAAGACTTCAGTCATCTGGGAGTCAGTGCAGTGAGCACAACTCAGCAGAGTTGAGTTTGTTCATGCAGTTCAATGTAGGTCAGTAGAGACAGTGGAAATCAGAGAATAACGAGCCAGAAAATTAGAACAAATTGACAGAGTTAGTTTGAGGCCAAATAGAGTAATTCAATGAGAGACTGAGAGAAATCAAACTGTATCACTCAGCTTAGAGAAGAGTTTAAGCCAGAACAGCTGAACTGAACCAACCAGAGTTCAGAAAGAACTAGCGTGAGCTTATTCAGCAGTAAGCCTCCAAGACAACAATTGCATCAGGTGAATACAAGCTACTTTTACACTGTGAATTCATGTGTGCACCTGCCCTAATACGTCAGGAAAGCTCATGCTTTCTTGATGTTTTCAATCACCTCTGGTTCTTACAATCATTCTTACCCCACTCTGTTCACAAAAATCCATGAACATTTTAAGAATAATACAAATGTCCTATATAGAGCTTAGCATTCCACTGTCTTTGTACTTTGCACATTGACCAGCTAGGTACTCTGTATTAATTGCTCTTGGTTGCAATATCAAACTTTTCTTATGACAGGTGACAAATCCTTTGATCTATGCATACAGCAATGGGCATTAGGAGTCATTTTATTAATATCAATTTAGCAGAATGTTGATATTGTGTTCTCTTTTGGACACATATTCCCGGACTCTATAACAGAGCCAGATACGGTTTCTGTCACATACAGTGGGTCTTAGGTCCTGTTAGATCCTATTGCTTATGCCTATAACATTAAGGCTACTGTTATACTAGCAGGCATATTGTGTTTAATGTTTTGTATTGTTGGTGTTGGTGGTGTTGGTGGTGGTGGTGGTGGTGGTGTGTCTGTGTGTGTGTGTGTGTGTGTGTGTGTGTGTGTGTGAATACCCTATGGATTTTGATGATGTAGTATCAAAACCTGGAACTTAGACAAAATATATTTCCCTTTAGATAGACCCCCTAAACATACAGAATTCCAAAGTCTTTGAATCCCGTCACTCGTTATTTTTGCACATCACTTTCAAAGGAGGCCACTGAAACACATTAATTTCAAAAGTACCCAGCAATAGTGTCCTCTAGGTGTCAGTGATTCCCAAACTCAATAAATAAAGATAGACATGAAATCCACAGCATTATTCACATGGGAATAATCAAGCCCAGATTCCAAAAGAGGAAGCACTAGAGAAAAATCTGCTTCCAGCATTGGGTAAGTCTATTGATCGGCAACCATGTATAAAGTTGAGTGATCATTCATTTATATCGTTTTCACTTTATCTAGTTTCAGAACTGCAGAAAAACAGGTGCATCATTAGTGCATTAACTGAAAACATTTACATAAAAGCCAAGTGTGTTGGTCCACACCTTTAACCCCAGCACTCTGGAGGCAGAATCAGGAAAATCTCTGTGAGTTTTTAGGCTAGCCTGATGTCTTAGGGTTCCATTGCTTGAAGAGACACCATAACCAAGGCAACTCTTATAAAGGACAAGATTTAATTAGGGCTGACTTACATTTCAGAGGTTCAGTCCATTATCATCATGGTTGGAAGTATGTATGGCAGTCTCCAGGCAGACATGGTGCTGGAGAAGGAGCTGAGAGTTCCAGCTCTTAAAAAGAAGCCAAAATAGACTGTCTCTTTCCCATTGGGCAGAGCCTGAACATGGGACCTCAAAACCCACCCCCACATTGACTCATTTCCTCCAACAAGGTGACACCTCCTAATAGGGCCACTTCTTATGGGCAAAGCATATTCAAACCACCATACCTGTTCTAAAAATCAAGTTCCAGGAGAGCCAGGGTTGTTATTCAGGGTAACCCTATCTCTAAAGCCAACCAACCAAAACAACCAAAAAACTCACAGAGATTATTTTCTTCACTTCCTGAATAAAAAACAGAGCTATATGAATTATATCATATGTATATTTGTTTAGTAGTTCACTGCAATTAATAAAGAATTAACTATTTTAAGGTAATTATATTTAATTATTATAATTACTTTTCACATCTTATATCCTAACAGAGAAACATCCATGGCCTTCTTAACAAAATTATTATATTTCCCTCATGCTGGAACGAAGTATAGAGATTTACTTTAATTCAGTTGAAAGCACCCCTTGCTATTTCGTGTGATACTAATTCTATTATCTTTTTGGTTAGATCTTTTGACAACCATATTTTACAAAGAATGCTATTGTAAAACTTTTTGAAATTAGAAAAACAGAAGCTGTACAGAATCAATATATATGAATTATGGCTTCATACATTTTACACATTTACTTATAGATCACACTATAAATTCATATCATTTTTCTTCTCCTGCAGGGCATAACAGTACAAAGAAAAGGGTGGTTAGACATTGTGACTTTTTTAAACTCCAATTTATAATGTGTGTCGAATATATTCAGCTCAGTGAGTGCATAAATTACCTCATATATAAGATTTGAAAATTCAAGGAATGGAAGAAAAAGACAACTGACAGTAACGGAAAAGAAATTCTAATTTATTGCCTCATATGACTTGGGTTTAATTTGTTAACATTTCACAGGGGAAACACCTATTTACCATGTTCTCTTTGATATAGTGCATATAAAACTGAAATATTGTATTTCTGCTTGGCTAATGGAGCCATTACCTCAATTTTAACCATCCTGTACCTGAAATGAGATTCATAATGAACTCATTGGCTAACCAAAATTACCACAAGTAAAAACAGTTTTTGCATACTTGGAGACTTGAGATTTCATTTTAAATAGCTTTTTAGGTGGCATACTTGGAGAAATTATAAAAAGCGCATGGTTAGAACCAAAAAGAGCAAAAAAACTAAGTGATGAAAGGGAATAAAAGAGAAACTTGAACTCCTGGCTAAAGCAAGTAAAAACAATAATTTTATATACATAAATACATATATGTACACATACACAAACACATGCACATACTGTAAATATACATTTGTATGTATACATAAACATGCATATGTATATATGTTTGTGTTAAAGCCAGGTGTGATTTTGTACCACTCAATGTGCCAAGCAATAGGGACGTCAAAGAAGGGAATGCTGAGGTGGTCATCATGGCTGGAGAGATAATGAGTAAAATATCAATAACCAAATGGAGATCAGAGTTTTACCTCATTGTGTGTTTGGTCATCATACACTAGGATGCAAATGCATAGCATTTTAAAACTGTGCTAGAGGTGCAGTTTTATGCCAGAACAAAAATAAGTTATTTGATTCCCTCTTCAAATATACATTTTGAGCATACTCTATTTTTCCACAGATTCTAGAATTCTGAATAATATTCACAAATCTGGATGTGACAAATTGCTCAGCATGAATATTATCACAGTTGTCATCACATGACTTATTTAAATTTGTTTTTAACATATGTAAAAACCTGGTTACTGATGTGACAAGAGAACTTTCCAGTATGTAGTATAAGTAGTTGATGGAATAAGCCTATTAAAATATTGAAGAGTTCTGTAAAATCCAATAGCCTACTGATAGTTTGGATATAACCACTGAAGTATATGTTAGGGAAATCATGGGTCCTGGGGTCATATTCCTCTTCTGTTTCACTCATCTGTATATACATTAGAATTATACAATACAGCCACTATCTAAATTCCCCAATACAATATCATTGATAAAATATACCTTTTTTTATCCTTCACAAAATGATACAAAGGCCGAAGTCCCTGAGTTATCATGGTTTCTGCCTCTTATAGGACCTTAAAGTCCACTTTATCTGCTTAGCAGTTAGAGAACATGGAGAAGGCCCAGTAGCTTATTAAGTATCTTGACCAGGAACTGAAACAATCCTCTTTATTTGTGAGCAAGAAGTTGTCAGCAGAGTTATCTACAGAAAGCTGGGAATAAAAGCCCTGGATAAAATAAAAGTGTAGCTACTTCCTGCTTCAACTCTATACTTTGAAAGATAAAATAAAAGTTTACATGGGTGTCTAGCCATTCTTACTGAACTAACTGCCTAGCTTTAAAACATGAATTTCTGTAGTTATTATTCCAAAGTTTAAAAAGAGAGTAATACCCCCAAAAGACATGTTTTGAAGATTAATGGAGATACATGAACCATAATCATCACTAAGGTGTGCTCTGTCGATATACATGAAACCTTCATTTTACCTCCTTTATTTAGGGTATTGTGACATTTCTATCCTGTTCATACTGAATAATGCTCATTTTATGAAATCATAACTATTTGATAATGTCTTTATTTTATGAGAAATTTCTCCCATGGGAGTGGTGTATCAAATATTTTCTTTTCATATTTTGAGAATCTGTCAAGGAAAAACAGCTACTTTTCAAAATTGGAAATGGTTCTCTGGAGCCAATAACTGCAGCTTCATGTATATAATAAATAGAACAACAAGATTCAGGCTGTTCTAAGTTTCTCAAATGTCTTATTTGACATTAACACTAAAAAGATGGCTCAGCAGTTAAAAGTACCTGCTGCTCTTTCAGAGGACCCTGAATCCATTCCTTGCACACAACTAGTACAGTTCACAACCATTCTGTTGCAGGAGTTCCAACTCTTCCTCTTATCTCTGGGTTCCTGAATGTTTGTGCTGCACATACATACATTCAGGCAAACACATGAGCATGCAAAAAAAAATAAACAAATAAAAATCTCTGTATGTTTGTGCAACAGCAGGTGTAAACCTAAGATAACATGCACGTGGTCATCAGAGGACAGCTTTCAGAAGTTGTTTCTCATCTTCCACCTTGTTATGGAAGGATCTTTCTTATTCTTTCTGTGCTCTGAGTAGTCTAGCATAGTTGGCCTATAAGGTCCACATTCTTCTATCTGCACCTCCCATGTAGGAGCTCTGTATTACAAACATGTGCCTTTATGTCCAGTCTTTCTGAGACGTAAATCAAGATTATCAGGTCTGCTCCATAAGTGATTTTGCTCATGGACCTGTCACCAAGGATGGGCTCAGACCTTGTCAATGTGCCTAGGTCAGGTCCAAGTCATCCTTTATGTCACCTAAATGCATGACATCAGAAAACCGAGAACAATGCAAGTCAAAAACCGCACAAATATCAAACACTTTGCCTTTCAACAAGGCTCCCTTTATTCTACTTCTAAAATGCATTCACACTGTTAGTGTGCTGTATGGAGCAAGGAACAATTTAAAAACTACATAGCACTTTTATGCTCATTTGAACATTTTCTCCTTTTTGATGTAGAAGAGCCAGCAAGAGCCACATTAACATCAATCATAATCTTTTCTTTTTTATTATTTTTCACATCATATCATCTTCCTTTTCTAAATATTACATTGTCACATTAGTTTAATTTCAATTCAAAGTTTGAAAATATGAGTGCCAGGCAGCCATTTATCTTGAGTTATTAACATTCCTCACTCATTAAAATCCGGGTTTATTTTTTTGAGATTACAATAATTGAAATATAAACAAATGATTGAAGTATGAAAATGTCAATGTGTCTCCTTCTGATTAGCAATGTGATTTTAAATTTCTTGCTGTTTTGCTACTTAAGTTACTATTTTAGTTTTCACAGTTTAAAAACTAACTTTTTTTTTCCTGGAGAAAATTTGTAGGGAAAGACTACTTTGAAATACAGGAAAGGGAAGCAGGGTAGCTTGAATGTTAAATGCTTAAAAGAAGAGCATAGACTTCATAAATAAACGAGGAAAATTTAGAAAAGGTGGTAGTACTTTGGATAAGGAAAACTAATTTCTACATATGACTCTTCCACCAGGATTGAGATCATTAGAAATCTATCATCTAGGAGCCTGGGTTTCATAGGCTCTAAAATGGTAAACTCCGTTTGATATTAGTGTAAAATTTTAATGCCAAAGTTGAAGGAATACCCAGGGGGAACCCATCCTCTCAGAGGAGAAGGGGATGGGGAATGGAAGGGAGGGTCTCTGTGATGACTTGGCCAGGAGGAGACAGCATTTAGGATGTAAATAAACAAATTTAAAATTAAAAAAAAAATAAAAATTGGGTAATAGAAAATATAATTTCCATCGAAACTAATACATAACTGGAAAAATAGTACAGATTCTTCCTTCTTTATTTTCATCTTTCCTTCCTTCCTTCATCCCTTCCTCCTTTCCTTCTTTCCTGGGGAGCAGGGGCAGAGACTAGAAGCATGCCACAGAGAGCACATGGGAGGTCAGAGCACAATGTATTGAGTTAGTTACCAGGTTGAAGCGAAAACTTACGGTTTCTTTGGAAAGTCAGTTGTGTCACATGATGTTTTCCTGGGGCAGACATGTGCAGGAGTATTTTTCTGAAGCAGACACAGGTGAAAGGATGTGTTGCTAAAGCAAGCACATAAAAGGTCATACTCCATAAAGAGAAATGCACCAAAAAACTTCTGGTGGT
>JADRCH010000150.1:1045291-1073877 GCA_019843965.1 Rhynchomys soricoides | reverse complement strand
CTTGCATAGTTAGCTTTGCAATGCTTCCTTGTCTTTGTCTTCACTTATCTGAGAGGGACCCAGCAGAGAACTTCTGGTGTTCCTCTTGCTGACTCAAGCTGATTTGGTTGAGGCCAGATTGTTTCTGCTAGGAAGTGCCAATGCTGCTGATTCATGTTTGCTATCCTGATACTACTGAACTGGACTGCTGGTATATTTGTGAGTGAATCGAGCTGCCACTGCTGAATCCTGTGAACGGAATTGCTGATTTCCTGACAAAGCAGATGGGATTTGCTCTAAAGAACAATTTCTAAACAGACCTACTTCCCTGTATCCTAATAACCTTTCTTTTCTACCACCTCTAGAAGGGAGGTTAAAGCATTTAAGAACCTATATTAAAAGTAAGTTTTGAAAAAAGTCAAAAGAACAACCTGGTCCACCACGTCGTATACCAATGATCAAACTCAAGTCATCAGGCTTGGAATCTATACCTATTCTGGCTAAGCCAACTTTCAGGCTCCATACTTTTAGTAAGACAAAGAATTTTCTTAAGAATGGTTAAGAATTTAAGGAGTTAGTTGTGTTTTGTTGCACACAGCTATAATCTTATCACTGAAGACACTAAAACAGCAGGATGCTTGCTCAATAGTGATGGCACTTCATAGTGTGAATAGTGAGACCCTGGTTTATAAAAACAAAATTTCAAGAGAAACAAAGGCCACCCCAGGGAACACCATGCTTTATCTTTTCTACAGCAATGCCTTCTTTTAGTCAAGTATATAGCTACTTAAAATAATCCTACATTTTCTAGCATTATCATCAGCTGTGCATGCCCATGTGACTAAGTTATCGCCCAAAGAATGTAACTCCCATATCACCATGCATCATCACCTTGCAAGCATCATTGACAAATGGTCAGCCCCTAACCCATGGTTTCATACTCAAGAAGCCTATGGAGAGTCTTTGTGTTTCTATTCATGTAGTACACAGTACTGGTGCACCTGAACCCAGGAATAATATTTTGAGAATCCTTGATATTTTTCCTTCATAATCCTCCAAACATGAATGTGATCATTTCTAATGTAAAGCTTCATTCTAAGGATGGTTGATAAAATACAGAACTTGAGAAGTTAGCAAGATATTCAGAAAACACTGATGAAAGCATTTTTAAATGGAAGATCTGGGCTTCTCATCTTAGTTTTACAAAGATGTTTTATTTGTATGTAGATATACAGAGGAAAATGTCATTGTGAAATATGTGTATATATTCATACTAAGGATATATATTTATATCTATATAATTTTAATAAATATACTATAGTACACATATTATATGATTAGATATAGAGATAGATATATAGATAGATAGGTATAAGTACATATAGACAGATATACATATATAGTACTGACGTTTTCATTGCCCAGATGTATTTAGAGCAGTTTGCAAATCTATTATGGACTCTCTATATTTTTAATCCATAAGCATTTCATTGCAGTACATAAATATGCTCAGGCGTAATGATTAATAGTGAGATTTACTGCCTTCATGGATATTAAGAGTACTTGGCCTTCAACTTCATACCTTATTATTTTTCTAAACTACTGAATATATCTCAGAAGGAGGATGTAACCTGGCATCATTTCTGCTGACTTAAATTCTTGGGAAGACATGCAAGAGTAACGTCAGTATATCTAGGTTGTAGTGTTTTTCTATTTGTTGTTGTCTTTGGATAAGGTCAATGATAAAAACTGGCTTCTTATATGATTCTTATATTTGTTTTAAGATTTAAGTAATAAGTAATAATGAATGCCTTGAATAATTGCATTCTCAATAAGAGACACAGTTGGTATTCAATACTACACAGGAAGTGCAAATTCTGGCTTGTTCCACTAAGCAGTGCTCCAAGGGGCTCACAGAGACTGAAGCAGCAATCACTGAGTCGTCATGGGTCTGTTAAGTTCTCTACACATATGTTATGGTTATTATTTTCATGGTTTTGTGGGACTCCTGACAGTGGGAGTCAGGAGTATTTCTGACTCTTTCATCTGCTTCTGGGGCCCTTTTCCTCCTACTGGGTGGCCTCACCCAGTACTTGCCTGAGGATTTGTGCCTATATACCTAGTCTTGTTCAATCTTGTTAAGCCATGCTCTGTTGATATCCCTAGGAGACCTGCTTTTTTTTGTTTTTTTTTTTTTTTTTTTTTTGGAAACAAAGGAGGGATGGATTTGGAGGAGAGAGGACATTAGGGGAGAACTGAGAGGAGTAGGGGAGGGGTCACTGTGGTTGGGGTTCTGAGAGTGGTGCTGGATTAAAACATGACCCTAGTTTAGATCTTGAATTTCCCCTAGGCACAGGTGTTAAAGGTTCAGTCCCCAACTGGTGGTACTGGGAGGTGGTGAAAAGCACAGGTAGAGGATAGCAGGAAGACTTGTGTTTTTAGGGCTGTGCCCCTAACAGCAAGCCCAGGCCCCTTCTTTCATACCCTCTCACACTTCCTCTCTATTCACTCCATTGCCACAGTACCAAATCACTGCAACGACTGGTCGTGGCTAGAGCTTCAGACATTAATGAAAAGATACCTTCTTTTTTTTTCAAAAAATGGATTCATTCCATATTATTATTAGAGTAATGGAAAGATAACCACCACAAACACAAAAGTAAAAATTCTTTATAATCTAAAAACAAAATTAAAATAACTCAAGGTCAATGCCTACATTTTCTGATTTGTATTATTATAATTCATACAGCATATGTGTACTCAGAAACACTTAACTGAACATTCAAATGACAATAAAATAAAATTTTAGACATTTGAAATATTTTGTGAAATGCAATATATTGTTATTATGAAAAGAACACAAATATAGCTAGCTTAGGAACTCAAGAGAATGTTTAAAAGAGATTTGATATGTAAAGTATTAGATATATTATTTTAAACTAATGGATGAATATAAAATGGGGGCTGTTTTACACAATATTTTTAAAAAGACAGATAAAATCATGTATACAAATTTTAAAAATGGTTTTGAACTAAAAGCAGTGAGTTCAAAATTAAAATATCTTGGTTGTTAAAAAGTCAGTTATAACTGAATAAGTATCTCAGTGAAAATTAAATCATATTGGGTCCTATATTTACAATGAAGTTATTATGTGACACCTGTAATACATTGATTCATATAATAGTTACTGATGAAAATCTATGTCCTCACTTTCAGCTTGGAAGACGGTGAGTTCTGAAACACAGCTCAGATTGCTTGTCTCTTTATGTCAAGTTTGTGACCACAACATGAAAAATGACTGCAATTAGTAACTGATGTGCTAACAAGATTTAATGTTAAGAAATACTTTCTAGTATTTTAATCATATAACAGATAAATCAGAAAACTGCATGCAGCAAAAGTTTCTAAAAATAAAATGCAAAGTAGGCTAGAGTTATTAAATTACATCTGTGGAAATGAATAATGTTAACACCATCAGCAATGATAGGCTTCTGCTCCTTTCAAATTTAATATTTGAAATATTATATAAAATGAATAAATAATTTAAATGTGGAACTTTTAAATTAGGATATGCATACCTCGAGAGCTAGACATGAGTAATTGCACAGTATTTACAGTAATGAAGTAATCCTTTAAGTGCATTGTTGGAGCTGTGATAGTTTTTATACCAGCTTTTCAAGTTGGATTCACTAGGCTCCCATTCTGTCTCCAGCTATACTTAAACGCAGGTCAAAGTGCTATACCCTACATTTTCTAGACCCTGAGTCTAAAGCAAATTTTTTCTGAATACACAACTCATCAGGCCTATATTCCAGATTTCAAAATTGAAAAAACAAAGTTATTTTTCTGCCTCTCATTACTTCAAACTTATTGTGTATTATCACATGTTATGGCTATTGAAGAGAATATACGTAAATTTTTCCTTAAACTTTTTATGCATAGGAAAACTTAAATTTGTTTTCATTTTGATTTTTAATATAAGCTTCTTATATATTCCACCTGGGTAAGAAACACAATGTATGGGAGGAATGAAAACAATTACACAGTATGGAAGGATAAATTAAAACTGAGAAGTGAAAGTAAATTTAGAATGTGATTTGGTTGATGTCATATAACCAAGATTTGTAACATGTTAGGATGTATTATGTGAAATACTGTTTCCTAAGTTATGGTTAACACACAGTAGCTGCATCTTAAGACTATTTATAGAACTATCTAAGAACTATGTCTAGACAGGTAGATGGGAAAACATTATTTTGGTTAAGATATCTATAAAATGTGCAGGGGATGGAGAATTTCATGCTGCCCTCCTCTGCATCCTTAAAAGTGTTTGCTTTGTTTAATAATTGCTAAGGAATCATGGCTTTTGCTGGTAGTATTCTTATGATTATGTAGTTCTATTGTCCTCTTGTTAACAGAATTATAAAATGAACATTGAGACAATACTTTCAGTAAAAATTGGCAAGGTTATATGCAATTAAATATGTAACAGTATGAATAGAAATGTTTAGAAGACTGTGTGGTATATGTGTATGAGTGTGTATGCATGTGTGTTGGCATATGTATTTGTGTGTGTCTGTATGTATACATATGCATCTTTGTGTATCTGTAGTATATGTGTATGTGGGTGAGTGTATGTTTGTGTCTGTGGGCATGTCCATGTGTGTGTGCCTGTACAGATATATTTGAATTAGTCAGTGACCTGAACCTTAAATTGTTGATTATTGTCTTGTTGATATGTTAATGTAAAGTAATTATTCCAGTGTAGTGAAGCTGAAAATAAACAAGAATATTCATTAATCTGAATTTCAACTTCTAGATTGTTAATCACAGTTGAGGAATTTATTTTCAACAATCTTGGCCCAGCCCTTACCCATCATGGTTTGTCAACCATAAAATATATATATATATCACCAACCAAAGAATATACATGGAGTGACCTATGGTTCAGGACACATTTGTGGCAGAGGAGGGCCTTGTTGGCCATCAGTGGGAGGAAAGGCCATTGGGCCTGTGGGTGTTAGATGACCCAGTATAGGGGAATGCCAAGGAGGAAAGATGGGAGTAGGTGGGTGGGAGGGTGGGGCAATACCCTCATAGGAGCAGGGGGAGGGGGAGGGGATAGGGGTTTCCAAAGGGGAGACCTGGAAAGGGGAAAACATTTGAAATGTAAATAAAGTATCAATAAATAAATTATATATATATATATATATATATATATATTCCTCTCAACTTCTAAATTTTCAACTAGAAAAGAACCCTTTGTTTTAATTCTGTAAAATCCTCTGTTCAATTTGTCTTTTTATATTTATAAAATTTTTACATTATTCCCTTGAGTATGCTTACTAATTAAGGAGCTATATGTTTCCTTATGAATACCTCTTACTAATTAATGTTTCATAAACAATGCTATGTGTCCATTAATTCACTTCACTTTGTGCTTTTCTCTGTCACTTATCTGGATGTAACTTTCCAGAATACCTTCTAGCAGTGTGTGTCACATGACTTACATCTGGCCACTCGATAACTAGGAAAACAATAGATACTTCATCCACGATTCGATAATACATAACCTCCTTGTAGTTTATCAAGCTTTCTGCCCCTTTCTACTCATAGTCTGATGAAAATCTGATGGATTCCAAGTCCTCATGCTATAAATAGTAATAAAATTGAAGTAGTTTTCACTGATGTAAGTATTACAAAATAATTGATGCTAGAAAAAAATGAACAAATGAGTTTCCTTAAAGTGTATGTACAATATATCCATACATTTTATGTGATGAGTTAAAAGTTATGACCTGAAGATCTCTGAATGAAAATATTACTTGTGTTGAGAACTCAATAAGGCTGATTAGCTGATTAGAACTTGTGTTATTGTAGAGTAGTGGGATGTTGTAGTTTGTAATAACCAAATTATCTTCAACTGTTACTGTCTCTAAAAACTACCTTGTGTTTGATTTAATGCACATACTGTGAATATTAGGAACTCCTGTTAGGAATGTTCTCCTAGTTACAACCCAACTAAAGCCTAAGATGTCGTCAAGTAGCATGTAAGGCCATGGACAGATCCCTCCATTTGCTGTAACCAACCTGCCTGATGTTTTGTCAGTATGTTAGAACACCATCTTAATTTATAACTTCTATTACTGTAAACATTTCAAAAAGCTATTACTTCATTGGAACACTGTTTTGGAGGTAACTGAATATATGTTCCTGAGACATACTCACTCATATTTGGCTCCAAAATAAATGATCTCATTCCCTTTGAGATGAGAGGTGTGTGTTTACATCAAGAAAGTCATTTTGGAATGGCATAGTTTATGAAGACTATAGTAATGACCAACGTTATTGTTCTGTGAATACAGTAAGAAATATTAGATCAAAAGATTCACAAACAGAAACTAGTTTTTCATTGAAATTTAGTTTCTTAACTCAAATTTTAATTGAATGAAAGGAATGAATAGCCATTTGTAAATCAAAACAATAAAAGTAGATGAGATATACAGATTGTAGCAGTGATTAAACACTTGCGTTGAGCACAATAGTTGTAAAGACAGATATTTTAAATGTGTATTTGGATTACTGTTTAATTATCACCTGGATTTATTAAAAAAGCACTGACATTTAGAGCTATCTATTTGGGGACTGCTTCCCAGGTAGTAAGAGACCATGAAACTTCATTATTTATCTTTTCAAATACTTAAATATTGACTCTCTCTATAAGGAACTATGAAAGAAATGGCACTTAATTCAGCCATACCAGACAGCCCTGGAGTTGTAAGGCTAATATTCATGCTAGGACTCAAACTAATCCCAAGGCAGAGCTTTACACCTTGTGCCTCAGGAGAGAGAGGAGCTTGTAGGTGGAAAGCAGGGAGGATAATTTATCTAACAAAAGGCTTACCTTGACAATCTCTTATCTTTATTTCAAAGAATAATCTGTTATTACTCTGGAAGGTTTCTGAATCATATGTCTTCTTTAAATTTTTTTTTTAAAGGTGTGGTTTGGAGAATTTTATACATGAATATTCTATTTATATCATTTTAACTCTCACTTTGCCCTCATGAACTCCCCTGACATCCCACCTACTCCCTCTCAAATCCATGACCTCATCTTCTTTAATTACTCTGTATATGTATAAATAGAGTAAGAAATACTAGAACAAGAGATTAATAAACAGGAGCTATTAAAAGCTTAATTTAACTCCAAAATGTGCAAATCATCTAGAGATCAAATAATACAATATAAGGAGATAAAATTTATTCCATATAGTAGAGATTAATTTTCTCTAAACTCTAATGAGCACACTAGTAGCAAAAGGAGATGTTTATAAATGGTATACACATACATTAAATTTCACACACACACACACACACACACACACACACACACACACACACACCTACATAAAACCTACTGGCCCAGTTTAGTGCTTAGAGCTGACTACTGGGGACTGGATAACTTATCAGGATGCTCATCCCTTGAGAAGACTACTTCTTCCTCTCTTAGAAGATATTAATTACTTTTTAACAAATGGTGTGGCACTGTGAGATTTGTCTCATGTATGTTGGCACTTCAACTGGTGCTTTTTGTGTAGGTCTTGTTTAGATGACTATATTTTTAAGATATCCTGTTTTTTTGTTTTATTTTTTGCCATGTTCAACATTAAACATGTGTTAAAATAATCAAGAGTAGAAATGAGATAAATGATTCAAACATATTTTACTACCAAATAATATGTTGTCATAGTCAGCATAGTATACTGTATTTATTTCATAATGAAGAAATTTGACATCTATGAGGAATGTAAAATATTTTACAATGTGCTATACTCATTTTTTTCAACTGACTCAAGACACATTATCTCTGATTTGTAATTTCTTACTTCAATGGGCAAATTATAAAATCTATGTTTTCTGTCAAATAACATTTATTAGTAAATTTGATGAACAAAAAGTAGAATTGCTTGCTATAGAAGCATAGACATGAATATTAAACCCATGAATAAAAAATAATTAATTAGAATGCACTATCATTCTCAGTATATTTTGTAAACTATACTAAACCAAAGAAGGCTAACCACCAACTGGTATTTTGACAGTACTGGTTAGTAAATACAATCAAATGCAAATATTGCTGCCAGTATCAAACCCTCCCTCTCTGATTGCTTCTTTCTTGGTCATTTTTCCACTGCGTATTTCTCAGGTAAGTGTAAATGTTTTAGTTTCCAAATAATTCATATATTTGCCTTCTTCCAAGTTATTGCTTTGTTGGTAGTGTGTAAATAATCCCAACAGCCCCACATGTATCTGAAGGAAACATTTATTTGAAGTTCCTGGCAATCCCTAATTTATTTTATAAGATTTCTCCTTCCTAACCAAATACAAGCTCCAATTCTAGACCCAGTGTCAGGGACATTACCAAAATGTTGACAAACTTCTCCTTGAAGAGAAAATCCAATTTGAGGGTTTACTTAGAAAACTCAAAGTGGCCATTTAACTTTTTAAAAATATATGTACTATCAAGCTTTCAAATTACAAAAATATTGTAAATTGGCAAATAATATACTCATATCTACTTTTTAAAAATATTGGTTTAGTTGCTGAAAGTAGGTGCACTTAATTGATAGAATGTTTGCTTAAAAATAGGATGCTTCGGATTCAATCCTTAGTACTATATTAACCAAGCTAGGTAAGACTGCATGTAATCCCATACAGAGGAACAAAGAACAAGAATTTTGTCTGTGCAGTGAATGTAAAGCCAGCTCTGGGTACATGATCATATCAGCAAATAACAAAAATATGAATTGTGCATTTGGTTCCTGCCTGTAATCCCAGCCCTTGGGAGTCAGAGGAAGGGTAGCTTGTAATTCAAGTCCATCCTTAGCTACATGGTGAATTTGAGGCCAACCTGGACTACTAGATACTCTGTCTCAAGACCAATGACAAACTAAAAGATTGATTTATCATAGTTCTCTCATCTTGTCACAGTGTTTCCTTTATTGGCCAGCCCTGTCTGCATTCCCTTCTCATTCTGACACTTACTGCATGAAATATCTATTTGCAAACAAATGAACCTTTAGCTTCTTTGCTACTGGTGAGGAAACACTATCTCCCTACTGGAACTCAACATCTGTTTGGTATATCAGCTTGCTTTACCAATTACCTATGCCAGAAGTGCTACCTTGGATTGTGATGCCTGGGTAATTTTTACTTTGATTTCTTGAAGCTTTGCATTATACAGTAATGTGTTATTATATAAGAAATCCACATGTCCTGTGACCTCAACACTGAATTGGACGTTAGTATACATAAATATTCCTTTATAGGCACAGTTGTCTCTTCCAATTGTACATATCAATATTTTAGACAGTTCCATTAAGAAAGGGAAAAATCTGCCTTTCTTACTGAACAGATATCACAGGGAGAATATCATGACACAATTATTGCTCTGTTGAGTTCTAACCAAGCCCCGAACTGCTGCATGTTATATCCTGTGGAACATATGTAATCTTATTTAGATGTAATTTCCTTTCTACATCATCCATGAGAATTTTCTTCCATTTAACAGACTAGAGTAAATATAGCATATATTACAGGATTTGTTATTAATGAACATTGTCTTTACTCTCCTTCACTTTTTGTTCTTTGTTTTATTGACCTAAGTTCTTTTAAGTTATGTCACCATAGGACTCTCACTATACTTGTCAGTGGGTCATTTTTAAGGAAAATTATGTGTTGTATATATTAAACATCTTATTTGAAGGCTCAGAGTCTTAGGTTTTCAAATAAAACTCTGTGATACCTTACTGAGTACCAGAGCTGTTATTGTGCATACAAGACCTGTGTTTCTTTCACTAAATTTAGCTTCATTCAAAACCTAGCAGGATACCTTTTCTTGTCTCTGAAACCTTTATAATTCTAGCTGGCACTTCCTACATCATGCAGTGCAATGCTAGGTAAATTGCATGCTAGGTAAAAGCTACCGTGGTGTCACACACCACAGGGAGTGGTAGGAAAGGATTGTTAGTGGGAAGTCCATGGAGGGCACAGTAGGAAAGTGATACATGAAAACAATATGCTTGTTATTATCAATAGTTAAAACCAAATGGATAGCAAGGATTCCCATTTAAAAATCAATCAATGGATGCCAGAATATCTTAGTCAGCATGAATCATTGATATTTGCAGAGGGCTTTTTTTTTTTTTTATACCAACTCTAGTGTGGTATGGACAAAAAATGGTACTGAATGGGGTCCAGAAAATGACCCAAACTTTAATATATATCCAGATCATGACCACTGCTTTAAAATATGGTCACATTGCCAAGACAGAAAAACAAAATAGTTTATGTGGGAAAGAAGACCCAAAGTACATGTATCCATTATTTGATGTTGTGGATGTATAATATCTAGGAGATAAAGATATACTTTTCCAATAATGTTCCTTTATATATAGTCTGAAAGAAGCTATTACATGGCACAATATACAAAGGGACAATCTCCTGCTGCACCTTTATTAATTTTGTTCTAGTATGGAAGGAAAGCATTAGTAGAGTAGTATTGCTCTCAACCTCTTTGGAACCTTGGTCTCATATACTTTTCATGGCAACATTCTGAAGGTTCATTCATGATTATTTAGAGGCATTCAACATTATTCTTTCTTTCTGTGATTTTCATGAGAATGGACAAAGACTATGACGAATGCCAAATGTATGATCCACTGCTTTTTTACTTCTAAAATTCTAGGGACTGAGCAGAGGCAATCTGACAGCAGTAGCAGGCTGAACCTGTAACCACCTTTATTCTATTGCACATACAACACTTTTAAAAAGTATTGATTTATTTCTTAACTTTCTCTATTATGATGTAAGATGCTTAACGCCAAGGATCATGACTTACTGATATAGATGCAAGTGTGTGATGAATGAGTGGTCAGCAAGCATCCTCACTCAAAATTATGCAGCACTCACTTTACCTTATGCGTGCTCTTTTCCTAAGAAAGCTGCCTGACCAAGCACATGAATGGACATAGATATTTTAATGTAGACCAAAGGATATTTAAGTTTCAGGGAGAGCGTAGGCTTGTTGGTTTCATGATAAAGCAAGGCAGTTTTCTATGGTTCTAGCCCAGGAGAGTGAAACTAAACAAAAGAAGTCCTTTCCCATTACAAGAAAAGATAGATATGCTCTAGCCTCAAATGCATAGCTTCTTGAACACTTTCTAGATTAATATTTAGACCCAAAAGAAGCCATCAATAACTCCATTATCTGGAGTAAAATACAGAATGTACAATGAACTGCAAAGATGTTCACAAGCACAGAGGGTTTTATTATGATTTTTGTCTTCATATGCATGATGGGAAAAAGAAGTCAGAAAGAATAAGACAATAAAAGAATAAGAAAGAAACAAAATAGAGATTAAACTCATACAAGATTCATTTATTCTGAAACTATAAATATGTTCTTACTGAGTACAAGGTACTGGGACAGAGGATGATAGTTATAAACAGCGTGGAGAACTTTCTTGACCTTAGTATAGCTTATTCAAGTGGATGACACATCAAAAATTATAATACAAATCATTAATGATAATTTTGATAATTGCAGGGGAGATTCGACACCTGCCTACATACTCAAACAGAGCACCTTGGGACTTAGTGCAGAAAGGGCATTATGCCAGGAAACAGTTTAGATCGATAGAAATGAAATTCTGAAAGACATTAAGGAACAATGAAGTAGTCCTTCATGTGATTCTTCCTTTAGGGTGTAGAAAGGCTGACTACTTTTTAAGCTTAAAAAAAATAATTTATAAACATTGTACAGGCATCATATAAACCAACCCCATAGAAAGAACAACATTATCAACCAACCAGACCACCCAGAGCTCCCAGGGATTAAACCACCAACCAAAGAGTACACATGGAGGGACCCATGGCTCCAGCTGCATATGAAGCAGAGGATGACCTTGTCTGGCATCAGTGGGAGGAGAGACCCTTGGTTCTGTGAAGATTTGATGCCCCAGTGTAAGGGAATGCCAGAGAGGGGAGACGGGAGTGGGTAGGTGGGAAGGGGAACATCGTCATAGAAGCAAGGAGAGGGGGGTTGGGAGAGGGGTTTCTGGAGGGAAAACCAGTAAAGGGGATAACATTTGAAAAGTAAATATATAAAATATCCAATAAAAAAACTTATCCAGTGTAAAAGATGAAATTAGCTTCTTTCATAGACATAGAGTGTCAAAACTATTTGTAAGTGGGAGTAACTGACAGAACCAAATAACTCAGATGTGGCTTTGGTAGGATTTTCCTAATGATCATTTACTAGTATCACAATGTTCTTCTAGGAGACATTGCAAAGACTAGTTTGTAGTCCTACAATTAAATGACACTCAGGAATCACACCATGATCATTGTGTGTGATTCATTTCCATTCTAAATACTGCCCTGTCAAACCACATTTTCAAAGATGGTTTGTTTAGTATTGTTTTTGTTTTGATTGGTAACTAAATATTCTAGGTCACTGGTACAAATGAAGATACTTGAATAAAAAGACATAGGGCAACTTACTAACAGTTTTCCTAAAGAATAGTCAATACTATATATATGTTGAAAGTTTATAGTGAGATGGTAAACTTCTCACAAAAGTATTTGTATAGAAAGTTTAAGATATGAAAATAATGCCGCCTAGTGAACATCCTTGGTCCCCTCTCCCCCGAAGTTTGATTGACATAGGTGAGATGCTACAGTTAGAAAAGATGGAGAAGTAATACATTCCAGTGTTCTGTAGGGTCTGCATCTCCAATTGTGTGTGTTGCAGCTAGAAGTCAGACCAGGATTATATACCCAGAGGTCTTTGCCTTCCATGCACTTAGAAGTTGTCTTCAATAGCATCAGCACCATAATTGTGAGATTTTTCTATGGAGGAAAAGGTGAAGTTTTATTCATGATTTGTTTTATGTGTTATAAAATATATCCCAAGTTGAGTTTTCAAGATCTATTATTGTGGTGTTCATTTGTTTTGAATGAATTTCTTTAAATTGTATTTGACATGTACCTAGTTAAGTGCTTGTTTTCAGCTTTAGCATAATGAGCAATATGTGCTATCACAGCTTCAATTTTCCTGTCAAGCAGAGAGTGACAACTGTTTGGCAATATGTAATGCATTTTTTCATCTACACATAAATTGAAAGGAAGGAAAACCAGTTACTAGGTGGGCAGGTCACTATCATTTAAATGAATCATTAAAATTATATTTATCCCTAGAACAAAAATGTAATTGCTTTTATGCTTAGATGCACACCAAAAGGCCTTATTTATATTATTGTAACATATTTCCTCTCAATTGACAACTTTTCCATGATCCTTTAAATTGTTTTCATTTTTGTTACTCTTCAACACTCAGGAAATATTCGCTTACTTCTTTGCAAGGCTTCTTATGTCTGAATATTTATCCCCAGAGGACAAAACTGCTCAGTGCATGGTATTCTAGGGTTGGTCGTGCACCTCTGCATTCATTTGATTGGTAAGGAGAAAATTGAAGATAAGTAGAGTGCCACAAATACACACCCCAGCTGAAGAACAGTTACAACCCTGGACTAAGGGATGTAAGTGTGCTATATTTTAACTGCATAAAAAAAAAATGGGGAAAACTGGCTGTCAATATATCTTAGTAGGCCACGATACCTGCCAGCAAGCCTTAAGGTCTATGTTCAATCTAGGCAACCTACACATTAGAAGGAGAAAAAAATATGCTCTTATCTCCACACCTTCACTACGTAAGGAACCTTTTTTTTTGCACCCCACCCAATACATACACAGTCACATATAGGTAAATATGTAGGTAGGTAGGTAGGAAGGTAGGTAGATCGATGGATAGATAGATAGATAGATAGTTAATAAATAGAGAAATGTTTAAGTGAAATAAGAAATCTCATCATTCAATTTTCCCATTTTATAATTTTATAGTTTGATACTAATAATTCATATAATATCTTTATGAGTGTCCAAGCCAGGTTTCCAACTTGTCCTTTACTAGTTCTAAGAACCTTAAAATCCCTGTGCTAAGATTTCATATGGCAGTATATGGCTTGGTATTTATTTGATGACTTGAATGGCTACTAAATAGAGAAATTTCACCTCGGCTGATTTTAATTTGCTGTTATAGAAATGATATTTTGGTATTGTGTGTGCTGCCAATTTTTTTGAATTACTAATGCCACTGTGCCCTTTGGTACTATGTGGCAATTTAATTCCAGGTTGGATTTGAGCAATACCATTTGCCAGGAAACAGTGTTAGAGAAATCTATTATCTCTAATGAACATTCTCACAGTATTGAGTCTTATAAGACTAATTACAGTTATGGAGACAGTGCAGAGAAGACTAGCCTAGAACTTTTCTAGATTTGATCCAGGACTTCAGGATCATATTGACTCAGAGTGGACAATAACATCCATTGTCCTCTAAGCACATGAAGATAAATTTGCGCAGAATGTTTAAACAACTGAACCTCACATTCTGTTCTTCTCATGCGGGGTACGGTTCTTTTTCTAGGCAAATAAGATGATTTAATAGACACGTTTTGACTATGTTTGACTATCATGTCAAGAATTATTTTATAGTTATATTTTCAAATGAATGAAATACTTATCTGTCTCGTGAGTTTTGGAATAGTTTTGTTTATTTGTTTATTTTGAAACAGGATCTTTCTAAATAACCCTGCTAGCCATTAATTCACTATCTTCATATATTTGTCTCTCAGGTGTTGGCATCATAGTACTGCACCATAACACCTAACTCATATGGATCTAACACACTGTACTTAAAATCTCATTCCTTCCTTTGAAGTGGACATCATTGTCTATTCTTTACCCTAAAAGCATTACCACTGCAATCATTGATAGGACCTCCTCCAGATATTCTTATTAACTAGCCATGAGTCACACTTTGCCTATGTGCAATGTCTGGGAACTTACATTTAACATGCAGGTAGCTTTTCTATGTCACTGTTATTGTACTTCCAGCATGCATACAGTTGCCATTTGCAAAACCAGCTATCAGTTAGTCTTATGCATTAGAACTACATTAGGAATACTATGTCTTTAGATGCATTTTGACCTGTACAAGGTGATATTTCTAGGTTCTTATATTCTTAAAATTACCCATATGGCCATTATTTGGGTTTGATTTATCCTTCATTTGTCACATACCTTGGAGACAGATAATTAAGCAGCAAAATTTTCATTTAGGGCACTTATTGGTTGGGTCCTCCAGTGAGCAAGTATCACAGGGAATGAAGAATATGGGGACAAATATTGAACTGAGACGCAGTTCATAAAAGGGCTTATGAAAACAAAAAGAATGTCCCACAGCAAAAATGGCCACTCAGAAATTTAACACATTGATACCTGAGAACCTTCTTAGCATCGGTGCGAGTTATGAATATGAGCTACAGGCACTACCTTGTGTATACAACCACACTTTGGAGAGCAACTTTCTACTCTCTGTTGCCACACCCTTCATAGGAGAGGAATGAGACCTTGGTCCCCAGAAAAGGATGGGTTGGAATAAAAATTACCTTGGCGCTCTCTCTCTCTCTCTCTCTCTCTCTCTCTCTCTCTCTCTCTCTCTCACACACACACACACACACACACACACACACACACACACACTGGGGAAGAATTAATCTTAATCTCCTACCCTGAACGAAACACTTCATCAATGTGTGTGTGTCTGTGTGTGTGTATGTGTGTGTGTGCGTACATACACGTGTGTGTTTTATCCTTAAAATACTTTTTCTAATGAGTCCTCATTTGAAATGCAGGAAGAAAAGATGGCATATAGTGATTATGTTTCTATTGTTTTGAAACTGAATCCTTTTAAAATTCAAGTTGAGCTCAGATTCATTGTCTTCCGCCTCTGTCTGTTCCCAAGAGCTAGGCTTCGGGTGTGTGCCACCAAGGCTGACTTGATCACATTTCTTAGAGTCTTAAGTATACAGAACTCATTTGTTTTTAAAAAAATTTAGTAGAAATAATGATGCACTTGTTCTTCATGAGAGAATTAAAGGAACACAAAGAGGGGCGTATCTGTAGTTATCAGAGAGATGAAGAGTTCACCATGTTACTTCACCTAAAGATTTATCACAGACATTCTTTCACAGGATTGAAATAGATATGTTCCTAGTTTCACTTGGTATATCCTAAGACAGATGGCCAGTTCTTGGTCACCAAGAAGATGCGACTGCTACTTCTGTCATTAACACCAGCTACTCTCAGGCTGTTCACTCAGAAAACAGAAATACAAACTGAATATAGCAATAGGAACACTGACCTAGAAGAAGTGATTGGTGAGCATAGACCCACTCTTTCCTTACCTCACAGACACCTTTCAAGATCTTGTCACATCTAGGAGAACTTGTCCATTAACCACTTCTAATACTGATTGGGTTTACTTCATAGAACATAAAGTCTAAGCATTTCTATACAAAGTAATTTTCAGGGTTTTTTTTTTAATCTTTAAATTTTATTTATTTTATTCTATCTATATGACTGCTTGCATCCAATGTACCACCTGAATACTTTGCTCATGGAGACCAGAAAAGCATACCAGATCCCTTGAAACTACAGTTACAGACAGTTGTGATTCACCATGTTAGTGCTGGGCAACCAAACCTGAGTATCTGAGTACCAATGATTATTACCACCGAGCCATCTCTCCAGCCTAGATACAAGTTTTTTTCCCATTGCAGTGGGCAATGCCTTCTATGTAGAGATGATGATGATGATGGTGGTGGTGGTGTGGCGGTGGTGGTGGTGGCAGTGGCAATGGTGATGGTAGTGATGGTGGTGATGATTATTTGGTTCTATATTTTCTCACAGTCTACCTCAATCCCACAGTAGTTCCAAGTGTCTAAGAACCTCATGGTCACAGTTATTATGGTAGTAGTCACAGTCCTGGTACAAATCTTTTGCATTAATTATGTTTCACATTTCTGTGGCAAGTTCTAACAAAAGCTGTTTCCAGAAGGAAAGGGATCAGCAAATATATATGTTTGTGTGTGAAAAACTGATTTTTGGCAATATTTTGTCTCCTTGTAGGTTTCATGCTTTTCTTTCCAAAGCATCTTTACTGAGCTACAAATCAAAAGAAAAATAAAATATTTTATAGTATTCCTGTGTGAGATGATTATCATAATAAGCTAGTTAACACATCACTGCTTCACAGCTTTTGGTGTGAGTGTGGTATGAATGCTTAAGATCTGTGCTTTTAGAGATTTCTAATGTAGTACAGATGCATCAGCTGTAAACGCCAGCCTATAAAATAGCTACGCAAATTATTCAACTCAACTGACACATCATGCACTTTCTCTACATCTTCCCATTTTCTTCTCTCCATCTTTTTTTTTTACATTTTTTATTTTTATCTTTTAATTTTTCCTACTTTATTTACATTTCAAATATTTCCCCCATTCCAAATCTCCTCTTTCGAACCTCCCCATTTCCTCCCCCTCTCCCTGCCACTATGGAGGTATTTAAATTGCAAATACTGGTGGAATTTGCAGGATTTACTTGATGTGCCTAGTTTATTGTTCCAGGTTTACCAATACATATTGTTGGTAATGAAATGACTTTTCTATGAATATTGGTATACTTTTGTGCCCATACAATGATGTTTTAATTTCTATATTTTTTAATGTGTGTACAGTTGTGTTCATGTGGCACAAATAGTATATCTAAAGCAAACCATATATTTCTGGTATTTTTTTATGGAAAACAGATTCTTTTTTCAAACAATATATCTTGATTACAGTTTCCTCTCTGTCTACTCTTCCTGTCTCCTCCCCACCTCACCTCCCATTCAAGTCCACTCCCTTTCTACCACTCATTAGAAAAGAACAGGCCTGTAAGAGATAACAACCAAACATAACAAAATAAACTATAATACCATAAACCAAAAACTATCACATTGAAGTTGGACAAGGCAACCCAACAGAAGGAAAATAGCCCCAAGAGAAGGTAGAAGAATCAGAGATGCACTTGTTCACATACTGAAGGGTCCCAAGAAGTCCCATAAAGACACTATATTGAAAGCTATTATATATATGCAGAACACCTTGTACACACCCTTGCTGGCCCTGACACACAAGATTTCTTACTATAAAAATTAATCCGGTCATAGGAGAAACCAACTATTGCATAATGATGCAAGACAATTAAATTTATTCCTAAAAATAAACCAAATTGTAATTCTAGCAAGTGGTAAAGAATAGTTTATACAGAAATATCTATTAACTCTACAGCCAACTCCTTTAGTATTTAGTATAGTTTAAGAGACAATAAAGATTATGTTTGAAGATTCACAATAAAGAACAAGAAATCACAGCTTTAAAACTTCCCTTTGATCTTCAAATACCGTATCAAGTAATAAAGCTGCAACGTATTCAAGTGTAGTTATTCAGATAAAATCTTTAAATGATTAGAGTGAGTTTAATATTTCATTTCCTCTTACTAGGACTAGAATAATTTATGTTTTCTAGTGTTTTGATTAGAGTAACCCTCAACCCAACATTTCATTGAAATGTTGAATGTGAGTCTGGAATTTTGCTCTGTTTCTTTTCTGACACCCATACTTTCTGGTTCAACTATGGAGGATTTCCCATCACAAACACCTGAGGTTCAGATTATTTTTTTTTTTAATTACAAAATATGTTAAAAGCTGCCTATTCTGAAACACTGAGTCCTCAGTATAGCATATTTGTCAGATGCCCACTGTTGAACCACCAGAGACTGGAAACATTTCATCTCTTGAGAACTCAGAAAATAAAGAGCATGTATAATGTAAGACTTTTTGTTCAATGTTTGCATGTTATTTAAATCTATTTCTTTTTTTAAAAGATTTATTTATTTATTTATTTATTTATTTATTTATACATATGAGTACTCTATTTGCATCAATTTGCCTGCATGACAAAAGAGGTCATCAGATTCCATTATATAGATGGTTGTGAGCCACCAAGTGATTGCTGGGAATTGAACTCAGTACCTCTGGAAGAGCCACCAGTGATCCTAACTATTGAGATATCTGTCCAGCCCCCAGTTTTCTGTTTCTTTGTGTTGGTAGTTTCTAGTTTCCTTTTCATATTCAATTCAGTTTGCAAACATACATTTTTAATTTTTTCTTTGAGTTCTGAGATTATAATATTCTTATATTACTTATCCCTTCCCCTTACTTCCTCTTATTCACCCCTCCTTGCTCTTACAAATTCATGGCTTCATTTTTCATTAATTGTTATTACACACACACACACACACACACACACACATTTCCTAAACATAGTCTTTCTTGTTTATATAATGTTATTTGCATGTATATTATATCCAGGGCTCACCTTTGGTATTAGCTAACTAATTGGTGTGTTCTTTTCCTTGGACCTGTCTATCAGTGTCAACTTTTTGTTCAGCTGGTGTTCAGGGAGATGTATTGGTGAGACTTTAATTGGCGCAGCTTCTAACATAATTTGGAGACATAATCTCACAGCAAACCTTCTGAATCTTTCATCTTTCACAATCTATCTTTCCCACCCCACTCCGTTCATGTTCCCTAAGCCTTATGTCCGGGAGTTATTTATAGATGTATCCACTGGTGGCTGTCTTCAAAACTTTAAATTTATATTGATTGTGGATTTTTGAAATGATTTCCATCTATTGCCAAGACAATTTTCCTTAAAGAGGAGACAGATCCTATATGCAATGCATAATAGAACCACAAAGAGCATCAAGTTCCATTTCCAGGCTTAGTACTTATAAACTTGAGAAAGTTGAATAAATTCCCAACTACTCAATTTTTGTCATGTGGACAATGGTATTGACATTTTGTATTAAATGTTAACATTAACTTTTAAATAATTCAAATAGCCCATTGAATACTGCTACTATTTTTACAAAATTCTCTAAGTTCCTCTAGTCATTGGTAGGCAGACAATATCTTCTCACTTGTGTATTTAATACAAAGTATGTGTGAAATTTGTATTAACCTTTATGAAAGTACTATCATGCTATTTACTCACAAGGATGTATCAAGAAAAAATTATCTTTTTTCCTATATACAATCATATATATATATATATATATATATATATATATATATATATAATGTTATCAGCAATATGATTCATGTTAGAATTTGTCAATGACTCAGTTTAGTAAAAAATTAAATTAGTTAATTGGGTTCCAAATTGTTTCTTCTGTCTAAAAGATAATCATTTCTAATAAATTTCACTGTTAAAATATTAAAATGAAGGGGCTTTGGTGCTTGCCTGGCATGGGCCAAACCTTGGGTTTGGTCCTCAGGGGAAATTTTTTACACTTTTACACATACAAACATAGAGAGAGAGAGAGAGAGTCAGAAAGACAGAGAGAGTGACAGAGGGGGAGAGACAGACAGAGGTAGACAGCAAGACAGAGACAGACAGACACTAAGAAGGTTGAATAAAGTCAGGAGAGTAGGAATATTCATCTTGACCCACTGTTTCTTCCTTTCATGGATATGTACTCCTCCCTAAAGATACTTGCAATCCATTGTACCCTATCAAATCCAGTGAACATTTCTGTAACTGCATGTAACCTACATATGTGTCTTAGCTTATTTTCTTATTACTTTGATAAAATACCTAGGCAAAAGCATCCTAAGGAATAAAAAGATTATTTTAGCTTACAGTTCAAGGTATGGTCTATCAACTAACAAGTAAGGTAGCAGGAACTTGAACTTAACATAATGCACAAAAAGAGAAAAAGGTGAGTATGCGCTGCTGAGAAGCACCATTTCTCCCTTTCAGCAGTCAATAGCATCACTCGTGGTGGATGGGTCTTTTCACCTCAATTAACCTAAAAATGATAATATTCAGAGATATCCTAGAATCTCATCTCCCAGGTGATTCTCTATCTTTCATACTGACAATTTACACCAATCATAAAAATATGTCTTAGTCTTAGCTAGCCAGGGGCATCAACTAGCAGTCAGATAGCATTACTATCTAAAACTGCAGAGGCCATAGCAAGTCCTAATAGGGAATCAAAATATCAAAGTTATGTATACACTTACTGTATTAAGTGGACTTTATCCCTAGATACTCAAACAAAATCCAGCAACTCTGAGGATGTAAACAGGATGAGGGGGAGAAAAAAGAGAAAAATCGAAGGATTCTCAACAATCTTTTTTAATTTATTTTCTTATTTATTCAGTTTACATCTCACTTACTGCCCCCTACTGGTCAACCCTCCTCAAATCCTTCCCCCATCCCCTTCCCCTTTTTCTCTGAGTGGGTGGGTTCTCCCTGGGTATCCCCCAACCCTGGCACTTCAATTGTCTGTAAGGCTAGGCACTTTCTCTCACACTGAGGCCAAACAAGACTGCCCAGTCAGAAGGACATATTCCACATACAGCTTTTGGGATAGACCCTACTCCAGTTGTTGGGGACACATGTGAAGACCAAGCTGTGCATCAGTTACAAATAAATGTGCGGAGAGGCCTAGGTCTAGCCCATGTATGTTCTTTGGTTGGTGGTTCAGTCTCTAAGAGATCCAAGGGTCCAAATTAGTTGATCCTACTGGTCTTCCTGTGGAGTTCCTATCCCCTTAGGTGCCTGCAATCCTTCCTCCTGTTCTTCCAGAAGAGTCGCCAAGTACTATCTACTGTTTGGCTGTAGGTTCACGCCTCTGTCTGAATCAGTTGGTGGGTGGGGCCTCTCAGAGGACAACTATGATAGACTCTTGTCTGCAAGCATAAAAGAGTGTCAGGGATTGGTACTTGACCATGAGATGGGTCTCAAATTGTGCCGGTTATTGGTTGGCCATTCCCTCATTCTCTGATCCAACCCCAATCCCTCCATTTCTTGTAGAGTGGATATGTTTTGGGTTGAAAGATTTATGGGTGGATTGATTCCCCTTTTATTCCACCAAGGTTCCTTTCTGGCCACAGGAGGTACCCTCTCCAGGCTCCATATCCCCAATGCTGTGAGTCATAGCTAAGGACACCCCATTGAATCTTCTGTACCTCTCCTACACCAGGTCTCTGGCTCATCATGGAGATTCCCCCTAGATCCCCCACCACAGGTGAGTTGCAGAATTCCTCTAAACTCATTCTCAAGGCCATATGTGCATCTCCCCTACCCTTCCCCCTACTCAACCCTGAACTCCTACTCCCTTCCCAATCCCCACTCCCACCCAGTCCCCTCCCTTTATCTGCCTACCATGGCCATTCCATTCCCCCTTCCAAGTGTGGCTCAAGTATCTTTGCTTATGTCCTCCTGCCTGTCCAGTCTTCTTGAGTCTATGGCTAATGTTCACTTATAAATGAACACATACCATGCATGTCCTTTGGGAACTGGTTACCTCACTCAGGATGATATTCTCAAGATCCATCCCTTTGCCTGCAAAATTCATGATGTCTTTGTTTTTTATAGCTGAATAGTATTCCATTGTGTAGAGGTACCACATTTTCTTTATCCATTCTTCAGTTGAGGACAGCTAGGTTGTTTCCAGTTTCTGACTGTTATGAATAAAGCTGCTAAGCAATCATTGTTAATGAGGAAATGGAAATATTTTACACTGGTTCTGTAAGTGAAATTGTTCAATTATTCCCTAGCAAAAAAAGGAAAACTCAGAAAGAATATATGGAGAGTTTTCCATACTTTAATATTAGTTTCACTTTTTAGGTCAGTTTTTAGAAGCACAGGCTCATGTAGGTCCTTGTTTATTCACCATCCCTTTAAAGAAGTCTCATAAATTCATTTACAGTGTGAGATTTAATGCATAATCAACATAAAACATGGTTTTAGAAAATACCACCTTCTCTCTTTTAAATGCTTGGACTCATTTCCTTCCTCTCAGGGTTGAAGCCCTGTTTTCCTGTCTCATTATTTCTAAACTGTCAGCAATAAAAGTCATTTACGCCCTCAAACCTCCTTGAAGCCTGGCAGCATGATCTGTCTTCTAAGAAAACCAGAGTCAAACTGCAGTAGTTCTTATTATGTCTTCTTATGTTCTCTTTCCCATTCTGAGCAAGTTCACTTTTAGCAATAGATCTGCGATTTATTTTTGAGTTTTAAAAGGCGTGTGTGTGTGTGTGTGTGTGTGTGTGTGTGTATTTCAGAAAATAAATTGTTTTTGTGAAATAAACATGTTAATTTTTAGTTTATGATCTTCATATTTTTAAATAAACTATAACACAGCACCTGTTTTTCTATAAGAAATTATTTTTTAAAATTGACAGAAAACACAGGTTTTAAAAATTTGATGTGGACATTATAAATATTTTTATTAAAAATGTACAGATCTTGCTGTGCTTATATATTCAATAATTTTTTTCAATTAGGGGGTACAAAAGCTTAATTATCAGTCACTGCCCTGGCATCGAGAAAAAAACAAGATGCTAATGAGCTGGTTTAAATCTGCAATAGCACTGCCAGGAAATCATATAAAAGCTTTTAACACTAAAATGCTTAGTATAAAAACCAAGAATGCCTACTTATGATTTACCCTGTAGGATAGAAGGACGTAGGATGAAAATCACCCTAGGTCATCCTAGATTCCCTATCTGTAGCTTACCAATATGTAAAATTAAATTTTTTCTGTGATAAGAAGGGCAACTTCCTCTAACACCTAAACTCTAGGATTCAGTAGGATACGAACACAATGATTAACAGTTGTTCATGAATCAGCAAATGGCACTTTAACAACTCATGGTGTCTTACAAAGCTTGAATAGCACCTTGTTATTTCCCTGGTTGATAATTTTATAGAATAAACAAAAAGCCCTGGCTTACAAGTAAGAGGAATTGGGAGGGGGTGGGGGGAGGTTTGTTTGAAATTTTACAAATGATAAAACATCTTTACAAATGTTATATCCTGCCAAGATCACACATCTGTTGAAGAAAAGAGGTTAGTCAAAGTCCATATTCTTTTCAATTTAATAAATTACATCAAATGCATGGTACGTCCTTTTCCTTCTTGACACTGCTTTCTGAAGAACAAAGAAGGCTGACAGTACCCAAGCTCAGAAGACAAAGAGTTCTCCAAGGTTTTAGATGTTAATCTCTTAAAGAATCTAATTCTTAAATGTATCTATATACACTTTCTCAAAAAAAGGCAAAGAAAGGAAAAAACTTGCATATACACATCAAAGAGCAAGGTATCATCATGGCCAGCTGGACAGCAACAGAATGTCATTCAAAACATCCTGGCATGCAAAATTGATTTACTGGCATTGCTGGGAATAATTAGGTATATGATTGGGGGTCTGTTCTTAAGTCTCTTCAGGGGACAGTAAAGTCAATTACTTAACTTTCTCTAGCTTTTGAATACCTTGGGTGTACATCCCTACTCTAGATTAATCTGGTTGGATACATTGAATGGCTTCTGAATGAAACCCTGAGCTGGGTTTACCATTCCACCCGTCCTGTTGGCTGGACACTATTGTTTCATGACCACAGAGACTTCGTCAAGAAGAAATGCAGATCATAAAAACACTGTTAAAGAAGTTTCAGGTCAAGTTTTAACAAGGTTCCTTTAATATGGAAAACATTATGCTATTTGGGACTGAAATCCAGAAAAAAAAAAAACAAAAAACAAAACAATAAAACAACAATAAAGGACAAATGTTACTCCTGGTTCCAAAAACAAAATGATCTGTTAGCTATACAATGATACTGGGTAGATATATTGAGAAAATTTTGAAAGGCATCAAAGGATCAGCCGATAGTGCTTCTCGGACTGTTTGGGATACTCAGATGTTTTGGCCTGACATTACTACAAACTGTTTTCTGCATATTTTCACAGAGCTTATAATCAATTGGTGTTTGTTTCACTGCATTTCTTCATTAAATATTCAGTGATATTTAAGCCTGGAACTATATTTGTTTACTCATGTCCTTAGTAACAAACAGAATAATTATTGTTAATGCTACTATTGAGTTATAATAATAGAATTGAAAATTAAACCGAAAACATCATCTTGTTCCTGTGAGCCATGTTTTATAGATTGTTTATCTGATGTCATATAATTTTGCTCTACATAGAAAATACATCTTTAATATTCTATATCTATATAGTTATCTTTATCATCTCTCTGACACATAGTCACAAAACAAGATGCCTATGGCCTGCAATTGAATTTGAACATATTTTTGTAGAAACAAGATTATTTTAATGGATCTCAACAACACCTGCTGTTACACATCATGTTGGTTTGGTAAGCATGGAAGTCTATTGATTTTATGTGTCCCAAATTTCTACTGCGTGGTTAATCCTTTTATAAAGCAAATGTGTTTGGTACAAAGAAAGAAAATGCTGCATATATCTTTACACTGATAAAGTTCTGACTTCAGCTAAATTGAGTGAGTCACTATAAGCCTGCTCTCATTGATTTACCAAACACATAGAAATGGCCAGTTTAAAGGAAAACCTTAAAGATTATAAATGATAACATCACTGAGATAAAGAACATGGATTGTTGTTGTGAACAGCAATGAAATCTATTTGTAACTAGACAGACTACTAATTACATGGAATTTCTTATCCCCAACCTTACAAAAGGGAAAACTCCACATTCTAAACACACAGTAAAAGTATAACAGGTATATATATACATGGATTATGATAGTTTAACAAAGCATGTCTGGCTAATTTGTTAAAAAACACAGGAAATACTGAAAATATTCCATGTTGATATGACTGAAAATATAATGTTTCTATTGATTTTTCCACTAATCTTTGTTCCTAGATACAGGAAGATTTTTTTTCTCAAAAATGTGTCTACTTTATTTAATTTAGAAATAGGTATAACCTATGCTGCTTTGAATGCTATTAGCATTTCAAAGAATATCTATATATATATGTATGTACATGGTTTAACATTTTTCATTTATCTAACATTAAATTGTAATCAGGAACTAGGTAAAATTCTCATTTTTGTTAGTATAAAATAGTAGCATGTATTATTGCTATCTAATAGAGAAAAATAAGTGAGTCACTTTGAAATATTTTCTCAATTTTTTCATCATTCCTGAAAATCCTATGTAAGAATGCAGTGAAATTTAATTACCCCTACTATTTCTCCACTCAAACTCTTCCATGTTTTTTCAATATGTCTTACTTATTTTTAAATAATCCACTAAATACAGTTAGTACTGTTCATAGGTATGGGACATCTACTAGAGTGTTGGACTCCTATCAGATCCTACATCCTTAAAAGAATGATTTTCCATCCCCAACAACAATCAACCACCCATATCTTCTCAATATCTTCACAAGGGTGAGACCTGTATGTCATTTCTGATATCTATGCTCCAAATCTGGGTGGCTTGATCTTGTATAGGCCTTGTGTAGGTAAGGTAAGCACAGCTCATATGAGTTATGATGTCGTTTCTAGAGAAAAGATTACACAGCAGTTCTCCCTATTTATCATGTCTTATATTTTTTTCTGCCTCCTCTTCCAAGTTGTTCTTGAAGCCATAGTTAGAGTAGGGAGTAGACTAATATAGGCATCATGTTTAGGACTGAGCCTTCAGTTTTCAGCACTTTGGAGAGTTATATATCTTTCTTTCCTTGGCTGGTGTCCATTTCAAAATAAAGCCTTACTGATCAAGGCTGGAAACAGTCCATGCCTATAGGTATAGAGCATAAATATTAAGATGGCAATTTGACAATCATTTAGCAAAAGTGCAATAAAAGATTCCACTGTCGGGTCTATCCCCAGTCATGAGATTTTGCCCAGAATTACAGAACCAGGGATGAAATTAACAGTGTAGCAGGTCTCAAATACATTCAGAAAGTTGTTAGCTACCCCATAATAATCTTGACACTGTTGTACAAGTGGTCACACCTTACCTGCCTGATGAATATTATACAATGCAGGGGACATCACTAAGTAAGATCATTGATGGCCTTTTTCACAGAATGATGAATGGCACCTTCAGACACTAGGAAAGCTGGACAGCAGGGAGGAACTTTCTGGGATGTTTGAAAGGTTTCCACTAAATCATATAGCCAAAGTTTGGGGGAGGGGTATCCGGGAATGTGGTCTTACTGTGTAGTTAAAGGTATACGTGTATTATTTGTATATAAGCCATTGCAATTCTTATTCTTGATATAAGGTAACAGATTCAGTTTCCCTTACGCAACAATTCTTATCCTTCCCTTAAATTGAGTAACATACTAACAATAAGCTAAATCAGCAAGATACTCCTTAGGAAAATTAAAATTATGAGTAAAAAAGCTGTTGTGATAGTCACAGAAAAATATTAGATCACAGTAGGATGGGTTTTGATAGCCATTTTCAAACATTTAGTTAACAGTTGTATTAATAAAGGAAGATGTTTAAAGAGTAAAACAAAAGAATTACCAGAACATGCAGACAGAAGGTGTTGGATCATTGTGCCTCTAGCCATTTTATACTGACTCCACATGTTAAATTATACAAGAATTTAAAGATAACTTTAAATTCAAAGCATGACTTTGAGTTGGTAGTGTGGAATGAAATTAGTGTTTTATTTAAATCATGGAATTTAGCAAATAGTCTAAATCAGGGCTACCATCCATGAAAGCTGGATGAAGTGTATTTATCAGGAGAGAGATAGAGACAGAAATAGAGATAAAGAGATGGAGATAGGTAGATAGATAGATGATAGAAAGAAAGATAGATATAGATAATTGATAAATAGATGATAAAATATCTCCGAATTCCCAAACAGTATCTCCTTTCTGAGCTCTTAACACTATAGAATGAATGATGTGTAATTTCTACGGAATACTTTCATTGTCTTCTAATAAATCTGTCATTTATTTTAGGTCCACTTATTTTCATAAAAATCAAAATAGTTCCCACAATCCAAATCAACAAAATTAAAATATCAGGAAGCAGATCTAGCAGCATAAACTCAGTTCGAGAACACAAAGTTCAGTTCCTAGCATTATGAAGTAAAACCAATGAAGAAAGAAAGAGAACACAAGGATACAGAATTAGCAACTCAAATTTCAAATAAATGTCTTAAACTTGGCTATCAGAGTCCCTGTGCTTTTAGATTGGTTTGGTATAATTTAGATTTAGTCCCAAATAATATTAAAAGGCAACTGTGTTATCTCCTCAGTGAAAATCTACCTCCATTTGCATTTCTGTGATGGTGTAAATTTAGAGCACGAAAAACAATGCTGTATTTATTGTAAAGCACATTTGAATATAGTTAATACATAGAAGGAGTGGGGAGTAGAACTGTAATCAGCCAATCAGACAAAAGAAAAGGAGTAAAGGAAAGAATGAGCTTAGAGTTTGTAAGAAAAACAACACGGAGGATAAGCTACACATCATAGATTCTGCCTGTAGGAGGCAGAAGAAGGAGAGAATCATGCCTTTTGAGTAAATCTCTAATTGGCCTAACATTTGTCAAATAGGTTAGCCTTGTTGGCTGGTAAGATTCAAGAGAAACAAAGGCCAGTGAATAATTGAGTAAAACATTCAGAGTAGAGTGTCATTAAGACACCTCTTTGGGCCCTCACAGGCTCAGTGGGCAAAGGAGTTGGGACCAGTCCTGTCAGAGGACAGGACTAAGATCTCACTG
>JADRCH010000150.1:1025096-1045281 GCA_019843965.1 Rhynchomys soricoides | reverse complement strand
ATATGTTAGGAACATTGAAACTCTGGTATAATTGTGGCAATCACAGAAACTTTAAATCATGTAGGTCTGGGACTAGAACAACAGGTTTCTGATGTGCACTTGACCTGGATTTCTTTTCTAGATTCTAACCTTCCAGTCTTTCTTTCAAACCACTTCCTTTAATGTTTTAGTAACATTAGCAAATATCTTGTCAGAATCTCACTGTTGGATATTAATCCTGAATGGATGTGATCTGCCCCCATCCTGCATGTTCATCTCTACACCAGCTGAGCTTTAAGATAAAGCTAAAATGTAAAACTCAGTGATCTTGGCCAGCCATGTACAGAAAGAGGTGCTTAACCCTAGCAGTAACCAAAGCTGGTCACAGCAGCAGGCCTTCCTTTACCTGCTCTTCTTGACCTTAGGAGTGTAAGGTTAGGCACCAATGCCAAGAAGGGGTATTTGTAATTCCAGTTCTATTTTTTCACTTGCCAAGGGCATCTTTAATGGAACACAGAGGCTGACCGACTTTTTAAAGGCTTGAAAATCTTAATTGGCAGCAATATAACCCCACCAGCACCAACAAAATTCTTTCCCCCATCAAGAGATCTAAAGTGCTATCGCTTGGAGAAATGCCCAGTGTCATAGAGGAATCTTACCAAATGATATGCCTTAAGGCTACTGGGATAAGAAATTGCAGCCTGGCTTGTTTTGTGTTTATTTAGAAAAGGTCACCAGAAGAATCCATTATTTTCTTTTGAACTAGAAGCCTAATAATGTTTTAAGACAATTTTTAACCTTTATCCAAGAAAGCATCCATTTTGGATACATTTTGAAACATATTTCTGTAGATGGTTTCTGGCATATTTCATAAAGAAATGAACATGCATGGATTCCTAGGGAAAAAACAGCTCCAATGCAACAAGGTTCAGATGATTTTTCCCATTTTGCCAGTATAATATTGAAATGCCACATAAAATAAATAAAAATATTTCTAAAACCTTATTGTTTATTACTAGATATGTTTTGGATTCTTTTTTCTTATTCAAGAATAGGATAGCTATTTATTAAAAAGAAATATAAAACTATCTAAAACCTTGTCTTCTGACAGCAAAAATCAGGTTGCTATTACATACTATCATTTATCAAAAGCTAGAATACTTGCTTGCTATATTATTTTCTCACAAATAAAATAAGAAAATTACTAAAAATCCTAGTTATGTAGATAAGTGCAAAAATGGTTAATGCTACTCCAACATTGGGATGGATAGGCTTAAATTATTGATGATACTAAGACTGCTGACTAAATTCCCCGAAAGGATCAATGGACACGTGCGTTCACGCACACACACACACACACACAGCTCTCTTCAGTGACTGTCAAGCCCACTAGCATATGCTTTCAGATCATTTTAGAGTATTCATGTCAGTTGTAATATTGTCATAAGTAACTGCTATTGATGTAGCTCGATGTTGCAGAAGGCTGAGAAATGGCTTCAATCATAGGTATACACCCCACTATGCTTTGGTTTAGTGAATAGGTTACAAAATGAGACTTTTTCAAGATCAAAAGGCAGGTAGTTTTGCATCCTATGGCTGTGATTACATGACAAAGCCTGTCTTGATGTGAGTATGAAATTTCCTACTACTTTAAACAGCAAAATTTTTTTTCCTTTTTTCTTGGATCTCAAACTTTTGAAAAGGCATGGTAGTTTCTTTTCCTGACCCAAGCTGGAGATTAATTGATTTAGAACTGCTGGTTACATTAACTAATTATTACCCCATGCCTGATTCTAATCACCAGGGGATTGCATTCTCTTGTCCCAGAATACTCAGGCAGTGCTTGAAGCTTCAAGCTCAGCCCAAAAAGCTAACTCCAGGTGTGAAGCATAAGCCTGTATTCCCATAGAGCAGAAGAAAACAGTAATTTCCTCACTTTTCTAAGCAGAGGTTTCCAGCTATAATACAAAAACAAAAAGCAAGGGGAAAAAAGCCAAACAAAATCTATAATTCATCCTGGTAGTTATTTTGGTAGTTAGGAAATGACAATACAAAGGGTTTCTCAGATAATTGTAGATGTATCACAAAAAAATACTATCACACCACGAGTAAGTGGATTTCTTCCAAAAGTTGAGATATGCCACACCAAAGGCAGCAAATTACTTCACATTACACTCAAATACCTACTGCTTGCTTCTTATGAATGTTTCATCTGTCCTGACATATGGGATGTAGGTAGAAATGATGAAAACTGAGCTGAGAGGCAGTTGGGTTTGTAAAGTGCCCATCATGCCAGCATGCAGGCTGAGTTCAGAGCTCATATGGCCACATAGATAGCTGGGTATGGAAACACGGATCTAGCACAAAAGGTGCAAAGAACAAGCACTCAGAGTTCATTGTGTAGGCAATCAAGGACAAATGGGTGCCATGAAAGAGCCTGTCTAGAAAGTGATAAAAGAAGGCCTTGGATGTTGACGTCTGTCTTAGGCACACACAAATAAATGTCCACATACACCCCCATACACAATCACGCATATGATATTGAGGAAATTTGGGTTCTTGTTGATTATTAGCCTCATCAATAAAAATGTAGATTTTAGAGTTTTCCAGAAAAAGAGTAGGGCAGGTAAATTTCACCTTTGGCAGCTGCCTGTAAGAGTGAGACAGAAAGGAGAAAAAGAGAAAGCCATGGCTTTTGAGCAAAAATCTCACATTGGTCTGAAATTTTGCCAAGTTGGTTAGACTGGGTATCTGATAAGCCCCAGGATTCTTGCTCTCTCTATTCCTCACTGCCTTTCACATTGAGATTCAGATAGAGACATCTGAAAGTAACAGAAGAGGCAGTTTGTTAAGTATATACATGCTAAGGAGTATATGCTAAGGAATCCAGAGATGGAGAAAGGTCTAAGGCTCAGTAGTACCCATGCAGAACAGATGGGACATTTGTACAGCACACATTTTCTCTACATGCTGTGCACATACATGTAAGCCTTGAGTGAGAAGGCATTCCAGGTTTTCTGTCAATTCATTTCTCTGTTTTAATTTTTTATTAAATTTATATCGTTAAAACAATTTTTAAATGTAAACACATTTTGATTCTATTCTTCTCCACCAAGTCCTCCCGGATCCTTTCCCCCTTCCTACTCACCCAACTTTAAATTTTTCTCAAAAAAATACAACCCCCCAAAACTAAGAGAACAAAACAAACCCTAAAAAAACAAATCCCACCAAACTGCAACCGAATAAGAGAATGCTAGCATGCATACACACACACAGAGAGAGAGAGAGAGAGAGAGAGAGAGAGAGAGAGAGAGAGAGTCCATTATACGTTGCTCAACTACACCTGAACATGAAGCCTGTGCTAGAGTGACTCCCTCTTCCAACAGGTGACTGTTCCTTTGTTAACCTTTACCCTAAGGGCTAGGTTTTTCTCTTTTTGTTAATTAATTAAATACTTAAAAAAAACAACAAAAAAATAAGATAAAACAAAACTATCACATCAAATTTTGACTAACCAACAGAAGGAAAAGAGATCAAAACAAGAATCTGAGACCCACATCTGAGCACATGGAGGAGTCCCATAAAATACTAAACAAAAAGTCATAGTATATATGTAGAGGACCTGGTACAGACCCATGCAGTCCCTTTCTATGCTGCTTCAGTCTTTGAGCCCTTCATACCCTCTGGCATTTAGACTTTTTCTGCCTCCTATTCTTCAGGGTGCCCTCAGCTCTTAGTGAAGGGTTTGGATGGAGTCGCCCTAATTAGAAATGAATACTCCAAGGTCTCTTAAGCTTTGCATAATGTCTGGCTTGTTTCTATCTGCTGTAGGAGAAAGCTTCTCTGATGGTAGCTGAAGAGGGCACTGATTTATGAATATAGCAGAATATTAAGGAACAAACACACATACACACACACACACACACACACACACACACACATATATATATATATATATATATATATATATATCAGTATTGTAAATGCCACTTTTATTTCCTCAGATGAGGAGATAACATGAGGGCCATACCTGATGCAAATAAATGGCTTGTGCTAATACCAGAGGATTTCTTTGCCTGGGCTAACTATATACATAAGCCTAGGCCTGTTAGTTTCTTGTCTTCCTACAAGTACAATCTAGTCTTCCAAACTGACTGATTAAATCTGGCTTCTCTTGAATTCTACCTGAATTGATCTGCTTGGCCTCATGCTAAATTTGGCAATATATTCTAATCTTTTGGTGCCTTCTCGCTCAATGGCTCATTCTGTTTTCACCTGTGCCTAGCATGTGCTTTCTACAACCTACTTCTGTAAAACCCTCTTGGTAAAACTGGCAAACACAACATATCACCATATACTATACCATCCTTTTTGTTCTCTCTCAATGTCCCTGAAGAGCTTCTCTTCCTCTGTTGTTCTTTTGTGAGTTGGGAGTATCCCATCTCTGTCTCATTATGTTAAATCTTTCTCTGATTCAACACTTTGTCTGCTCCTCAATTAGACAATTTCAAACATGACTACATTCTTCTTCAAACTAACCTTACTTTCATTGTTAGAAATTAAAGGTGTGCACTACAGGTTACTCTATATTGCAGCCAAATCACAGTGTAATAATGGGATTGTCTGAATTCTAGCCAGTTCATGTCTTTGGATGGGATCCCTTGCCAAAGCATACATGTTGCTGGATTGCAGTTCTTCTACACAGAATTATTTGGTTTTACCTGGGTCCATGGACTATCTAGTCTTAGTTTCTTGGTTACACAAGCAGCATCAGGTATGGGTTTTATCTTGTGGATTGGGCCTTAAGTCATATCAGTTATTTTTGGTTACTCCCATAAGCTTTGTAGCACTATTACTCTACCATATGTTTTAGGCAGTGTATTATTGTAGATAAATCATTTTTGGCTGGGTTGATGTGTATGTTTCTTATTATGCATGTAGAATACCTTCCAGTACCAAAGACTCTGGAATGTTGGGGTAGAGGCACCAGTTCAGCATCTCCATCTTCAATCAGTTGTATAAGTATTGTTTTCAGCAATGAGGCCATGATGTCAGTTTATTGAGTGCAACCAATAATTTTGGCAATAGCCTGGGGTGTTTGGGCATTTCCGTGGGGCCCTATGGCCAACAATTTAATTGATTATAACCCAGTCCTGGTACTGGAAGCTTCTTTTGGTGATAAGAGATGGTCAGTTGGAACCATGTCTCTCCCATTATTTAGCAATTTCATTTATATTGTTCTTGTATATGTATCAATTTTAGGAAATTTTTAAAGCATTAGGCTTCCACACCATTCAAATACCACTTAATTTTATGTCTATCCACATATTTCTTCCCCCAACTCACTTTTTCCCCATCCTTGATTCTCCCATTTCCCTGCCCCATACATCCATAGTTCACCCTTCTAGTTCACCTCCCCAATGAGATTTATCTTTCTCTCTTACTCTATATGTATCTGCTGTGGTTCTATGGATCATAGCTTGGTTATTATCAACAAAATATCTAGTAGAAACATAAAAGTAAATACATACCTTATTAATCTTCCTGAGTCTAAGGGTGATTTTTTTCTAATTTCATCTAATTACCTACACATTTTATGATGACAACTTTTTGACCAATATGTAATATTCCATTTTGGAAATGCACCACATATTTAAGCCATTTTTTTTTTCTGCTGAGAAATGGCTAGGTTGTTTCTAATTTCTGGCTATTATGACTAGAGCAGCAATGACATGGCAGAACAAGTGTCTCTGTAATAAGATGAGGCATCCTTTGTGTATATGCTCAAGAGTGATTTAGCTTGATTAATGTAAATTGATTCTCGTCTTACTAAGGCAGTGCCACACTGTTTTTCCTAGTTGATGTATAAGTCAGAACTGTCACCAGCAACATATGAGTGTTCCTCTTACTCCACATCATCATCAGGATGAGCTACCATGTTTTTTGTTGATCTTAGCCATTCTGACAGTATAAGCTCACAGTATTATTAACTTATTAAAATTTTTATACTCTCCTTTAACAAAATTGTCACAAAATTCTTCACAGATCTTATAAGGCCATATATCATATCAATGTCATATGAAAGCAAACACACACACACACACACACACACTTACAAATGCTCTAATGGAACACAACTAACATTCAACTGATCAATGAAGTTGAATTGAATACCCAAAGATAAAATCCACACACATATTGACACCTGCTTTTGATAAAGGCCAGGAAAAAGGAAAGCATCTTCAAAAATAGTGCTTGTCAGATCAGCTTCATTTAGATCCATACTTATCACACTGCATAAAATTGGACTACAATAAATAAATAGATAAATAAATAAATAAACAAACAAACAAAAAACAACCTGGAATCCAAAAGGATCAAAGACCTCATCTTACAACCAGACACACTGAACCTGGTAAAAGAGAAGTTAGAAAATATCCTTTAACTCATTAGCCCAGGAAAATACTTCACTAGTGCAGGCACTAAAATCAACAATTAGGAAATGGGACCTCATGAAACTGAGAAGCTTCATTAAAGCAAACAACAATGTCATTTGGACATAATAGTAGCCTAAAAAATGGGAAAAAAATTTGCCATGTACACATACAACAGAGGGCTAATATCCAAAATTTATAAAGAACTCAAGAAATAATATATCAAAACAAAACAAAACAAAACAGCCCAACAGATCTAAGCAGGGGACTCTCATTAAAGGAAATTCAAATGGGTGAAAACACTTAAATGTTCAACCTCTTTAGGCATCAGGGAGGGGCATGAAAATATAACTACCTAGAAATTTCATCTTACAACTTACTTCTTCTATATGCTATCTTAATGTTTCACTCTCAATCTTTATTTCCAGCCATAGCTATTCTCTGTGAGCTATAGTCCTAGAAATGTTTTGAGGAAGCCAAAGTGTGAAAACCTAGTGTTTTCTGATATGTTCAACACTTTTGACAGACATAGGTTCTGCATAGGAGTGACAACCAAATTTTCTCCCTGTTCTACAGGGAGAAGAGGATGCAGGACCCCTCTAGTAGCATTTGCCTGGAATCTCTACATCATGAGGGTTTTGGGTTAAAATTGCTATGTCCAAGAAAATACATATTTTCAATTAATTTAAAAATATAAAATTTAAACAAGAATAACTTAATTACAGTGGCTCTAGAAAAGGCAATAGTTCAGAAAAGCCATGATCATGCTTTCACAAATAAAGCTACCCTTGCTTAGTTTGCTCCTTAAAATGAAATTCGTAGGAATAAAACAAACAAAACAAACAAAAATCACCAATGGGTATATGGTGAGAATGTGACAGAATACAGAAGAACAAGTTCAAGAAACAATCCAGTCCTGAAATCGATTAACGGAAAAGTAGTGTGATGTGAAAATCCCCATATCTCAATACTGTCAAAAGAAAAATTTTCTAAATCTTATAATAATGATAAATTTACAAACTGTGTTATCTATTTATTTGAGAAGTTTATCATACTATATTTACTGTAGGAAGAGAATTAAGACTTTTAGCCTTTGGTAGTTAGTTTGGTTTAAATTAAAATAATATTGTCTTTAAGGTATCATTAAGTTTATGAAGACTCAGAATCTGTAAGTTTTATCTTTGCAAACTTTTTAAAAATTTGTTTATTTTCTTCTTTAATCCAGTTTTACAATCTAAACTTCATCCCTCCCCTGTTCTGCCCCCAGACCCAGACTGCTCCCCATCCTGTACTTACTCCCCCAATTCCCCATCACTAAGAAGATGTCCCCACCCCCCACTCATATCCCATCAGGCCTCCCCACTCCCTGGGACTTCAAGTGTCTCAAGGCTTAGGTGCATCTTCTCTCACTAAGGCCAGACCCAGCAGTCCTCTGCTGTATATGTGTTGGGGGCCTCCTATCACCTGGTGTATGCTGCCTGGTGGGTGGCTTTGAGAACTTTTTTGAGGTATTTGTTTGAGTACACAAGCATATATAAAATTTCACAGCTTTTCTTTAGGTTTTTTCTTCATTTGTTTCTAAGTCCAGTTGTTGATCTGACCATTTGCTCCATATAGCATTAAGCAGTATTTAATAAAAATATCTTTACTTTCAAAAACATAATTCATTACAAACGAAATGGAAAACTGATATCTCAAAGACTTGGAGCCTAACTTGACCATAGCTAAGACTCTAAACAAACTGAGTGAGCATCAACATATCAGTATAAAATAGGAAATTTTACCTTTATTTTAAGTTGAAAAAGAACTAAGAACAAATTTTCATTTCATTTTTAAAAGAGAAGTATACAGTTAGTCAATAATTTTTCTATAATAAATTCACACTCTTAAATGCAAAATTATCCTAGAAATGTATAGTATTGCTTGCCACTACCACTCTTTCTGGTAAGAGAACACAGTATTTTTCTTTTAAATACAGAATATATTTATCCAGATTCTGAATAGTGCTGGTTGTTGTGATTGCACTTTTTGACTTTCCATGAAAAAGGTAATTTAGCATAATAAACATTGACAACCATATGTATCCATCATTTATTTTGTATACTAAGAATTCTCCTAGGTTTTTGTCCCATCTACCATGAGAATGAAGACCATTCTCAGCAATCAGACTGTTAACATTACAGAAAATGTTGACATCACTCTGAAGGAGAACACCGTCATTGTGAGTAGCCCCAGAGTAGCTCTGCATGCAGATTTTAATCACATCAATGTAGAGTTGAGGTTCTTTGGATAGAAAAAGAAAAAAACTCTGGGTGGACAAATGGTAGGGTAAGAGAAAGGACCTGGCCACTGTCAGAACCATCTATAGTCAATGTTTAGAACATGACCAAGGGTGTTACACTGGACTTCCATAACAAGACAAGGTCTGTGTATGCTCACTTTCCCATTAATATCCTTATTCAGGGGAAAGGGTCTTCAGTGGAAACCCCAAATTTCTTGTGTAAAAAAAATACATCCAGATGAGAATAGGTATTGTTTGTTCTTTCTCTCAAGCTCAGAAGGATGAATTGATCTTTGAAGAAAATCACATTGAACTTATTTCAACTTTAGTGGCTCTGATTCAGCAAGCCACAACAGTTAAAAACAAGGATATCAGAAAGCTGTTGGATGGTATCTATGTATCTGTAAAGGGAAAGTGCTAAGTTACCCACTCCAGAAACAAGATCCTAATTCCAAGTATAATTTGGGGAGTCTTTGGGGACAATAACAGACTTGTATTTAAAACATAAAAATAAAAGAATATTCCTTGAAAAGTATTTACAGCAATTCACATTTTGAGATATATTTTTGTAGCCCAGGTTAGCCTTGAATTGATTAAGATGTAGACAAAGATGACTTTGGATTCCTTATTCGTCTTCATCTGCTTGTCAAGTGTATGGAATTAGAAAACCTCATGTATGTGTGCATGTGTGTGTGTGTGTGTCTGTGTGTCTGTGGGTATGTCTGTATGTGTTTCAGTGAGAGAGAGAGAGAGAGAAAGAGAGAGATTTAAAAAATAGTACTATGACATGTGGCAGAGCAAAAAGAACAGTGAAATACATGTGACATGATAGAATAGGGTGAACTGTGTGGTAGAAAAGGGGGCTAGGTAGAACAAAGTGAGAAGCCTTCTCTAATTGCTGTTTGTACGTGTGTGTGTGTGTGTGTGTGTGTGTGTGTTACATATGTATGTGTCAGAGGACACAGTGGAGGATAAGAGGCAACTCTCAGGAGTTAGATTATACTTACCTTGTTTCTAATTCTTTAACTATCTTTTCACTATCTCATTGTGCACATAATGCACCTCACATTACAAGAACATTCAACAGTATAGACTTGGATAATGCCATGACGGCAAAATTATGTCTACATAGGCTGTAGTGTATCAGTGATTTTCCTTGGATTTGCCCTTGTCATAGCCAAGGCCTGTTTTTCCTAATGAAGATGGCTAAAATTGTTTCTGGGAAAATAAATTACTATAAAAATTTATTACAGATATAATTATCTTATTATAACCATTCATAAGCCATTTAATTTGTCTAAAGTAATCTCCAATCACTCTGAGGTTAATTCTTCCACTATCCCACAAGGAAAAAATCAATTTATTGATTTATAACTATAAATATTCTAACATTATAAAGGCAGATTGAAATTAGAATAACAGAAAAAAATGACTAGTTCTTGTAAAAAGAATATTGTATAATTTCAAATTGATTGCTCTGCTTAGTTTTGAATCTGTACAAAATTAAGTATTCAGAAGTTGATATTCTATGCATATGTATAGTGATACACAGGGAGATTTTATTAGTGTAAATTAAAATGGCAATTTATGTGTATGAATGTGTGGGTTGATGATATAAGGTAGATAAACAGATAATGTAGATTTCACAAAATCCCTAGTAACTGGATATTCCATAGAAGGAGATGAATGAATATTTAGAACAGTTCATAGTCACAATAATTAAGCTGCCTTATAGCAGTAGTATAAAATAAATGTAATTCTAAATTTTAGGTAAAATTAAAATGAGGAGGAAATATCAAGACAATCTGTGAATTTTCATTATATGTACTGTTTTATTGAGAGACTTAGCCCCTGTATTCCTTTAAGAGAGCGCATTTGCATATACATGTACACACTTTATTTGCAAAGTTGAGGCCAAAAGGAACAAAATAGATGCCATGAGAATTACCTTAGAAAATTTCTAAAATCCAGATGGCAAAGGCAGATTAAAAAACTTTTTTCCTTTAGTTAAGTCAATAAAGTAATAAATATTCCCTCACTGTATTGATATTGCTAAAAATAATAAGGGAGGAAGATTTGTCTTGATCCACGTGAGTGACTCTGCTCACACATCATTGTGCAGCTACAGAGCACACAGCAGATGAACAGCCTCTCACAGTTGGTCTCAGTCTTATCGAGCAGGGTGAATTCCCATGTGAAAACAATTATGGTCATTTAGTTTTGTTTGGTAATAAGTTAGGCAACTTTAAAGAGTATTTAAAACATCTATTAAAAGGTAAAAGGTAGTAGAATAATATTACCATAATATTATTCTTACATGAAATATTTGTGAATGCCATCATGCTTTCTGAAGATACTGGCTCTCAAACTGATTGTGAAAGTATGTTTAATATTTATGGAACATATTTTAAATAAATTATAGATATCTGAGCTTTTGCTTTGTAGAGCATTCCACATTTTCTAATCAATAGGTATAATTATTAATAAAAGAAGTAAGTACTGAGTGCTCACCATTTATCAGGCTTTTTTTCAGTATATTAATACAATAATACTTATATTCGTCATTTTCAAGCAAAGCATTAAGAATTGCTTAAAGTACTCCATACCAAATATAGTCCGCAACTTTTATTTCTCCTTTGATCACTGCAATTTAGGGGAATCCTGACTAATGAGATTTAGAAAACTGCTATGTCATTCAGCCCACCTGTTATCTTTCACCACATTTGGTCTCCAGTATTAAGAAATCCTGCCTTCCTCAGGTAGATGAGTCCTTGCATGGCAGTAGTTAAATAACTGCAGACACATTTTCTTGCTAAACAGGGCATGCGCTTATCTTCCTGTCTACATTGTTTTATGAATTTCATATTTACCAAAATTACAGTACACATATGAAACCTCATCTTTATACTAGAGCCCTTAAAATGTTAAATTACCAAGTTACTTAGTTCTAGCCAGTGGAGGACACAAAACTGAGTAAATGGATGGATCATAACAGAGGATATAAAATTGCCTGTGAACTGAGCTGCCACGAATGCTAGAAAACTAGTGAATACTAAAATATGAAAAATATTAGCCAACCTATTATTCTCCTAGTGCTGAGCTTACTGATAGCTTTAAAAAATTAAGATCAGAAAAATATTATTTGTCTTTGAAGGTAATCTCTTCGATGCACTCGTAGCAATAGCTTTCCTTCTTACCCGTGTATCCCAACTTTATAAAATGTCACAGCTATAAACTTAGAATATCGTATTATATGCATCCATAGTAACAGCATGGACGATGAAGTTATTTAAAGGTTTCCAGTGACTGGCTAAGTTGGAGATACTTGTTGAAAGGCAGTGGTCATAGATTGTAGAAAATGAGCTGCCTTTGAAACTGAAGTGGAGATAACATGGGAACGTGGCCTATGTTGCGCCTAGAACACTAGAGTAAGGTGTGTATACTTTTGCTATCAGTGGTTGATTTTTTAAAATGCTTAAAACTAAGCACAGGGGCCAACGACTTCACTTACTGGGTAAAGGTGTTTGTGGCCAAACCTGATGATCTGGGTTTGCCCCAGAATCCACATACTAGAATGAGAAAACTGGTACTCAAATTGTTCTCTAAACTCCAAATGCACACTATTGTACACACACACACACACACACACACACACACACACACACGTCAATAGATGTGATTGTTTCTTAAAGTTTAAGCATACCTTTAATTTAGATCTCTAAATCAATTGAAAAGCATTGAGAGTGTATACAATGTGGAAATAACTAGATATTCCTAATATAATTCATTTGTATTTAATTTTGTCTTCTGTTTCTTAGAAAAATCTCTATATGGGTCTTCATTACATACACTTTAAACATAAGGTACAGTTAATGAAAAGATGCATAACTATAAAGGCCACATTTGCCTAAATCCAAATATTTCTGTTAAAGAAAATTACAATTATTATTCAGTACCATGATTATTAAGGTTAATGTACAAACATGCAATCATGAGAACATTTTTAAATGGATTCACGGAGGAGAAAAATAGAAATGACATTCTGGATGTTTTCTTAGAATGACAAATGGTGACCTTTGAAATCTGCATCAAATTTTAATGTAATAATTGATTTAACTGGGTATTTAAGCATATCTCATAAATGTCTATGACATCTAGGAAAGCAAAAAGGTCAAACATTGTCTTCTTGAGGACCAGTGGGATGGCTCAGTGGGTAAAGATTCTTACCCGGAGACCAAATGGTGAGAAGACTGAAAAATTCCTTGAAGACTGTTGTCCTCTGGCCTCCACAGATGTGTATAGGAGGCATGTGTCCACACATGTAAACATGAGAGGAAGGAAGGAAGGAAGGAAATGGAAAGGAAGGAAAGGGAAAGGAAAAGACTGTTTTAAAAGGTGTTTTTTCTTAAGAAGACATTTTAAATATTCTTACTTTTAAGAAAAACATTTTAAGCATTTTAAATAATTTCAAGATAATCCTTTAACATCTCAAAAGAATTAAAGCTTTTTATTGCACAGTAGATCAATTATACTGAGTAGGATATGCAAAATTCTGTTAGCCTCTCACAGAATATGCTTTTTAAGCTTCATATTTGAACAAAAGAGTTTCTACCTTTGTTTCCATTAAGTACAAATTTTATTATTGCTCACATACATGTGACATACTGTAGAAAAATAATATGGAATCAAGCATCAGTTAAAAAATAAGAAAAGTAATTTAAAGTAAAGTTCATATTTCATATGCAATGCTTTTTCTGAATGATAAGGTGTTTTGTCAATACTGTTCCTAATTCTCTTACTACAACCTCCTAAATTCTGGAATTTTAGACATATGTCACCATGGTTTATGTGGTTCTGCAATTTGAACCTGGACATCATAAATGCTACTCTAACAATCAATTAAGATCTGTCTCCAGCCTAGCAGAGACTCTTTCAATACATAGATTGCTTCACTAATATTGTTTTAGGTAGAATTATTTTTAAAACTTTAATAAGATAGATCAGCATTCTAGTGTCCTCCCAAAATGTCAACTTTTATTCATTCATCCTTAGAATATATAACAAGCATGTTTATATTCTACAGCACCATGTCTCTCAAAACTACATGTCTCTCAAACTTTGAATGGTATAGAACTCATCCACAAATTTTATCAAAAGTGAAAATTCTGACTTAGAATATCTTAGCTAATCATGATACTGTCTATTGCTAAGAAGTTGCTGAGGGAATGCTGGGCTGATTCTTGCTTATTTTGTTTGTTTGTTTTTCTGGAGAGGCTATTTGATAAAGGACTCACATCATTGGTCTATATGTGTAAACAAATTCAGGAAACTTCCACGCATAGTCTAGCCAGATTCAGATTAAATATTAAAGTACAAGTTTTTGTTCCTTTCTAACATTTCTAGAAGTTGAAGGTTAATTGTAACCATACCATAAAACTCTAAGTGCTAAGAGCAACATGAGCTTTGTGGAGACCAACGTTATTATCAGTGAAGTGTTGGATTTTAGATCCCACATAGGGAAGCCCCAAGGCACCTCTCCGGGGTGGGGAAGCACAATCTGAGATACAGGAAAGCCAGAGCTTATTCAGGGTCCCTGGGCCTGCAGAAAGGCTGGGTCTGTGGGGTTCTCAGGCTCTTGGACATCTAGGTGCTGCTGGGAGACACAGAAGAGCAGAGAACATAGTGGGGATGAGTTGGCTGGGTCTAGCCCGGGTCGGGGAAGGGAGGTGCACAGGGTGAAACAGAAACACCAGCTTGTCCCAGCAGAGATGATGCTTGGCTTGATGGGCAACAGGCTTGGTGGCAGTTGTGGTTGGGAATGTAGAGAGGCCTTCTACAGGAGATTAGATTGCAGCTCTGTAGAAGACCTTCTCCATGGCTCCCTACAGCAGATCTCAATGAAAAGAGACAGTCCATGGTTCTGAGGTGTTTATTGTCATGGCAGAAAGTGGATGTGTAAAACCATACCCCACTTCTCAAGGTAGGCCTGAGATTAAATACCTTTTTGGAAGGAGGATGTCTGGGAAGGGAAGCTTATGGGCAATGCCCTTCAGGCCTCTAGGTACCTTATTAGCATGGAGACCTCTGTCTTGAGCCTATGTGACCACAGGTCAAGTCTCTTTTCCTATTGTCTTGGTCTGAGATGTTAGAGATGCCCATCTACATGTGGAAGGGCTTGAGTCTTTGCCCTTACATGACTGATGACCACAAATCTATGGGGGGCTGCTGCTACTTGACAGGGGTGACAGGGGCTTGGTACTGGGAGCAGGCAAAGTTCCTACTGACTCTTCAGGGTCTCTGAGGCTTCAAGCTTTTAGCACAACAGGGGACCAGGCTACTTCTCATTATCCACCACCCCACATGAAGCATTACACAAGCAGTCTTGGACTTCAGGTAAGATATCGTGTTTTGACTTTAGATTTCTACTGAAACAAGAACGCTTTATAGGAATTCAAACCAGAAGACACCTGAAAGTTAGCTTTAAAATCCTGATTGAAATTGAAATTGGTTACAGATCTCTCGTGGTAATTTGTCACTGGGATGAGGTCTTCATTATATCAATTTCCAATTTATAATTAATTAATTAATTTTATATATTTCATTTAAAAACTAGTCATTGAAAATGTCACATAGGGATCACATAGGAATGCAATGTGCATCCCTATCACATCTTCATTTCCCTCCATTACCATAGGCTCTTCCAACACATCTCCCTTCCAATCCCATGTTCTCACTTGGTTTTGCAAAGTATACCGTGTCCAGTTAGTGTTTCTCATTGCTCATGAGCATGGGATCATCCACTACAATATAGACAGCCTTCCAGTAGCCACCCTGCAAAGAGTGACTGCCTTCCTCAAGCAGCTAACCATTACAGGCAACTCCCACGACAGAGGTAGGTTCTTAGGGACCTCTTACTCCCAGTGCTGGAAATTTTAGTTGCCTTTACCTTGTATCGATATGTACAAGTATCCATAATTGCTGTCAGTACTTGTAATAGCCATGTGAGGTCTGGCTGGTCTCCATCTTCTACATAGAAGCTTTTTCATCCAGTGGGCAGTGGTTAATACAGAAACACAGAACTGTTCCAAGTATAAAAAGTTACTGGGATTGCTCAGCTGTAGACTTCCTATCACAAGGCTATGGGAGCACATTGGAAGAGTGGGAGGGAAAATAATGTTATTATTGGACGGTGGAGTGTACCTCTGTGAAAGGCTGTTCATTCTCTAAAATTGTGATTAGAATTTAATTTAGCTCTTTCTGTAAATATGAAGAAAAAACACTCATATGGTAACTAAACCTAAATGACAGAGCTATTATTTGAACAGTAGAAGTCCACTAAAAAAGATATGAGAAAGAAAGTACATGATATAAATGTCACATTATCAATATTACTGAATTAAAGATGTCAGTATTTCAATTGACCCAATATTAGCTTTATCTGATACATCAGCAATAATTATTAGAATTTTCCATTTTTGTCAGCTATGTGGGTGTCTTTTATGTTAACTTCTATTCAGTTACTTTTCTATTGCTATGACAAGACATCAAGACAAAGGCAACTTATAAAAGAAAGCATTTAATTAAGAGATTCATGGTTCCAGAGGTTGAACTTCATAATCATCATGGCAGAAAGCTTGGCAGCAGGCAGGCAGGTATTGTATTGGAGCAGTAGCTGATCATTGACATCTAATCTGCAAGTAGGAGGCAGAATAAGAGTTAATAAGCAGTGGCTTGGGTTTTTGAAATCTCGGAGTCTATCTCCAGTGACACACCTTGTCCAACAAGGACACGCATCTAATCCTTCCTAGACAGTTACAACCAAGTATCCAAATATATGAGCCTATATGGCAGTTCTCATTCAAAGAACCACAATGGGTATTAGTGATTAATGTTTTCCTCAAATTTTCTCAATATCAATGAATTTTAGTACATTCTCCTCCACTGAAATACTTATTTCTATTAATATACATTTCTCATTTAAATTTTACTTATTTGTATTTGTAAAAGATCAATTTTACAGGTAAATAACATATACATCATGATCTCAATTTTATACATTAAGTATCATAATAGGTAAACATTTTATCCAACTTTTTCTCAACTTGTGCTAAATCTTTTCAACTATTTTGAAGTATTATACAGTATGGATTCTATAATATATAATGGGGCAACTGCTTTTTTCTATCAATAATTTAACCTATAATTCATCCTCATGACTTTTTAGTGTGCTTAATTCCTTTAAAACATGAGTATATTTTCTCACGTTTCCTATTCTCCATATCTTTAACTTGTTTAGCTAACCATTTATATACTTTATGTCTTCATCATTCTTGGTTTAATTTTCCCACTCTGTGTCAGTTTCTTATAGGTTTTCATTCTCTTAGTCTTCAACATACACAAGCAATGGTTTGAACACCAATGTACCATGTGTTCAAAGCTTAGATTCCAGTGCTTTGGGAAGGTCCTGGAACCTGTAGGAGGTGGAACCCAATAAAAGGGAGTTACATAATTGAGAGCATGCCATAGTGACCTCTGCATAACCTTCTCTGTTTGCTTCTTAGCCACCATGAGGTGACCAGCTACCCAGCAGCAAGTTTCCCACTGCTTTGTACTATCTCACCACGGACTCAAGGTCACAGGCCCAAGGAACTTTGGACTATACCACAAAAACCATGACCCCAAATTATATTCCCTTTCTATAAGTTCTTTATTTCAGACATTCCGTCAACAGGACAGCAAGATATCACAACAGTTATCCAATGCTTTCTTCCACTCATTTTTAAAGTGCCTTGGATTATTATTCTTTTGAATCCTGGCTTATATCATTCCTGATTCCATTTTTTCACTGTTAGTGCACTGATGGATTAAATTTTTCTCTAAACTTCTGTAATTATGTGACTCCTAATTCTTTATTGAATAGGATGCAGACATATTTATCTTCTTTAATCTATGATTTTTTCTTATTTTATTAAGATTTGACTATATTTTATTTAATTTTTATTGGATATTTTATGTATTTACATTTCAAATGTTATCCCCTTTCCCGGTTTCCGGAAAACCCCTACCCCATACCCGAACCCCTGTTTCTAGGAAGGTGCTCTGCCACCCACCCACCCACTCCCACCTCACTGCCCTGGCATTCCCCTACACTGGAAAATAGAACCTTCACAGAACCCAGGGTCTCTCCTCCTATTGATGCTAGACAATGCCATCCTCTGCTACATATGCGGCCAGAGCCATTGGTCCCTCCATGTGTACTCTTTGTTTGGTGGTTTACTCCCTGGGAGCTCTGGGGGGTCTGGTTGGTTCATATTTTTGTTCTTCTAATGGGGTTGAAAACCCCTCCAGCTCCTTCAGTCCTTTCTCTAACTCCTCCATTGGGGTCCACATGCTCAGTCCAATGGTTGGTTGCAAGCATCCACCTCTGTATTTGTCAGGCTCTGGCAGATCCTCTCAGGAGGCAGCTATATCAGGCTCCAGTCAGCAAGCACTTCTTGGCATCCTCAATAGTGTCTGGGTTTGGTGTCTGTATATGGATGGATCCCCAGGTGGGGCAGTCTCTGGATGGCCTTTCCTTCAGTCTTTGCTGCACAATTTGTCCCCATATTTCCTTAGACAGTAGCCCTTCTGGGCTAAGAATTTGGAGATGAGTAGGAGGTCCCATCCTCCAACCAAGGTCCTTTCCTAACCACTGGGTATGGTCTCTACAGGTTCTTCCTCCCCTTTGTTGGTCATTTCAGCTAATCTCATCCCTGTTGTGTCCTGGGAGCCTCTTGCTTTCCTGGCATCTGGGACATGCCGGTGGCTACCCCCAGTTCCCCATCCCCCATTGCTACACATCTGGGTTCAAATTCCTGACCCTCTGAATGTCATCCCCAGATCTTCTCATACCTAATCCTGCCCCCTTTTCCCCTCTCCTCGTCTTCTCTTCCTCCCAAGTCCCTCCCATCCACTACCTTCCATGAGTATTTTGTTCCCCATTCTAAGGACTGAAGCATCCACATTTTGGTCTTCCTTCTTCTTGAGCTTCATATGGTATGTGAATTGTATATTGGGTATTCTGAGGTTTTGGGCTAATATCCAATTATCAGTGAGTTCATACCATGTGTGTTCTTTTGTGACTGGGTTGCCTCGTTCAGGATGATCTTTTCTAGTTCCACCCATTTGCCTAAGAATTTCATGACATCATTGTTTTAATTATTTTGTGTATTTTGTCTACATGTGTATAAGTGAATCATGCACAGTGCTGAGACCTGCAGAAGGCACAAGGGGACAGCACATCCCCCAAATGCAGTTGCAGAAGGTTCTAAACTGCCATGTGGATGCTGGGGAAAGATGCTTGGTCCTCAAAAAGTGTGTGTGTGTGTGTGTGTGTGTGTGTGTCTGTATGTTTAAATTCAAACTAGCTTTATTAACTCTAGCTAGTAACAACAACAACAATGGAAGCATTTTCTTTCATTGTGCTAAATTCCTATTTCATATTTACATTACCCTTGCTTTTACTTTTACAAAGCGAGTTTAAAAATGGATTTTCATTAGAATTTGGTGGTTCTAATCAGTGCTGTGGCTTTACTCTCTTAGTCTTCACTTTAAGTTTTGTTTAATTAAAGATTTAGTTTTAGCTTAAATATATACCACAAAATGATTTATGCCTTTTCAAGAGGGACTAATTTAGGTGTAAATTGTGGTTTAATAAAGAATAGTAACAATATGCTTTGGACCTGAACCATAGAGTTTAAAAAGTTCACTTAAAAGGAAAAAGTTCTTGGACTCCTCTTTTACTATAAATCTATTCTTTGTAGGTATTTCTAATTTGGCTCATTCTAATACATAGAAAATTAGCCCATAATTAACAGTGCCAAACATATCAATTTTTATGCCTGAAACAGACTATTTGGCAGGTTCTCTAACTACTGCTTTTATTTGGGGGGGGGGGAGATGGGAGAGTAACTAAAACTTCTTCTGTCTTTTCCTTTTGAGTGTAGTTTGCAATAATCAAAGCTCCATTCTGTTTCTATGATAGTTTCCTTGTCTTTGTGCCATACACACCTAGTATTAAATATGCTCATTAGCTTCCACCCATCCAAGGAATGTGAGCATTTCTTGAGACTTTTACCAGCCCTTTTTGCTTTTCCATCTACATGTTACTGGAGGGATTTATGATTTCCAGTGCCATCTATATGCTAATGCTCAAACCATTCCCTGATAATCTTTATTTTCTGTCAATAGAACCTGAAGTCCTATTGGTCATCCTGACACTGAGGCATCTCAATCTCTGTCTCTTCGGATCAATTTCCATATCCACCCTTACTCTCTGCACTCTGTACCACCTCCTTTCCATATCCACCCTTACTCTCTGTACTCTGTACCACCTCATTTCCATATCCACCCTTACTCTCTGCACTCTGTACCACCTCCTTTCCATATCCACCCTTACTCTCTGTACTCTGTACCACCTCCTTTCCATATCCACCCTTACTCTCTGCACTCT